>VYXF01007238.1:379339-437329 GCA_013397295.1 Polioptila caerulea
GCTGGGCTCTCCGTGGGGCTGGGCTCTCCGTGGGGCTGGGCTCTCCGTGGGGCTGGGCTCTCCATGGGGCTGGGCTCTCTGTGGGGCTGGCCCGTGCAGCCAGGTGGGTGCTCAGTGCCACCCTGGTGAAGGTGGCCCGTGTCCCTCGCGCTGCAGTCGCCGCTCGGGCTCTGCTTGGCCCCTGTCCCCCGCCTGCCCCTCTGAGCTGTCCCTTTGTGCCCCACAGGTGCTGACAAGGCTGGGGAGACGCTGCAGTTCCCTCTGAGCCGGAGCCTTCCCGGCTGGGGCTGAAGGCCTTTGCAGAGGATGAGGATCCTTCCCAGCCCTGGAATGTCTTCGCTGGTCTCCCTCGTGAACGTCCTCTCCGTGCTGCTGATGGACTGCCTTGCTGAAAGTGAGTGCCTCTGCTGTCCCCCTGCTCCTTTCCTCACCCTTCTCCTTTCATCGTAGGCGAAGTGAAGCCCAATACCTGATTGAGTGTTTCATTTTCCAGCATCCTTAACTTTACACCAGTGCCTCCCTATTGTTCCCAGCCCCGCCTCAGAGGAACACAGGGCAGCTGGGTCCTCACAGCCTGCTTTGACTTTCGGGTTGCCCCCAAGGCTGCCAAAGAGCTGGAGAGGAGGGAGGAAGCTGCCTGACAGCTCTTGCCAGAGCCTTCCCCCACCTTGTCCCGGCCCCCTCTCCACCCAGCTCGCCCATATTGTCCTCTCCTGCTCCTGCCTTTCAGGATGTGTCAGACACTGCTGACCGTTGTCGTGTTACATTCTGGGGCTGGATTCCAAACAGCGTTTCAAGAAAGAGTATTATGTTTCTCCTTCCCCTGAGTGAACCAGTTCCAGTTCAACACAGTTTTTATCTTTGCTGCCTTTCAATTCCTGCTTTAAAAAATGAAAAGGGGAAGGGGAAAAAAAGCGAAAATCTTCAGCGACTTGAATGTAATGTTCCTTCAACATGAAGGCTGATCACTTGGGATCAGTGGGGAATAGACTTTTCCAAGCTGATTGAATTATGACTTTTTTTTCCTCCCCAGCAAAGCTGCTTGAAGCTGGTGAGAGGGCTGCTCTGGTCAGCGTAGCCCTTGACAGCTTTTCCCGTAATCGCTTCGTTATCGGGGTTTATTGCGGTGACGCGGGCGCCGGGGATTGAATGGATCCGCGACCTTTTGCTGCTGGGAGATGCTTTTGGAACCGTGCTCCCCGTCCTCTCTGCAGTAGGCAAGTGGGGCTGTATTTGCCCTTGCCTCTCTCCTGAGTTTTGCTGGGTTCATGCTTAATCCCTCTTTGCAGAGAGAAACACTCCTGTGCAGAAGGATAAGGTTTTCTTTTATTCTTTTTCGTTTCCTAAGCCTGGGAAGCGAGCTGGGCTCCGGGAGGTTCTCAGTAGGGTGAAGTGCTGGCTGTGGGTCTGTCTGCACCTCAGATGGCAGCCCTGGTGTCCAGAGGGACAGAGCCACAGCTTCAGTCTGAGCTGTCTTGAGTGGCAGCTGCAGTGCAGGGTCTGGCAGGGAACTGCCACGAGCCTTTTGCCCAAGGATTTATCCAGGGTGTTGGAGCCAATGCTCCTGCAGGGTCTTCATGAGCACCCAGAGCTGGTGGGTGCTGCTTTGTGGGCTCAGTGGATGGGGTGGATTTGGTGGCTTGTGAAAGTGGGCAGTGGGGATCTCCACACCCGGCCCTTTGCGCAGTGGAGTCAGGAGTGGGGACTCAGGGGACATCTGGAGTCAGGGCTCCAGGGTCTTGTTCTTGCCACTGGTTTCCTGTAACAACGCCTGGCAAAATCCCTCAGTTTGCAAAGCAAACTGCAGCTCTGCAGGCGTGGATGGAGAGTTCAGGGGTTCTGCAGCTCTACAGCCTCTCTGTATAAGCAGAGCCCCAATCCATCCCCAGTGATACCCCAGTGCCTGTGAAAATTGGGGTCCATTTGAATTTTGAGTGTACAGTGAGGCCTGTGCACTCAGTGCTGGCAGTGGGCACGGCAGAATCAAGGATTCTCCAAATCATGGCTGTGTGGCCTCAGTTCTCTTGTGGTTTTCATTTTCCTGGGAAGGAACAAACATCTTGTCTGTCCCTCAGCTTTGGGGTGAGGTTTGCTCAGAGATTCCAGCAGAGCTGGGTGATCCCACGTGCTGTCTGACTGCTATGGAGCCCTTTTGGGGGAAATGTGCCCTCAGGAAGGGTCAGTTCTGGTCAGACACAGAGTGCACCTGTGGTGTGGCCTGAGCCCTGCTGAAATCTGTCCCTGCTCTGCAGACACCTTGCTGCTTGCAGCCAAATTTCTCTCTCCTGTAGTTCTGCAGTGTCCTTGGATCCTGAACTGGGAGGGTTTGTGGTTTTTTCCCTCTGGCTGCTCACAGATGTCCGTGCAGGAACTTTGCAGGCTGCCCTTACCTGCTTGCAGTGCAGATGTTGGGCCAGGTGTTGTCTCTCCTCTTGACCTGTGGAGCATGCCAGCACCTCCCTGCCCTGTGCCCTTGGGGTACCAGCTGTCTGAGCAGCTCTGGAGCTGTTCTCTGCCAGCCGAGGGTGAGTGGGCAGTGAGTTGTGGTTCCTGGCTTTGGGGGGGCTCCTGGGTGCTGGCAGATCCCATTTCAGCCAGCAGCACCCGAGCTGGTCCGTGCTGCTCCCCTCTGAGCCTTGCAAACAGCGAAGAGCTTTGTCTGTCACAGCTGCAGAGGCTGTGTGAGGAGCTGTCACTCTGCTCTGGCAGTGTCCTCTCCCATCAGATGGCCCTGGGCTCTGTCACATTCCCGTAATCCCTTGGCCAGCTTCCACTTGGCCGGCGCTCGCCACGGGCTGACCCCGTTTCCTGCCCTCATTCACCCCAGGCCCTGCAGCCCCCCGGGCACACGGGGCTGGTGCCCCTCCTGCAGATGGGAAACCCCCGGGATTTTGGCTTTTGGAGGGCATCACCCTCCCAGCTTCGCAGGGAGCAGATCCCACTGCAGCGGGGCCTGGCCTGGGCTGGGATTTGTCTCCTCTCCCAGTGCAGCTCTGGAGGAGCTGTGGCCTCTGCAATCAAAGGACCATTAAAATACTTCCCTTGTTTCCGAGGCTAATTGATCTCAGCCAGTGATTTAAATCTTTCTGTGGCAGGAGCATTCTATTTAAAGGAAACTGCCATTTAAATTAAAAACCCAAAGCACCACACTACTGTCTGCCTGCTGTTCCTCCTTGGGAGGCTGAAGAGAACAATAATTGAAAGGTGTGACACAGACATGTTCTTTCTCTTTTCCTTTGGTTGCATATGGACATTTTCTTTGTTCCTTTCCTATGGTCAAAGTCAGCCATGAAACTGGAAATTACTAATTCCATTATTATTTTCAGTGGTGTCATTAAATGGGAAGTATTATCCTTTCCTTAAGGATTCTGCTGTTTGTGTGAGTGCCATGAATTGGTGTCGCTGCAGGGAGTTGGGGGAGGCTCCCCAGGAGCTGCACAGCCCGATGTGCCCCTTGGGGCTGACAGGAGACCAGGCAGCAGAGACAGCTGAGATGGGTCTGGGGAGAGGAAAAGTCCCCAAATTGCTGAAGGACCTGGGCACGGCACCAAGCCTTGCTGTTCCCTGTTCAGCCTGAGCCATAAAGCTCTGTGGTGAGCCCCCTAAAGCATCTCTGTGTGCACAGAGCCAGCCCCGTGTGGCTGGGCAGGAGCTGCTCCTGTGCAGCTGCTTTTGGCCGAGGGCAGTGGTCAGGTCCCCCTGCCCTCCTCTGCCACCCGAAGGAACAACGGGCCTGCTCCAAGTGCTCCTCAGCTGCACATAAAAAGCCATTTACTGCATGGAAATGTGGCCATTTCTCTGACTGGAATCAGCATGCTCGCTGTTTTCAAGTGGATTTTTCTCATTGATTAAACCTTTGTGTTTTACAATAGCACTTTGCTAATTGGCACTTTGCATACACAGAAGGCTGGTGTGTGGCTCTCTCCACCCCAGCAAAGATTTAAGGGCAGGGAACATTACTTATTACTTACGTTTCCTTCCTTTTATAAATCACGGTATAGAACCCTTACCAGTGCACTCTGAAGTATTACCATAAATAATTAAATCTAAATTGCAATTGACAAAATAAAAGAATAAAGCCCCTTTTATGATGCATTACCCTGGCTTTCTTCCCTTTTAATTGCCCTTGCTCCATCATTAATTTGCAGAACACAGTAATTCATGGGAGGTGCATGTGAGGGGGGGCTCTCTGCTCCTTGAGCATCCCTGGGGATGAGGTTTGCAGGGTTTGCACCACGTGGGACGCACGGGGATGATGGAAAATGTGTGATGGGATGGGAGTGGAGCTCCTCTAGGGCCACATTCAGGCTGAGTTTTGGGGGGCTGGTGCCTTGTTAAGGGTGTGTGCCCTGTGCCAGCAGGGGCAAGAGCTGGTGATGGCAGCAGGCTCGGCTCCCTGAGATCCAGATCCCAGCCCTTCCTGGGATTCTGCCTCTCTCCTGAAGGGTTCCTCCTGCTCTCATCCCTGCAGGATTAGCCCCTGCTGCACAGCTCACAGCTCTGAGCTCTGCAGCCCCAGCCTTTGATCTGCTGTTGGCCGAGACAGCAGTTGTCAGGTGAGATGGGAGTGAAAAGCACGGAGGCTCCATCTTAGGACTTGATAGACACGTTAAGTCGACATCAGTGGGGAGGAAATGTGTCCATGCTGGGGGAAAGCTGCTCCAGTTTGAGGTGTTTGAGGTGGACCTGGGGCAAGGCAGCAGTGCTGCCCCAAGAGAGGGAAGGTGTCACCTGTGGTGAGGTGAGGTGAGCTGTCCCACAGTGTGGGGCACGGACCCTGATTGCTCGTGGGCCCCCAAAAGGACAGGGACCCTGCTGGGCTGAGGAGCCAGGGAGATGCTGCAGAAAGGCTTTTCCCCCTTCGTGGGTGGCTGGAGGGGGAGCAGAATTTATGAATTTAAGGTGGGGGCATAGAGGAGGTTTTGTGGTCGATTGAGGGTGATGGAGTTTTCACTTGTCCCTGCAGTGAGGGGAGACAGCAGCTGAATCCTGAAAAGACAGGGATCTTTCAGGCACTGCTTCCCTGCCCAGATCCACCTGCTGCTCCTGTCCCTGTGCACCAGTGCCTCTGTAGACAGGGGACACCTCCCTGTCCTTGTTGCTGCACTGCCCTTTCCTTCACTGCCTTCTCTGCCAGCTGCAATCTTGCTGAGGGTTCTGGGCTGGTTGTTGTCTCACTCAAGGACACTGAATTAAGCCTCTATGTCACCTTGTTTAAGTGCCTGATTAAATTAAACCTTGCCTGACTGGATCAAGTGATGTATCTCTTTTTTTTTTTGGTTTTTTTTTTTTTCCGTTTTTTAAGATAACTCAAATTGGAAAGTTTGTGCCTTCTGCAGGACCTGGATAGGAAATAAATCATGTGTTGAAAGAGCTCCCTTGGGGCAGGGGGGCTGTCACTTTGCAGGTCTCAGCTGTGCCCCACGCTGAGGATGCTCATTAGATTAATCTCTGCTGAGGAGCACCTGGGGACAGCGGCAGCCACGGTGTTTGGGACCCAGCCATGGGTGGCTCCTGGTGAAGGAGCTTTTCCCAGCCAGAGGCTCTTTCTGCTCAGCCTCATTAGATGGTTAAGTTAGGGGAAAAGAGCATCTGTTTGTTGTGTAAACAAGTGGCTTGTGTGAAAATGTCACCTGCAGAGGATTGGGGTGGAGGAAATGTCTGTCTTCATACCTGGATGCCAAAACTGGGGCTGTTCCTCTGTGTCAGGCTTTGTCAAGAAGCCAGGACTTCTTTCTTTATGGCTTTTCCCCTTGGTTGTCCTTTTCACACCAACAGTTCTTGCACTTGCTGCCAGGAGGGACGGGATCTTCCCGGAGTCTGTCCCAGGCCCTGGGTCACATCTGCTTTTCTTCTGTCTGGCAGGGTCTCTGTGCTTTGTGTCTTTTCAAGACCAACTCAGTACAAATCTCCTGGGTCACTAGAGGGAATTCGTGAGGGATTTCTCCTTTTTGTGGCCTGGCAAGCCCAATATTATTCTTAGAAGGCAAGCAGAGTGTTTTTCAAGGACGCCCGACCAGAGGAATGTCGTTCCTCCATGCGTGGGATGGAATCTGGGCTCGAGCTGGCCTGTGAGGCACAATCTCCCAAGAACAGTTTTATTTACTCTGTGCCACTCTTCCCCTCCAGTCAAGGATGTTCTCTTGCAATATAATTGGTCCCAGTTCCCACCTTAGAAAGCTGTGATGTTCTGCGCGCTGCAGCTGCCTTTAATTTTTTGGGGATTGCTAAAGTTCATGAAAATAGTCACGTTTTCCACCATCTGCTGTGTGCAAGGAGGTAGCCAGGGCTGCAGGCCGGGGAGCCGGGAGCATCCTCACTCTGTGGCTGCACGTCCCCAGCCCTCCTGTGCTCGATTTGCTGCAAGGACTTCCCTTGCCGTGCTGTTGTCCAGTCTGACCAGCCCCAGCCCTGGACTGGTTACTCCAGCCCAGGGTCTCCTCCTGCAAGCCCGGAGCAGCTGTTGGGGTTTGCAGTGGAGCCTCCAGCCCTGTCCCAGGGCCAGCCAGAGTCCACACGGGCTGTGGGCTCGCCCGGGCCTGAGGAGAGCCAGGAGAGAGCAGAACAAATATATTTTGGATGCGTGCTGCTTTGACTTTGAAAGGGGATGTCGGGATGAATGATTTAAAGCGTTGACAGGAGGGCCTCTGGGCTGGCCTGTTTTCAGAGTGGTGGTGTAGAGGACCCTGAGCGTGTCCCGTGCTGGTGCTTGCAGACATGAAACGTTCCGTGCTGGAAACCGGCGCCGCTCGTTTCATCTGCAATGCACGGAGTCATTTCTGTTTCCTTTTGAGGCCGAGAGGAAAAGCAAAGCTTTAAAGAAGGAAAAAAATAAATAGAAGGAGCTGCAACTGGTTTAGCATTCTACAAAGTTTCTCCGAGTCCTCCAAATCTTTAATTGACTCAGGAGCATAAAATTGAGAAGGGGAGAGAGTGAGAGAGCGTGCGAGTGGCGCGAGTGATTTGAATAATTTATTGTCCTTTGAAGTTGCAAGAGAAATTTCAGCTGCCTTGGGGAGTAATTTCTCCCCATTCTGAAAGGGTTTCTCCTTATTTTAAACTCATTCAGAGGATGATAGTTTTGCATTTTCTGCATAATTAATGAGCATAGCTCCCCCCACTCTCACACAACCTCTAAAGAGTGGTGGGGTGATGGAACTTGGTGGTTTTTTTAATTAATAAAGTCAAATTAATTTGACTGTGTCCTCATCCTCCCTCACCTCCAATGGAATCCATGGATTTATTCATAAATTAGTCTGAGCATGCTGCTAGGAGTGCCAACACTTACAAATCTTTGGCCTGGACTTTGATTTGTTTGGATGAATTTCTGAAAAGATGGTGTGAGGTTTTTTCAGTTCAGCTCTTAAAGATCACCTTGAGATTGGCTCCAGTGGTCTCCCAGGGAGCCAGGAAGATCCTCCAGCTCTCATTTTCCTTTGTCTGTTTGGGGAGGGTCTGCTTGATTTAGAGGGGTTTGTGTGGTTTTTTCTCTATGAGTATTAAGATACACCCCTTTTCTTCTAAGATCTGCTAACTGTGATTAATTCCAGTAGCTGCCACTTGAGGCAATGAAAGGGAGAAGGATCTTCCTGGTGCCTGGAAGGGCTGCAGAGCAGCCTCCTGGTACGAAGCCATCCCTTGACAGGTGTCAGTCATGAACAGGAGTTGTTCTACTCCCAAAAAGCTCACCTTCCCCAATTACTGTCTTTGATAGAAGAATTTAAGGTGTGGCTGCTGCTTTTCCATGTTTCCATTTCTCTCTCATTCACATCTTGCACTGTTTTTCTGGCTCCCTGAGCCCCTAGTTGTCCCAAAGCTGAATTCATCACATTCCCTCTGCTGTCAGTTCTCAGCACTCTTGAAGTCTCCTTCTTTTTGATTCTTTTGTGTTGATGTTCCCAGCACAGATCTGAATGATGAGTAGTGTGGTTCAGGGACAGAAATTGTAGTGACTCGTGTGGTAGGAGTCGAAGTTCATCCCTGGTAGGGGTTGTGATCACCCATTAGTCATGGCTTTTTTAGGTCTTGGTTTCTCATTTTCAAGATCTCCCTTCTGGAGCTCCCTCAATGAGCAGTGCAGGCCCATTGTCCACTGTTTGGACCCAGGAGTTTCAAGCTTGTCTCTCCAGAATCTCCTTTTGTTCTGTGGGAAGTGTGGGCTGATGTCTCTCAGCAGAGGTGGGATAGGAATGGTGTAACAATCCTTCGAAAACACCCCGAATTCTGGGCTCTAGGAATTGCACCTTACCCTGACCTGTAGACCAAGAGCCTCCTTGTCTTGCCTGGAGGAAAGAAGCAGTATGTGGAAGTAATACAGTTTTTATTTACAGAGTAAGAGAGCAGAGCTTTATCAGATGTGTTTTATTTGCCTGGTGTGCCTTTCATCCCCAGAAGATCCCTACGTGCCCGTGTGAGCTGCAGATCTTGGCTGGGGTCACCATCCCGTGGGCTCCTGCATGCAGCCCTGGTGCAGGGCAGGATTTCCCTGAGTGTTTGCAGCGTGCAGAGCTCTGTGTGGTGTCCCTGACTGGGGAGTGGAGCTGATCTCCCTGATGGCATCCTTGGGGCTGCGGCTCCGCGCTTCCCCGGCAGGACCACGAGCTGCAGGAGCTTGTGGCAGTTTGTTTTCCCCTTGCTGCTGACTCTGCTGT
The DNA here is from genome assembly GCA_013397295.1 of Polioptila caerulea. Classification (NCBI taxonomy): domain Eukaryota; kingdom Metazoa; phylum Chordata; class Aves; order Passeriformes; family Certhiidae; genus Polioptila; species Polioptila caerulea. The sequence goes on from VYXF01007238.1 coordinate 387,991, forward strand.
CACTTTGCAGTGGCACAGGACCACGGCTGGGCTGGATTAGGATGGCATTGCCCCCTGGGAACTGGATCTGGGCTCGTTAAGCTTCTGCTTCTTGCAGCCTTGTCCCATAGGAAATGTTTTTTCATATTCTGGTGTCCCCTGTGGACTCTGCTTCTTTAGTGACTCAAACAGAGCAGTGGAAGTTGAGCAAGGAGCCAAATCCTTTTTAGCTGGGTCTTTTCTAGGTGGGTGGTGAATCAGGCTGTGCCAGGGTGCCAATATTGATGACATGGCTGGAGGAGAAGCTGTCTTAGCGATATGGCAAGGGCAGGAAGAGCTCCCTGCCTCAAGCTTCTGCTAGCAAAGAGCCTGGGATTGCTGTCATTGATGGACAAGGGGCCCTCATTAAGTTGCCAGGACAATTCCTTGGGTCTCTGGCTCTGCTCTGGTTGTTATACCTTGTTATGGGAGTTGTGGACAGATCTGGGGTGAGATGCTGTTACAGCTGATGGAAAGCACTCGTGTACCCCCAGGGTCCTGGCTGGCCACGTTGCTGTGCTCCTGTGTTTGCTGCAGCTCCCTGGCTGATCCCAGGCTGCCATCCTCCATTACAGCAGTGCTCATCTCCTTCAGCTCCTGCTGCTCTCAGGCAGCAACTTCCTCCTGGTAGTGCCAGAAGGTGAAGGAGGATCCTGGCCAGAGATCCACCTGCATTCCCAGGTTCCTCCTTGGCCCTGGGCTTGGCTGGTCCCAGGAGAGGGTGGGAGCAGAGAGCAGCATTTGGGGCACCTGCAGTTCTGCCCATGGGGCAGCTGAGGTGTGGGAGGAGGATCTTTGTGCAGTGGCCACACACTGCCCTGTCCTGTCCCATGGGGCAGTTTGCATCCCGTGTGTGAGGGCCACTACACGTGTCCTGTCCCTTTGCACAAACCACAGCTGGAAGAATTTTTCCTGGGCTGTATCAAGGTGCCAGTCTCTGGAGCTGGGATTCATCCTTTTTGCCATGGAGAGAGGTGGATCCTTTCCATGCCCAGGGATGTGCAGTGGTAGCCTGGAGGAGTCCTGTTGGAATGGGATGCCTTCATCCCAGCTGCTGCTCCCTTGTGATAAGGAATGGCCCTGTCCCTGAAAACCAGCAGTTTAAACAGACCAGGAGGAAGGATTATGCTTCCCCTCCAGCAGGCAGGATGATGTGGATTTTCTCACCTTGGATGTCAGAACTAGGAATAGATTTTTGGTAGCCTCAGTCTCCTCCTGCCTCAGTTCTTCAGGCTTGTAGCTCCCTTCCAAAGGGTCTGGATCCCAGTGTACTGCAAAGAGGAGCTTGAAGGCTTATGGATGTGCCAGATCCCCAAATTACCATCCTCATGGTGAGAACAGCTTGGCACGTGCTGGGTGGGGAGGGTCTGATGCCTCAGCCTGGCCGAGGGCAGAGGGGGCAGCTGGCACAGGGCTTGGACTTGTTGGACATCCAGTGAGGTAAAGGTGTGTAGAACAAGTTCTTCATCTTCCTCACCCATTTTCTGCATGTGTTAACTCCCAAGCTGGTGCCATCCCTCACTGCTGTCGTTCCTCCTCTGGGGCCTTGCAGGAAAGGAGAGGGGGAGATCCTCCAAGTGACATTCCCCATGCCTGCAGGGGAACAGGCTGCATCCTGTGGCAGCCCAGCTTTTCTGAGTCAGGTAAGAGCTTTGGTGGCTCAGCAGCAGGGGAATAGCCAGGTGGAAGTATTTCACTTCTAAAAAAACATCCTTGATCTTTTTTTACCCTTCTCTGCCCAACCTTGCCAGTCCCATCTCCCTGAAGGGAGCCAAGAGCTGCTGACAGTAAGAGGAAGTCTCCATCTGAAGCCTATAATTATCCTGTCTGCCTTCCCAGAAAAGGCCAGTTGGGGAGCGAGCTGCTCCTGCTCCCCGGACCAGCCCTGCCTTCCCCTGCCTCCCCAATTACTGCTTAATGGACTTTTTATGATGATAAGAGACTGGGTTGGGGAGAAGTTATTGACGGGGAAATGGAATGTAATTCACTCCCTGTTTGTTTGTTCTGTCAGAAAACCCTCGTTTTAATTTTATTTGTGAAGCACTGAGAAACAGCCCTCAGAAAGAAAAAGTGCAAAATCTGTCAGTAAAACCCTGGATTTCACGGGGTCCAGAGTCTCTGCAGGACCTCTCCAAGGGGTGTCCTCAATCTTGTGGAGTGTCTCCATAGAGACTCCTCCCCAGTCCTTCTCCCAGTTTGCAGCTTTCTCACTTGTCCTGAAGAAAAATGTAAATTCTGGAGCTCTCTTCCTTGCCTCTACCCCTGTCTCCAGCTCCCCCGCTCCCTAGCACGGACCCATTCCAAACAGCACATCCTTGCTCCCCACTCTCCATCTGTCTCAAATTTGGCTGCTCTCTCCTGTTTTCATCTGCTCTGTGGTTTGTCTCCTCCATCTAATCTTCACTTCCTTGCTCTGCCTCTGAACACCTCCCTCCTCTCCAGTTTGCTCCAGTTCTATTGCACAGAATCGTGGAATATCCTGACTTGGAAGGGGCCCACAAGGGTGATCAAAGTCCAGCTCCTGGCCCAGCACACATCAGCCCCAAAAATCCCACTGTGTGCCATTTTCCCTGCTGATTTCTTCTCATTCCCACTGATTCTCCCATTCTTCCTGCCTTCTGCTCCCCATTTTATCTCCCTGTCCCCTGGGGTGACAGAGCTGCTCCTCTGGCTGTCCCTGTCCCTCCCTCTCCCGTCCCCATCCTCCAGTCCAGGCCGTGGATCTCCACGTGCAGGCAGAGCACAGCAGCCCCTGTGTGTGAAGCTGCTCCCTAAAGCCTCAGACAAACCCTGGGAGTGTGGCTGGACCCCAGCCCCCTTCCTGCACAGGAGTCGAAAGCACAACTGCCCAGGGCTGTGGCTGTGGAGTACCTTGGGCTGTTCTCCAGCTGGGAGCCATCAGCAGTTGTGGAAAAGGGAGACGGAGTTCCACTAGAGCAGCAGGAAGCTCTGGCCCAGAATCCAGAGGGGAGAGGGAGGAGGGAGAAGAGGAGAAGAGGGGGTTTAAGTGTGTGCACAGCAGTGGGAAGGCCATCAGATTCCTTCCAGGTTGCTCTGGAAATTAGCAGGAGGTGAGAAATAACAGGGAGAGATGTCTCATTCCAGCTGACATGACTTGGTTATTGGGAAATTCCAAAAGCTTTTGTCTAGCTTTCAATTCTTGTCTTCTTCCCCCAAGAGGCACCTCTTGGGGAAGGGCTCTGAGTTCTCTCTCGTGAGATGTTTGTGGTTATTTTGTTTTTCTCTCCGTCTTCCAAGGCTGCAGCTGTGCTCGGTGCCACCCGGGGTGCTGAGTGTCGAGCAGGTCTGTTCCCAGACCATCCCCTGCTCCAAACTGCGTGTGGTGTCTAGACCAGGACAGACAGGCAGGTGTGAGGGATGAGGGCTGTCACCTCCCCACAACGTGTGGCAGCCGGAGGTGCGGGAAGGGCGAGCGCCCAAGGTCAGCCGAGTTTGCACCAGAGCCAGAGATCTGAATCCCAATTATGGGAGTGATCTGGAGCCTGGAAGAGCACACTGCATTGTGCAACTAAAAGGAAAATAACATTACCCATGAGTGGCTTCATGGTCTCATCTTTTACCTTTGTTTTCAAAGGTTGAGGTGAGTGTGTGTGTGTGTGAGTGTGTGTGTGTGTGCACAAAAAGGTGAATTTCCTTCTGCTGAATGTTTTTGAGTGAGGATGGAAGTTGTTCTGCCTCTCCTGTAGCGTGGCCACGTTCCCAGCTGGGCAGCTCTGTGGGGAATGTCGGGCTCAGCTCCATGGGGCTGTCTGTGGAAGGTCGAACGGGAGCGAGGAGCGGCAGGACGGCCGTGCTGGTGTGCAGGGCAACTCCTCCAGCAGCAGGAGCACGGCCCTGCTGCTGTGCCCGTGCTGCAGCTGCAGCTCCTGTGGCACTGGGGCCAGAGGAGATCCTGCTCCTGCCCCGGTGCCATAGTGAGGGTTTGTCACCAGCTTTGTGTGTGTCGGCAGGACGGGCGCGTGGGCTTCCACAGAGCTGCCAGCGGGCACCGGGGCTCCAGAAATGGGAAAAAACCTTCTAAAACACGGGGTTTGTGGCTGCCTTTCTTTTGTGGATTGCTGCTGCCGTGGGCGAGGGGCCCTTTCAGGCAGGCTCCTGCTGCTCTGTGCTGAGGCCGGATGGAAAACAAGTGGGTTTGTCTTTATTGGCAGCCCATTGTTGAGGTGCTTTCCTGGAGGGGTGTGAGGCACACAGGTGAGGTTTGTCATCTGCACTCAGCACCAGGTCCCTGCTGTGGGGCTGCAGATGAGGGGAGAGAGCTGAAATGGGGGTCAGGAAGGTGCAGAGGCACCTCTGCAGCCCCCTCAGGGAGAGCTTGGGGGACAGTGGTGACACACTGATGGTCAGGGACCATCCTCCAGCCTGCTCCTTGGGGCCAGACTGTGGAGAGTGAGTGCAAGGGGACACGTCCCCGTGCCTGTGGGAGCAGCTTTCTGCCTTGGACTGCCCCAAGGCTGGCAGGCGGAGCTCAGGAGGGAGCAGCAGTTCTGGGTGCTGTGCAGAATGCTCGTGGTGTGTCAGGGAGCCTCAATTCCTCCCCAGCCTCCTGTTCCCTCCATAACCCACCCACGGTGCCGTGGCCAGCTCCATCCGGGCCTGGGCAGGGCAGGGCAGGGTGCACGTCCACAGCTGGCTCTTTCTTCTTCTCCCCCTCCCTCTTTCTTCTTCTCCCCCTTCACATATCAGCTGTCAGCTCAGATATGTGAAGCTCATTTGTTCTCCTGCCTCTCTCCCACCCCTCAAAGCACCTCTGGGTTCTCCATGCCTGTGCCTGTCTCTGGCTGTTGATGTTTCAGACAGGCATATGGTGGCCGGGCTGTCTCCCTCGCTGCTCGTCCATCACCGCCTATTCACCATGGCAGCCCTTCCTGAGGGACATTGGCTTTAAAGGCTGAGATGTCCCCTCCTTCTCCCCACTCCTACATCTCTCCAGCTTCCCTGCAAAGCTCTCAGCCTGTTGTGTCATCCCTGTATCCTTAGCAGGGAGATGTTGGGTGGTTTTACACGGCTGCGTTCAGAGAACTTTTCCTGCTTTGGTGTCACATGGAGGAGGGAAGGAGGAGAGGGGAGAGGAGGCAGCAGCGCCTTTATGTTTGGTGAGGAGCTGCCTGGGTGTACAGCCCTCACCCGTGGGCTGGGGGATGAGGAGGAGACCCCCACTCTTCTCACCTGGCAGCCTTTCCCCAAAGTTCCAATCCCAAAATCCCAGCAGAACGTGCGTTGTGTTCCTTTGGAGCTGGTGCTGCCCGTGGTTCCCCAGGCTGTGGTTTGGGAAGGGAATCCCACGGGAGCTGATCCATGTGTGGGGACAGGAGGGCAAGTGGGGGACCCAGGCAGGAGTGGTCAGTGCTGGCCAGGGCAGGAGTGGTCAGGGGTGGCCAGAGCGGTCAGGGGTGGCCGAGGCAAGGCCTGGCACTGCACACGCGTGTGCTGGTGGAGCTGCAGAGCACGGGGTGCAGGAGGGATCTGTCGCTGTTCCCTGGGATGCAGGAGGGATCTGTCTCTGTTCCCTGCAGCCCATGGCATCTCTCCAGCTGGAGCTTGTTTCTTTTGGGAAGTGCGTGGGCGGTGGGCAGGAGTGAAAGCTTCAGTTTGACTTGATGGCTTTCCATTAAGCTGTGGAGCAGGATCACAGGTACACAGCAGCCATCCGGTCCTTTCAACCTTCCCTCTAGAGAGCCAGACCCCGCAGGAAGCCTCTTGTAGTAGGAAAATTCTTTTAAGCTCCAGATTTTTCCATTCCTATTTTGATACTGCACAAAGAAAAGGTTTTTCTACTTTGCAAGCGGAGAAAGGGGGGAAAATTATCTCTGTGACCGCTGGACTGATGGAACTCAGACTCAGCCTTTCCAAACCTGACTTGTTCTCAGCTATCTGTGAGGGAAGGTTGGTGAAGTGATATAAAATCCCCTGGACTGTCAGTATGCTGTCTGGAAAATGTGTTCCTTTGATTTTTATTTATTTATTTAAAGCCGTGGTCCTGCAGTCTTGGCAGACAAGGGGAAACACCTCAGGCCCTGCGAGTGGGGGACAGAGTTTCACATGGCACCCTGTCCCTGCCTGTGCAGAGCCCTTTGCAGAGCTGGGGGCTGAGCCCTCACCGTGTGCTTCCCTCCGAGCTGGGCCTGGCATGGCAGAGCTGGGGGGCTTGGCCCCAGCTTTGGGTCACCAGCACCCTGTGCCACCAGCACCCGGTGCCACCAGCACCCTGTGCCACCAGCACCCTGTGCCACCAGCACCGGGTCAGCAGCACCCCAGAAAGGGATGCTGGGCAATGACTCCAAATTCAGTGGTTTTTGGAGCACCATCCCTTTCTTCAGGACGGAAATAGAACCTTGTTTTTCTCCTCAGCTGAGCTCTCATCATGCAGCCTGCACCCATTTAAATGTATACGTGACATTAAGGTTTATTAGGGGCTTTTATTTTAGGAAATGAACTTGCATCAATAAAGTGTTCTTAAAAGCCCTGGATGTTTTTAGCTGTACCTTCGGAATTGACTTTGCAAACTCTTCAGATATCGAGCGGAGGTGAGGGGAGGAAGGAAGTCAGGGGCAGAGTGAGCATTTATATTTTAGCCTGGAGCAAAGTTTGGGTTTTACCTTTCTCGGATGGAAGACAGATCCCCCAGTGCCAGTTCCTCCACTGGGACTTGCTTGATAACCTTTTGCTGTAACATTGCAAAGAAGACTCTGACCTCTAAATATAGATTTGGATATTTATAAATGCGGTGCTTTGTACACACAGCATTCGGGGGGACGTAAACAGCTCCAGCAAATTGTATTTACCTCCAGCATGGAAACAAATGCTTGATTGCATCACATGAGCTTGCTCAGTGCCTTTTATTTATATACTGCTGGCCACACCAGGCAGGGAAGGGGAGAAGGCTTCCTTTTGTCTTTCGACCCCTAAAAGACCCTGGAGACTTGTCCCCAGCTACCATTTGCCCTCCTGTCGAGCCCTGTGGGAGGCTGTTTGCATCTGATTTTATAGACTCTTGAGTATGAGCGGATAAATACACACATTTCAGAGTCACGTGCTCTGCTTTTCTCAAGAAAACAGACGGCAACTTTATGATCTGAGTGATTTTATTTGAACACAGCTGTGGCCTTGTGATTTAAATATTTCAATAAATTTTAAACTAACTAGACGAGAGGAAACAGTGCAAGGAAAACAGGTTGGAGCACGGAAGGAGGATTCCCAGAGGGCAGGGGCAATATGGGCTCTGCACAAACGCTGCTGGCCTCGGCTTCCTCTCGTGAGCAGCTCCTGCCACCTCCCCTGGTCAGAGCCCAGCCCAGCCTAGCACAGGGGCTCTGAAGTCAGTGGGATGTGATGGAAACCAGTGGAGGGGCTGCAGGAGGGGCACTCCAGGCTCAGGTGTTGTTCTTTGGGCCTGGGCTGGCTCAAACACAGCCCCAGACTCTGTGTGTGTGTCAGGCATGGCTGCACTGCTGCTGGCTGTGAGAGGAGCTGGAGGAGATCGTGGCTCCCTCCTGGAGCAGCAAAAATTCCGTGTCTTTATTGGGAGTCTCGTGCTCTGGTTCGTGGGCTGCTCTGAGGGATCACTTACCTGGTCTGTAAATGTGCCTGTGGGGGACACGGGAAGGGCTTGCAGGTGAAAGCAGAGGTTCCACAACCAAGGGGATTTCACATCCTAAAGCCGCTGGCATCAGCCCCTTTCACACCATTGTCCTCAAGATCTCTGTGTGCCGAGCCCTGCTCCATCTATTCCATGGTCCCTCTCCCCCTGGCTGTATTCCTGTAAATCCCCCTGTTCCTTGGTGTTTTGGTCACCTCCAAGGAGCTGGGAAGTGCAATTCACTGTTTCTAAGTGTTGTTTTCAGGTCTACCAGCTTTTGGTGATGCTCATTAGATGGGTTTTGCAAGGGCAATTTCCCCTGTACAAAACAATTTAAAAGTCCACTTTTCAGGAGTAAAAGAGGCTTTGCAACATTGAAATCTCTTTGTAGGATCAGGCCCTTAATCATTTTCTGCTGGAGCTACTTCATATGTAAAGTGGAGGTAAAGGCTGTTCTGAAAAAGGCCAAGAGGTTTAATTTCAACTGGGATCATTAAGAATAGCAGCAACAACACTACTATTAATTACAGACTGTGTTTATTAGAGTTTATCTTAGTGACTGCCACTGATGATATCTCCTTTTTGTCCCCGAGGTCCCCCTGTGTTCATTAAAAAGCCTGTGGACCAAATCGGTGTGTCGGGAGGGGTGGCCTCCTTCGTGTGCCAAGCCACTGGAGACCCGAAGCCAAGGGTCACCTGGAACAAGAAAGGGAAGAAAGTGAACTCTCAGAGGTTCGAGGTAAGAGATGTCCTTGAAATCTGGTGTCTGTGTGAAGAGAGAGACTGACACAAAGCAGCCCCTGCTCCTCTTTGGCCACTCTCAGACCTGATAATAAAGGGAAATTTGGAAGGGGAGGAGTTTTAACAGCAGGAGGAGTGAAATGCAAGCTCTTGGCCATGTCAACAGCTGGGTTTGTTCCAAAGCAAGAGAGAACTTGGCTCAATTATGTTATTGAAGCTTTTAATTTTGTTTTGTTGGGTTTTTCCCCTTCCTGGGATATAATATAACTTCCTGCTCTCCTGAGAAACCCCAGCTAAGCTGGTGGGACTTCAGCTCTGTAAAGGTACCTTTCATTCCCATCCATGGCTCAGCATTTTAATCCCAGGACAGTCTGGAGTAAACACTGCAGTTGTTGGCAACCAGAGCCAAGCAATTGGCATTGTTTAGATAGAAATGAGAGCAGAGGAACAAGGACTGGGAGGTCATCCTGTGGAATTTGCTGTGGGACTCAGCCCTGCCAGGCAGCTGTGTGCTGAGAGGAGCTTTGTGGTGTCAGCTGCCCCTGCAGATGGAGGAACAAGGCAGGAGTTCATTTTTATTTTGTTTTCCTTTGGTGTGTTTTGTCCTCCTTCACCCCAGTTGTGCTCTGCACACCCACCCCACACCCCATCACCGTGGCTCGTTCTTTCAGAGCCTTTGAGAGGCACCCTGGGCGTTTGGGGGGGTCACTGGCAGGGTTTGGCTGTGATGGCTCTGTCACCTGGAGGTGGCTGGAGAGCCAGGCTGACCGTGTTGGTGGCGTGTGGGGGCTGAGGGGAAGCTGCTGGAGGGTTTGCAGTGGGTGTGTGTGTGTGGGTGTATCTGCAGAAGCAGCAACCCAAGGACACTTCTGATGTGTGTGTCTCTTTGCCTCTGCCCCCCAGACCATAGAATTTGATGAAAGTGCAGGTGCTGTTTTGAGGATCCAGCCCCTCCGGACCCCCCGGGACGAGAACATTTATGAATGTGTGGCTCAGAACCCTCATGGGGAGGTCACTGTGCATGCCAAGCTCACCGTCCTCCGAGGTAAGAACCTGGCCAGTGGCACCTTCAGCTGGGTGGCAAGGCTGCTAAAAATTCATGGCTAAGGCACAAAGTCCTCCTGGGTTTGGTTTGTTCTGACCCGTCAGATCTGTTTGCTGTTCTTACCCCAGAGAGACATAAAACTGCTGTGTGAGAAACAGAGCTAAAACTGGACCACTTCAGGAGCTTTGACTGATGATGTGCTGGGGTTCCTTCCAATGAATTATCCTAAGACTCTTATGATCTTCCTCCCCTCCAAAAGTTCCTTCCCCAGATTTAGGAACAGCACCAGGAGCTCCCCATTATACACACAGAAATGTGGCCCCAGGAAAACCTTCACTGAGGAATCACGGAATGTGCTGGGGTTAGGATTATGGATCTGCATGGGCTTTCATACATTTGGGAGCAATACAAATGTTTTTCCTTGTGCAGGATACCTATTGTGCCTTTCTGGGCTTCTTCCCTCTTCCCAGAGGTCCTTGGCTCTGTGCACTCTCCAAGAAAACAATTCCATTCTCCATTTTGTTCTGGTCCTTTTTCCCACTTGTCCCCGTTACAGAGGATGTTTACATGGATGCCTCCCTCATGTCATCTGTTTGAAATATGCTCCCTGAACTGGATGTGGGGGAGGGAACAATATGCTGTTGCTCTGGATGCCTCTGGATGTTTGCTGTTATTGCCCTGGAGATCCCTAAAATCACTGTGTGAGCGAGGTTGGGTGCTAAAACTGACCCATTTTGGGGTTTGGAACACCCAGCAGTGATGTTCTCTGTTCCAACCACAGGGCAGTGCAGGTGATGCTGGCAGGAATGGGGTGGTGGATAACTGCCTGAGAGCCCCCAAGGGGAATTTAGCTTGGCTGTGGTTGAAGCCATGGGTGTTTGAGTAGCACTGGCAGCAAAAGCCCTTCTCTGCAGTGAACAAAACAAGCAGGAGCCCCACAGGGTAGCTCTGCCTATGGGCCAGTTGCTTTTCCTTCAGCAGTTCCAGCGTTCCCTCTGGGAGCAGCTTAAATCCTTTTGTTTGAGCAGGCAGCGAGCACGTCCTTCAAAGGGCAGAGCAAAACTGGTGTGAGAGTCCCCAGCGTGCAGCAGGGAATTAACAGCAGACATGAAGGGCACAAGGCAAAGCCCCCGACCTCCCTTTTAGCTGGGAATATCCCTGCTGTGGGCTCTGTGCTGTCGGGATTTTGGCTGCCTGGGAGCGTGGGGGCCCGTGGTCCAGTCATGCCTGACAGATTTGTGTAGGTGACTTAGATGTGTGTGCAGCTCCTGTGCCTGGCATGGCATTTAACCTTCTGTTGGAGGAGCGTGGTGGGATGGAGCTGTCAGGAGCTTGGAACAGCACAGTGTGACAGGAGTGAGTCTAACTGTGGTTATCCCAGAGGGTGGGAGCCTTATTCTTCACACTTATTCCCATGAATTCCTTTGGAGCTGTGACAGTCTGGGAGGAGGGCCTCTGCAGTCATATCCAGAGTTTGTACCCCTTGAATTCAGCTACAAGCAGTGGCAGGGGAAGGTTCTCCTCCAGCTGCCTTCAGTGGTTTTGATGCACTGCCCACCAACAGTGAGCTGCAGTGAGTGGGATCCTTGTATCTCTGAATCACCAAGGTGGGAAAGACCACCAAGGTCACCAAGTCCAACCTTTGACCCATCCCCACCTTGTCCTCCACCCAGAGCCCTGAGGGCCATGTCCAGCTGTTCTTTGGGCACTTTCAGGGATGGGGACTCCAAACCTCCCCTGCCAAGGCCTGACCACCCCTTCCATGGAGAAATTCCTCCTGGTGTCCCACCTGAGCCTCCCCTGGCACAGCCTGAGGCCATTTCCTGCTCCTCTCTTCTGGCTGCCTGAGAGCAGAGCCCACGCCCCACCTGGCCACAGCCTCCTGTCAGGAGTTAGAGACTGGAATGGGAATGAACTGAGCTCGGGGACTGTCCTGGGGGACCAGGGCTCTTTGTGCCTGTCTTTGTTCAGCTCTTCCTTCTGGGATCAGCAGCATCCACGTCAGCCAGAGACAGCTGGCAGCACAGGGGCTGCATCTGCCCACTGCCTGACTAATTCCACCCTTTGCTGATCCCACCAGAACATTCCCACTGTGGCTCTGCTCTTACAGCCCCCCTGCTCTGTTTGCCTGGTGGGACCTGCTCTGGAGTGTCCTGGAGCACAGGGGGTGCCCATCCATGGACCTTGGGGGAGCAGGAGTTACCTGCAGGGTGGGCCAAGGCGATGCTGAAGAGCACCAAGGAACCAGATTTTGTAGCACATCCTCCCCTTCCCTGCTCAGCTGGAGTTACTCCATCCTTCATCACTCCTTAGCTCTCACACAGCACAGTTTGTCTCCTCTTTATCTGCGTTTTCAAGTGCTGGGAAAGTTAAAAGCACCAAGCCAAATGCACTGATCTGCACAATGACAAAGTGAGCATGTTGGCATCTACTCCTCTCCTGTTCCTCCCCTCTTCTGCACTCACCCACTCTCCTGTTTGTCTTTTCTCTCCCTGCTCAGCCTCCTCCTCTCTGTCTCTGCTCTCACTTGCAGAACTGATGCTGAGCAGAGAGAGGGGGCTGCTCCCCGGCTGCTGCTCAGCCTGGAGATGGATGGAGCTGTCATTGCAGAACCTGTTACCCTGGCACACTCTGGAGAGTGGAACCTGGGCCCAGCTGCTGCAAACGGCACGGGGGGCTCTGGGGTGGCTGTGCAGCCTGTTGCCTGTGCTGCTGTCATCCCAGACATACCCTGGGTACCTTCCTGCACCAGCATTGCAGCAATTCCTCAGCACCAGTGCAGTCTCCTAACAGCAAATAACACAGAAAATATTTCCTCTTTTCAGAAGAGAAAACAATACATTCTTCCCTGCTAGATGCAGCTGCTGAAGGGATTGAGCATAAACCCCTCTTGCTTATGCACATGATTACTCCTGGATCAGACCCTGGTAGAAACCCACATGCCTTCACTTGAAAACAGGAAACGGCAGGAGAGGAAACCTTGGGGAGCTTCTGAGAAGCAGAGCTGTGATGGACACTGTTCAACTCACACAGTCCCTTCACACCAGCTCTGCTGGCTTGTTTGTCCTTCCTGCTCTGCTTCTCCAGGGATCCCAGTTTGGTAGGGCTGTGCAGACTGGCTGTTCTTTCCACAGCTGGCTAGACAGCGTGCCTGCAGACCTGACTCCTGCAGAGCTTGGAGAAAAAGAAAGAACACAGATTTGGGAGGTGTTTTCCAGTTGTTTTTGACTCCAGCTGCTGTTGTTTTTCGTTGTAACTGAGGCAGGCAGGAAGGTCGTTGGCACAGGCACACCAGCTCCCAGTTGGTGAACATTCCCTAAGCTGCCCACTGCCAAGAAAGATATTTATGTCTCTATCTGTATATCTATATGTGGATATAGGCAGAGAGGTTGTGGAGTCCCCATCCCTCGAGTGTCCCAGGCTAGGCTGGACAGGACTTGGAGCACCCTGGGCCTGTGGAAGGTGTCCCTGCCATGGCAGGGGTGGGATGAGATGGGCTTTAAGGTCCCTTCCAACCCAAACCACTCTGGGATTCTCTCTGTGTCTACATTTATATCTCTATCATCTCTGTCTATATTATGATGATTATTATTACTTCCTGTATGCAGATTATCCTTTCCCTCCACATCTTTAGCAGCCTGAGAGAGATTCTGGTGCTGTGAAGCTTTCCTGTGATGTCAGAGCTGAGTGGGCTCAGGGGACAGGGACCCTTGCCCAGCTGCAGGAGGCAGGGGCTGGGTTTCACATCAGGGCTGTGGGGCTCCCTCCTGCACTGTGGCTGGGGATGCTGTGGATAGACTTTCACAGCTTCTAGTGTTTCCCTCTTGGTTTCCTTGCATGAAGTATTCAGACATTTCTTTAACAATTCCAGCCTGAAATCTCCCTCACACATTTCCAACTCCAAGAGCACATCTGGTGTGGGAATGTGTGATGTTCTAGCAAGATCCCAGCAGTTTGCTGGGGTTTTTTTGTAATTGTTGGCTTTAAATCACAAAAGGTAAACAAGAAACAGCTCTGGATGCTCAGCAGAGTCCCACGGGAGCACATGGGAAGGGGAAGCTGCCCCCTCAGAAATGTTACCTTGCCATTTGAAAAATTCCTGGCAGTCTTTCTTCAAACTTGACTTGTTTTTCTTCTCTTGTAGTGACCTGAAAATTGGGTGACATTGACAGCAGATTAATTCTGTAGCTTCTGAATAACATCAAAGTAATTTTAACTGAGATGCCTGGAGAAGGAGGGTACATGGGGACACGTTAGTGGAGGGAACAGAGGCATTACCTGCACTGTTTTGGGGTGCAGCACACATACCTAAGGGTGCATGTATTGCCTGTGAGCCCACAAATTTTCATAACATTGTTAGGCTATTACTGTTTTCATAGTGAAATTTTCAGCTCCAAAGAAATGGAATCAACAGACAGAGCACATTTCTGAGGCTCCTCCCTGCATTAAAATTGTCTTTGGCTGGGCAATAGCAGAGAACTGAGACACAGGTACAGACACGGGTGGAAATGACTTGTTGATGTAATTTCACAAGGCACATCGTGCCAGGATCCCTGGGGAGAGGGCAGCTCAAGTGCTCATAAACATAATGAAAGGAACAGGGACGGGTTCAAGAGTGCTGGGTTTTGATTTGGATCCTGATTAAAACTTGTGTCACTCGAGCTGCTCCCTCTCTGTGCTCCTGCTTCTTCCACCCTGAATGAGGACAGTCGACTGTAGAGACCAGCCAGCATCCATGTCTCCAGAGGAGAGTGAAAAATCCCTCCTCCTCTTCCTTCAGAGCATCCTCGTGGCTTTCTGCACCGACTCCATGGCACGTCTGCTCACGCTCACACCCTCCTCCTCTAAATTATTAAACAACTGTGTACACCCTGCGGGAGAAGAGCAGCAGCAACACCCGCTTTATCTTCCTTAATCATCCTCATTTCCAGCACAGCTAATTAGCTAAACCCAGAGCTGCCACCTTGTCGACAAGGGGACAGAGCAGCCCTGTCCCCTGGCTGGGGCTGGGGACCCTGTCTGTGTGTGGCAGCCTGAGCTGGGTCCAGGCACGTCCCTGGGCACAGAATGTGTCCCTGGGTGGGATTTATTATAAATGACAGCTGAAGTGCTCCTCTCGCTTGCCCTGCCTCTCTCCATCCCTCCTCCCCTGTTCTTTCTCACCCTGCTTTGCTCAGTGAGCCCTTGAGGGGATTCACCAGCTCGGGGGGGGCTGTGAAGAGCTGGGTCTAAGTCAGGGATGAACAAAGTGTTGGGATGCTCCCTTCATATGGCAGCTGCACCTCAGGAAAAGCTTTGCCTGCGTGAGCCAGCACGGTTCCAGCAGCAGCAGCTGCCCAGATGTGCCCTTGAAGCATCTCCAGCTTGTGTCTGCTTCTTTTGTTCCTGCAGTCAGCTGAGCTGCTTTCAGAAAGAGAATTCACAACCCAAACCATTCCTTGTTCATTCGGGGACGGGTCTGGGGGTGTTTGGGGGTTGGTGGGGAGGGTGGCAGGGCACGTGTGTGCATGTCTTGTGGGGATTGCAACGAGGTTGTAATTGCATTGTTACAGGGAACCCAGCTGTTAGGGGATGGAGGAGTTCTACTTCCCTGACAGGAAGGAAATCTGAGCACTTGAATCGGAGCAGTCTGTGATGTTCTGAGATGCTTCCTCTGCTCATCTGATCCTCAAATCTGATCACGCCTCTAGTCGCAGTTGTTTTAATTAAACTCAGAGGAATTCTTCACATTGTGCTGCAAGATTAACATTTTTGTTTAATTAGAAACACTCGGTAATAATGGTTGTAGCCGGCCTCCTCCAGCACACACACACACTCACACACACACTCGTGCTCACACGCCCTGCCAGGCACAGGTTATTCCCTTTGGGGAATAATTGGCTCGTGGAAGGAAGGGGCAGGGGCTGGAGGCAGGTGCAGCAGCAGCACCAGGGAGCAGGATAAAAGCAGGGATCAATAGTGATGTCATCTGCAGCCAATGCGGCTGCGGCTCCTCACCCTCCCACGGCTGCCTGAGAGAGGAGGGGAGGGAGGGAGGACCATTAAAGCCTGGCTGAAAGCTGAGCACAGGCACAGCAATTCCCAGAGCCCCTGTGCTGGCCTGACATCACTCCTGGGGGGCTTGAATACACGATTTGGGGGGGGCCCTGCAGTGCCCCAGCACAGCCCAGGGAGCTCAGAGGGCTGGCTCAGTCCCTAGTGAAAGATGTGTGTGAACAGCTCCAGTTTAGGATACAAAATGCTGGTTTAGAGGTGCTTCAGATGCACCAAAATGGCTTTAAACTGAAGGAGTGCAGATTTAGGTGACAGACCAGGAAGGAATTGTTCCCTGGGAGGGTGGGCAGGCCCTGGCACAGGTGCCCAGAGCAGCTGTGGCTGCCCCTGGATCTCTGGAGTGCACAAGGCCAGGCTGGATGGGGCTTGGAGAAACGTGGGACAGTGGGAGGTGTCCCTGCCCATGGCAGGGGTGGCACTGGATGGGCTCTGAGGTCCCTTCCAGCCTAAACCATTCTGGGATTCCATGAAAAGGCACCCACCACAGCAAGGCCGCTGGGTTTCTCCCTTGTCCTGCTGTCTCTGGGTTCTGCCCTTTGTATTTGGCTCCATTCCTCCTTGTCCATCATGTGCAGCCTTAGGAAACAAGCTCTGGGTGTGTTTGCAGATGGCAGGATGGTTCCCAGCCAAGGCCAGCCCCATGTCAGTGCCATTGTGAGAGCTCCCATCAGTGTCAGTGGGGGGCTGGTTGTGATGGATGTTCATTTTTTAAGAATCCCACCTTTTTTAAATTCCCTGCATTATTTCCCTTCTGTTCCCTCACCTGCTTTTGGGATGGATTCCATGCCACAGACTCCCAAGGCTGTGATTCCCTGACACGGCTCATTGGAGATGACAGAGGATCCCTCCCAAATCTCTCCCTGCTGCTGGCACCCTCCTTCCAAGCTGCCCTCCCCCAGACACATCCTGGGGGAAAATGGCACATTCCTGAGCTGAGGCAGCTCTCCCCATCCCACGGGAGGAAGGGGCTGGGTCAGATATTACTGGGGAAGCACTGGCGTTTTGTAGGAGTTACCACAAATTAGTCAGCATTGTTGGGATTGCCCTCCTCACCCTCATTAGTGAAGGCAAAAGCACGATTGAGAGGAGCAGGAAGCTCAGTTGAAGCTCAGCTGAGCCTCTCTGCTGGGTGCTGGTGCCACTGTTCTTGGAGGGCAGCAGCACTCGGAATTAATAAATCTAAAAATCACACCCTGGCTGACAGCACTTGGCGTATTGTTGTGTGTGTGTCCCCTCTGGTCACTGCAGCTGAAGGATGAGATTTTCCTCTCCTTTCTCTCCCAGTCCCACTGTCTTTGACAGCCCTTTCCACGTGGGTTCTTCCATTATTTCTCTTGTGCGGTGTGTTTTGTACTTGTGAGATTTGGAGGGGGAAGGTGAGCCCTTCCTTTTAGCTGTGGCTGCTCAGAGTGTTCTGTGCAGTGCAGGGATCCCCACACAGCCTCTGCTCTGCAAACCAGCCAAAATTTCTTCACTGGAAGAGTGAATAAACATAGAACAGACTGCCTGGTGGAGTCACCATCCCTGGACATGTTCAAAGAATGAGTTGACGTGGCACTTGAGGGCAGATGGTTTGGTGAGCAGGTGGACCTGGGGACCTGGGAGGTCCTTTCCAACCTTAATGATTCTCTAATTCTGTTCTGCTATTCCCCAAAGGGTTTTAAAGGATTGCATTTAAATGTAGAATCTTGAAATAGTCACACAAAATGGACGAGCTGCTAAATCTGATTGTGTCACGTGTTTTCTATCTTGGAGCATTCGGTGTTTGAGCTTACCTTGCACAGGGCGGTGTCTGATGCTTTCCTTGGGGTGTTCCACTGAGCCCTGGCCCCTGTCTGAGCCGTTCCCTTTGTTCCCCCCAGAGGACCAGTTACCTCCTGGCTTCCCCAACATCGACATGGGGCCCCAGCTGAAGGTGGTGGAGCGCACGCGGACGGCCACGATGCTGTGTGCGGCCAGCGGGAACCCCGACCCCGAGATCACCTGGTTCAAGGACTTCCTGCCCGTGGACCCCAGCGCCAGCAACGGCAGAATAAAGCAGCTGAGATCAGGTAAGGTGTGGGGCTGAGACTGGACGGGTTGAGAGCAAAGAGAGACGTGAGGAGCCTGCTCAGAGGGTCCTGAAGCAGAGGAGAGGGCTGATAGGTGCAGGCCCTGCTGCTGTGGCTTGGGGAGGCCGAGTTTTTTGGGTTTTACACCAAGAGTGGTTGGAGTTTCCACTTCGAGCCCTCCTGGTCTTCTCTGCTGCCCAGCTGGCATTAAGGAATGGCAGCAGGGAAGCTGCTGCCCACCCAGACAAGCTCTCTGGATCAAGGTATTCTCGAGCTCAGAGAAACTGGGGCCTGGATGGGGGCTGAGGATTTGCTCCTCAGAGCAAGAACTGGCAAAGGAAGAAAGAACCACTCTGGCACACATGGCTTTTTAGGCCACTCACACCTGGTGTGGGGTCCAAGGCTCAGGCAGCCCCTTGCTGTCAGACGCGAAGGTGTGAGCGGAGCCTCTCAGAGCTGGTGTTGAAGAGCAGCTCTTGCAGGATGTCCCCAGCATCACGGCCCTGCAGCCAGCGTGGAGAGCGCTTGGAATGTTCCGGAGTGACCCCTCCGTGCCTCTGCCCATGGAGTCCGTCTCCACCAACAGATGTACCCCAGCTCCGTGGCTCTTGTCAGTTTTCCATCTTTCCCCATCTGCTTGTCCATCTGTCTCTCTTGTTTGTTTTCTGTTTGCTGTTTTCTGTGTGTGGCAACGTGACATCTCTTAATATTCACGTTTCAGGAGCTGTTTTTGTACTTGTTACATCTGCCAGTTCTCTGTGTGAGTGTGTGCAAAGAGGGCATAGGTGGATTTATTTTTGAGTACTACTGATAAAACCCTTCCATTGATATGAAGGCTGCAAAAATGAAACAAGTTTTGCAAGTTCTACCTTTTGACAAAAACTAACCCAAGAAATAATCCTTTTCACAAACTGCTGGGGCTGACTGCTTTGACCCAGCCTAGAGGAAAGGTGTCCATGGTTCATTTTTAAGTATTCTTTGGCAAAAGAAAGGCATTGTTGTAGGCAGAGGGAAAGCAGAGGCTTTGGTGAGGCAACTGGAGTTGATTTGTTCATATTAGATCTTTCACAAGTTCTCCAGTAAGGTGATAATCAACTGCTCCTGCCCAGATCTCTGCTGGCCCTGGAAAAATCAGTTCTGACTCTGTCCTCTGGACCTGGACAGCAAGGAATGGAAACATCTGGTTTTTCTCTTGCTCGGTTTGGCAAAGATTCTACATAAAGGTTTTTAGTTCTGTGGGCCACCAGTGGAAAAGCTTCAGCATAGCTCCGGTATAATGTAGCTTTTACACACCTGCAAAAATGCCTCCTTGTGCAGTGAAGCAAAGACACAAGCAGATCCTTAAACTGCTTTGTTGAATTAGAATGGCTTGTTGAATCCCACGAACGCAGATGAGATTGACCTCCCTGTTTTATCATAACAGCTGAGGCAAATGCAAATAAAAAAAATCACTCAGCATAAATAATGAGAGGTAAACTAGAATTAGATCATGCTCTGTGACCATGATCTGAAGTGTGAATAATGCACAGGCAGATTATTTTTAATACATTCATCATCTTGCTGGAATGCCTTTACTCTTTAGCTCAGTTTGATCTGGTGTTTTCCTTGAAGTCACCTGAGTGCTGCCTTTTTATTCCAGTGAATTAATTAACCTCGGAGTGAACCCTTGACCCTTCTGATAAATAGAAGATACCTGCTGAGATTTAATCTCATTTACATCTGCTTTAAATTAGTAAACTGGTGACACCCTGAGGCATCCCTGTGGTCTTCAGGACACAAACCTGTTGCCTGTGTGCCAGGGAGTGCAGATCCTTGGACAGTCAGGATTTCCCAGTTCTCCAGTTTCTTCTGCTTTCATGGCCTTTCATACCTTGCATGTTCTGCAAAGAAAGGCCGGTGGAAGAGCAAAATATTAACATTAAGGTTGTTAACAGACCCTGTGTCAGCACTGGGGTCTGTGGAAGGGAGTCAAGGCCGAGGCAGATTTGAGTGTGGGGTTGTGAGTGAGGCGAGGCCTGTTTAAGCTGCTAAAGTCAGACCTTAATTTAATACATTCATCTTTCCAGAAATCAAACTCTGCTGCCAGAAGGGTGGCAGGAGCACATGTCCAGGCACTGGCAGTGCCCCAGGACACTGCTGATGGCCTTCAGGGTCCCAGTGGGACTCTGGCCGAGCCCCTCGGGGTGACACCCGGCTGGAGGGAGGTGACAGACCCTTGGGAACAGGAGCTCTGCAGCTCAATCACAGCTGATCTTTGGGCTAGCAGGCTTAGGAAGATTTGGGAACAAATTCTCCCTGGGAGGGTGGGCAGGCCCTGGCACAGGGTGCCCAGAGCAGCTGTGGCTGCCCCTGGATCCCTGGCAGTGCCCAAGACCAGTCTGGACATTGGGGCTTGGAGAAAGGTGGGACAGTAGAAGGTGTCCCTGCCATGGCACGGAATGGTCCTGGATGAGCTTTAAGGTTCCTTCCAACCCAAACCAGTCTGGGATTCTGTGACTGTCCCCTCTGAGGACTGAGCTGTGTGTGGCTCCCTGGGACAGGCTGAGGGAGCAGCAGCACAGGGCACACACCCAGATTCCCCCTGCAGACGAAGCCATCAGGACAGCAGCCGTGCTGCTGGAGGACAGGGCTGTGAAGAACTGAATCTGTATCAATACATGAGTTAGTGGCAAATACACAAATGAGCTCATTAAAAGGAACAAGTGAAATGTCAGACAAGGAGCTTCGGGAGGTCGGGTCCAGGCCTGGATTTGGTTCTCATTTGTGTTAAATCTAAATGCTGGCAATACAAACAGACCTCCGAGAGCATGGTCATTATATTCCCATCATCCCAGGAACCCATTTGGAATGTGGGTCTTCACTCTAATCAAGACATGGGTGATACATCATTAACCACTGTGGTTTTTCTCTCTTGGATGTTTCTGCTCCCCTTTCCCTCTCCAGATGAAATGTCCAAGCACTTGGAAATCTTTTAATGCTTAGGGGTTTGGGCTGAGTGCAAAGCTCAGTTGTCAGTCAGAGGAGAATGGGAAGGAGCTTTGTCTGGGCTCCTGCTTCCCTTAGACATCATGAACATCTCAGCCTTAGGTATCCAGGTTGGACAAGAGGTTAAGTGGCTTTGGAAAATTGATATTTCTTCTTTTCTTGGGACATTTACAGCAGAAGGCAAAGCCAATGTCCTCTGCTCAGCTGCCATCTAGGGGGGACACGGGAGGCAGCCTTCAGCCACCTTCCTCAGCACTCAAACACTAAAGCCTTTTGTGTCTTGTGTGTGTCTTCTGTTTTCTAAATATATGGCTATAACAAGCTTTTCTTTTCTTTTTTTTTTTTCACTTTTTATTTAACATTCAGAGACCTTTGGTAAGTTTGTTCAATTAAAAAAAAAAAATAAATCAAACCAAAAAACCCCAAACCTGCTAATGTGCAGACTTGTAACCCTTGCCCTTTAAACTAATTCCTTTGTAACAGCTTCTTGAGAGGCATGCTCTGCATTTCTTCTACTAACTCTTTCAGTAGGGATGTTCTGCCCTCTAAATTAATTTCTGCAGGGGTATTGCAGGCTACAAAAAAACCAAAAAAGAATAGTAATAATAATTCTAATTAATTTATCTGTATAAAGAGATAACAGCTAAATATGAACCTCCTAACATTGGATAGATTTTTTTTTTTGGTATCTTAGCAACAGTTGTCCTGGAATTCCCCAATTCCACAATAGCTTGTACCCTGGAACTGTGATAATTGTGTTCACACCTGCAGGAGGTCTTGGAGTTTCACATCTAACGGGGTTTTTGGCATTTTGAGAAGGGAGAATTGGGGGTGCAGCATTTCCAAACCGAAGCTGTAAATCAGAGGCCGGTGGCTGAGGAGGAGGGTTGAGGAAGGGAAGAGCCCCATGCAGCTCCTCTGCAGCCCCAGGAAGGCAGGACCTGCCCCGAGCCCCCATCTACAGCCCTGTGGGGCCAAGGCCTCCATGTACACCGTGTTCCCCTCGGGTTCCCCCCTCAGGTTCCCCCCTCAGGTTCCCCTCCGTTCCCTCGTGTTCCCCCATGTTCTCCCTCTGTTCCCCTCAGTTCCCCCATGTTGTGTTCCCCCCGTGTTCCCCTTTGTCCTGGGGTGTCAGGGCTGCAGCTGCCAGCCGGGATCGGGCCTTGCAGGGCCGCAGAGCCCCTCCGGTGGTCACAGAGCCCCTCCAGTGGTCACGGAGCCCCTCCGGTGGCCACGGAGCCCCTCCGGTGGCCGTGGAGCCCCTCCAGTGGCCGCAGAGCCCCCCGTGTTTGCTGCTTGTCTGCAGCAGAAAGCTGCTCCAGCCCGGAGGAGAGCAGCTCAGCACACACGTGTTCCCACACGTGGCCTGGCAGAAGGTGGGGATGTGTTTTCTGTCACTGCCATGGCAATGGTGACTGTCCTCCTCTCCTCTGGGCCTCAGGGAATCCGTGGGCAGCTCGGCGTGTGGGAGACAGGGGAGGGGATGGTGGGAGAGCAGACCCCATCCTCAGTGACAGAGGGGGACACCTGCACAGGGAATTCTGCCTGGCACCATCTTGGGCCTTTCTAATCCAGAGGCAAGGCCTTTAAGCTGCCTTTTGCCTCTGCTGCTAAACCCCGGGCTGGCCATCTGGGCTCACACAGCCTCAAAATTTGCCCTAAATAGGCAGATCTGGAGATCCAGGGAGGCTGTGCAAGGCAGTGTGAAAAGTCTGCACGTAGCAGCTCGAAACCAGCTTTTCACTCCAAAAGCCAGCATGCAGTGTGAGCTTTTCCTCCTGTAGTCCTGCAAAGCTGGTGCCCTCACTGTGCCCTAGACCCTGCCAGCCTCGTGCATGTGCTCGTGCCCTGCACAGGACACCAGGCGAGCCAGGTATTGACTGCAGGTGCCTCCCCTGCACCCCCATGACCCCGTATCAAACCCTCCAGGACCTGTCAGGGTTCCTCAGAATAATTAATCGAGTGGATATCCTCTTCCAGCCCCCTCCTGCTGCCCCTGCATTGAACATGGAGCTGGTTAGATGTGAAACTCCAGCAGTGAAAATCTCCCATCTGTGTCTGTGCTCCCACCCCAAGTGCTGCTCGAGCTCATTTGACTCAAATTCTGGTGGGTCATCACCCCAAAGCTGTCCTGCCCCTCCCCGTGTGCCAGACTGAGAGCTGGGGAGCCCGGGGTGGCACTGCCTGCTCTCCCAGAGCCCTGTCCCCAGGCCAGGCTGTCCCCAGAGCTGCTGGCAGCCCCTGTCCAGAGGCAGTGCTGGTGCTCAGAGGAGCAGGGAGTGACAAACCTGCCATGACACAAGAGATAACACTGATAATGTGTCTGGGCTTGCACAGCTCTAACTTCCAGCATGTTTCTGCTGTCAATTAGAGTGAACTTTTGCAGGAAACTGCCAGGCTTAGCCAAGGCCAGAGAAGCTTTTGAGCCATGGGTGATGTTGGGATCTCTTCCACTCCTCTACCCTCCTCCCATTAGCCTTGTGCCATATTGGTGCCACAGATGGCAGATTTTCACTCCAATTTTGAGACAGAAGGATGTATCAGAGGCTGTTTTTATTTCCACTGAATTGATCTATAACCTTTTGCTGCTTTCTCTCTCTCTCTCTTGCTTTTTAAACCTTCCTGCCACCTCCTGGGTGGGGATCTGCCCAAGTCCATGCTCCCCCACCTCTTCTAAGCGCTGTCTCTCCAACCTTTGTCCTGAGAGCTAACAACCTGCTTCATTAACCTTAGCTAGTTCCTAACCCTAACTAGATGCTAACTTTTCTCTAGCTAATAACCTAACCTCATAACTAGAAGCTAAGTCTAACTAGAGTCTAATCCCTAACACTATAATGCCTCTGTTCCCTTAGCTCCTTTGAAAAATAAAGGTGAACTCTAATTAGTATCTCTATATTTTTACCTTCTATCCTGAGAATGGATGATTGAACCGCAGCAGAAGGATGAGCAGGGCTGAAGGATGAGGAGGGAAGGGGTTTTTGGTGATTAAGGCAGAAGATTGGCACAGAGGAGGCTTTGACTCCTGTCCTTGCCTCTGCCACAGTCTTCCCTCTGTGACCTTGGGCAAGTTGCTTCACCTCTACCTCAGTTTCCCCGTGTGTAAAGCAGGATCATAACTCTGCTGTTCCTCCCAGGGGAGAGGAGAGGGCGAGAGGCTGATATTTGTCACTTGATGTGCTCTCAAGCACTGGCTGGGAGTGCTGCAGAGTGGCAGCAGTGTCACCATTGCAGAGGAGCTCGTGCATCCCTCCCTAGGGAGAGGCAACATTGGCACAGCGGGATCTGCTCTGTTCTCAGGATTGGGGTAAAAACCCACCAACTAAACCCCCTCCTTTGATAAGTTTTGAATGCCACTGTGAGCAAAAGGACCTGCCGTGTTTTCAAAGGAAGATGGTTTGGTTGCAACCCCAGGAGGTCAGATGGGGACAGGGGCTTTACCCTGACTGTCACTCCCTCCCACCTGGGAGCCCTGCCCGGGGCTGGGCACTGGGAGGCAGCAGGAGGGGCTGGGATAAAATAACCCAAGGGAGAGGCAGCCAGCAGGAAGGGTAGCAGGGCTCTTGTCTCCACACAGCCCCTCTGTGGGGCTGCAGAGCCACTGCAGGAGGTACCAGGGACCCTGTCACCTCCTGGTGCCAGATCTGCCTCCGTGCCTGTGCAGAGCCTGGGGGATGGCCAGAGGTCCTGAGCAGGACGTGCACTGAGCTCCTCACACACCTGTGCCAAGAGCTAACATTTGGAGCTGGGGATTTGCTAGCCAAGGTGGGATCAAACCTGCAGCTTCATGTGGTGCCAGGTGCCCGCGTGTCCCTGTCCCTGCCAGGGCTAACATGGCCCTGATGCCAACCCTGTACCCAGGAGTGGTGGAGGTAAATGCAGGGTCATCATGTCTCCCGTGAGCAGCAAACAGTGGTGCTAGCTGAGAGCCTGGAGGGGTTTCTTTACATTCCTTGAGCCAATCTCAAGCCTTTCGAAGCCAAGAGCCACGGAGGCTCTGCAAACAGCTCTGCTGCTTCAGAGAACACCCCACCTAAAGTGCCCCAAGCCTCCTCAGTGTCCTGTAATTTGAGATAGACCAAGAAGTTTCCTACTGGGAACTGTCTTCCTTGACTCAGGTCCTTTTCCCACGGGCAGTGCAGGTGTTTGGGGTTTTGCAGTCATTTCACTCATTTTCTTTGTTTTCTTTGCAGAAGGTACACCGATCCGAGGTAAGACACCCCCAGCTCACTCACTCACCCACTCTCCAAACACTTCTCTCCACACAGATCCCGTTTCATTGCCCTGTGCTCAATACAGATTTGTGTTGTTGTTATGTTTTCTTGTCCTGCTTCACCTCTGGATATTTCTTTTTTATACCTGTCTTTATTTTATCTATGGTTATAATGTCCTTTTTTGTTTGCTGGGTGCACTTGGTAATACTGATACTGTTATTCTAATAACGTCTCCGGCTGCGCTGCCGCAGATTTATGGCAGAGTTTTAAGAGCTAATCTCTCCAGGACTATGAAGGACTGAAGTTTATCTCGAGCATTAAATGCTATCAAAGCTTGGTAAATACTTAGGACTTTCTCTTGATTGGTGCAAAGTGCTCCTGAGCTGCTGATGGTGATGAGAGTTTTCCAGTCCTTTGCTCAGGCAGATCTTCAGCACTTACTCATTTGTTTGGCTCTAGAGCCTCTTTCCACTTCCTCCCCACTCTCTTACCCTTAGGTTTCTCTGGGAAAGATTCATGGTAAGTAGCTTCTGCACTGTCTCTTTAATGGAGTCAAAAATTGACCTCAAGCTGAGAGGCAGGAGGAATTGGGTGTGCCCCCCTTGAAGACTCTGCTTTGGTTTTATCTCCACTGGCACTTTTAAAATTCCGTAATTCTCTGCTGGTAAATGCAACAGGAGGTGCTGTAGGTGAGATTTACGTTTTCACACATCATCTCTGTTGGCTCCTGACAGGTGCTGAACACTCCTCACCCTCTCTGCAGCCCCATTTCTGCCATTGCCTTGACCAGCAGGGATGAGGAGTGGGCAGGGAGGGAGGGGTGAGTCCCTGCTCCCCAGCAAAAGCTGCCCACTGCAGTCCTTGGTTCCTTTCTGGAACTCTGAGCTCTGGAGTGAGGCTTCATCTCCCCTGGCTACTCTCAGACCAATGATGCTCATGAGCAGCACAGAAAATATATCTGGAACCAATGGAAACAACCCACAGATTTGTCCAAATTAACAGAAATTTCTGGGAAAACTCACCAGCCAGCTTTCCACCCAAGTGGAGCTCTCCAACAGCAGAGCTGGAGCTGTAATTCCATATGAAATATGCTCAGCTGGGTGCTCAGTGGGAAGCTCCAGCCAGTTTGGGTTTTAACTCCTGTTTTGCTGAAATACTCACAGATTCTTTTGGAATGGGATTTGTTTGGTTTACTTGCCTGGGTGGGATTGTTTTGGGGTTCAGTTCCCTCTGTTCTGCCTTTGGGAGCTCCCAGGCACAGGGGATGTCGTGGGGAATTGCACTCACACCCCAGCCTGTCCCAAATCCTCTCCCAGTCCCACGTCCCCCACCCACACAGAGGAACGTGAGCTCTGTGTCCTCTGTGCACACACTGCTTTCTCCTTCCTGAAAAGGCTGTATCTGCAACCAACAATGATCTCATTTGCACTCCTCTCACTTAAGATTTTATCAATACTATTACACTGAACTGGAATTGTTTGGTTTTCATATTTAGGTGGGGTTTTTTTCCAAAGATGGGAGTTAAGAGTCTTACCACATGTGAGCTCTGTCCATATCTGTAGTATAATCATGTACTCCTAATACATAAAACATTTGAGAGCCTGTTGAATTATTTATGTAGTATGTATTTTAACTGGAGTTTTGCAGGGATGAAGCCTTCTGAGGTAAATGAGGCAATTTTCTTCCATGTAGTTCCATGCTGCATCTCTCTGCATATTTGCTGACAGGAATCTTTAGTCTGAGCTCTGGATATATTCTTGTAGCCTGCAATAATATACAAGTTTAAGAAAAACCTTAATCCTTTTGGCCCAGATGATGTAAACCATGCAGGCAATTTTGAAGTTCCAATGCAGTATTTACAGGGTTTTCCCTGGGGAATATTTACTATCAGTAAGGTGCTTTTCAGAGGGGCTCTTATCTCCCGTAGGCTTCCTGAGGAGCAGGTATTGGGCACGAAACAAAGGCAGCAGTGATAGAAATTCCCCAGGCAGTGGGTGACAAAGCCTTTCACTTTTATGGTCACTGCTTCAAATTGAGCAAGGGAAAGTCAACTGCCTGCTGATGGATTTCTGGGGATCACAGTAATATGGATTATTGAGGCTGATTTCGGGAGTTCTGGTGCAGAACGCCTGCATTGCAGAAGCCACAAAACTTGGTGCTTTTGCTGATGAGTTCAGGACAAAGAGCAACACTGCCTACAGAGGGGGGATTAAATGTTCTCATCACGTTGGGTGTGTGTGCAGCCCCAGCCCCGGGCCGGTGTGCTGAGCCCCGGGGAGGGAGCAGCAAAGCCGGGGGGTGCTGCCCTGCCTGCACGGCCAGCAGAGCGGTGACCATGTGTCTGTGCTGCCGTCTCTTCTCCCCTCACAGGTGGGCTGCAGATCGAGAGCAGCGAGGAGACGGACCAGGGCAAGTACGAGTGCGTGGCCAGCAACAGCGCCGGGGTGCGCTACTCGTCCCCCGCTAACCTTTACGTGAGAGGTAGGGAGCACAGCGGCTCACGGCACTCTGCCTCCCGGGCCCCTCCCGGGCCCCTCCCGGGCCCCTCCCGGCCCGTCCCGGGACCTTCCCGGGACCTTCCCGGGCCCCTCCCGGGACCTTCCCGGGACCTTCCCGGGCCCCTCCCGGGACCCTCCCGGGCCCTGGCCCGGGCCCCGGCCCGTCCCACCCGCCCCGGGCCGGCCGCGCTGCCGGGGCCGGGCGGAGCTCGGGGGTTCCCCGCTGCGCCCCGAGCCGCACCCCAAAACCTGCCGGGGTCCGCCCGCAGAGCCCGCCCGGGAGCGAATCCCTCCGGCTGCAGAGAGGCCAGAATTCCCCTTTCTCCCAAAGGGTCCCTGCCCTCTGGGTGGTTTCGGTTCTGCTGCTGGGGGGGCGAGAGGAGGGGAGGGCGCTCTCAGCCCACTCCTCGGGGCTCTGTGTCCCTGCATCACCCCAGACTGCAGCACAGGGTGATTGTCGCTACTCCCCTCAGCCCCAGCTGCTTTTCCCTCTGCCAGCAGTAATTTGTCCCTGGTTCCTTGGGCACAGAGCTGGGGACAGCAGCAGCCCTCCCTGCCTCAGTGGCAGCCCCTTTGCCCCGCAGCAGGGGAACAGATGACAGGGGACTGGCTTCTGCTCCGTGCCCCCTCGATGTTCTCCCACCCCATGGCCCAACAGCCTCTCCACTTTCCCTCATTTTAATCTCTCTGACCTGTAATATTTCGTGTGTAGCTTTGGTTTAACATCTTTCCACAGCAAAAACCCTTTTGGTAATGAGAGAGCAGGGCTGGTCCTTCTTGATTAAAAAAAAAAAAATACTGTTGGGAGGAAAAAGAAAAGTTACATCCCAGCAGACTGTTCCCATTTCCATCCCATCGACAGAGGAGGCGCCTCCCACCTACACTCACGTTAATCTGCAGTCCAATGCAGAGCCATGCTCCTGTGTGCACTCCTTTCTCTCTCTCTTTCTCTCTCTCTCGTGTCTCACGCTCACTAAATCACATGCACATGGAGAGAAGGCTTTTAATAATTTAATGTTTCCAAGCTAAATTTTTAAATAGCCTTTTGTGGCCAGCTGGAAAATTGTGTTTGAAATTTGCCCTGTCGCCTGGGCCCCGAAATTCCACTTTTGGGAACGTAAATCTGGATCCAGTGCTAATTCAGGGCTGAATCCATTGCAGACAGCTTAGCTGGAATGGTTTGGGTTCTTTTTTTAAAAAAAAAACTAAAAAGAAAAGAAACAGGAAAAATGTGGGGATTTTTCATTATTGTTTTGTTTATAAATTTCCTCTACTTTTCTGGCCACTCGGAAACTACGCAGGAGACAAAGGTTGTAACAGGGTATTGTCTCCACACCTGGCTGAGAGGGCTCCAGGTGATAGTCCTGTTCCTAGCCCAGTTAGCCCGTGTGTACCTGGGGCTGCCTGCAAACCAGCACTAACCTGCCGAGAGAGTGCAGGGAACAGTGTGTGCCAGCTCGGCCTGTGGTTTGGGTGTTTTTCATGCTGTTTAATTCCTTGTTTCTTGTGTGTTAATATCGTGGAAAGGTAACAAATTTCTGAAATGGATTTGCTTTGGTGGGAGGGAGAGTTCATGCACATTTTTCTTCCCGTTTTTTGTTTTAAGAGAGTCTCGAGCACTCTTGTGTTTCCAATTGACTTGTTTCTCCCATAACATGCTTGTCTCTATAGACCACCTGGGATAGGAGTTGTAAGTTTGAACATTGCAAGGAAATGGTTTGGTTTTGCTTTTCTTTTCCTTCTCCTAATGATTTCTTTTTTCCTTGTTCAGTCCCATGGTGGAGGCAGAGTGAGCAGGGCTGGGTGTGGGGCTGGGGGGAGCCGGGGGGCCCGGCCGGGGCTGCTCCCTCGGGGCTGCTCTGCCCGCGCGGCTCCGCTGCCCCTCGAGGAGCAGCAGCCCCGCAGCCAGGGAGGGTCCAGCCCGGGCTGGTTCTGAGCTAGGATGGCTCCCAGCCTGGCCTCCCTGCGGGGCTTGGTTGGGCTTAAAGGGATGGGAGGGGGAGCGTTAGGAAGGCAGGAAAGAGGGTCGTTGCTATCTTCATTTTTTTTTCTTTCTTTTTGTTTTGGTTAAGAGAAAAAAAAAAAAAATCAATCAATTTGCAGCTGACAGCCTTGAGAAGGCCTTTTTTTACTCTCTCTGTGTTTCCCCTATTTTTCTCTTCTCCTCATGTCATTGTGTTCCGCATCAAACCCCCTTAACATCCCTCAGAGCTACGAGAAGGTTGGTGTGGTTTTTTTCTTTTTTACTTTCTTTACCCACATTTTTACATTCGTAAGAGAAAAAAAAAAATGAAAAAAAAAAATTTAAAAATGAAAAGAGAAAAAGCAAGAAATCTTTAAGATGAGCGAGACCCGCGCATTCCCGGGTCTCTCGGAGATGAGTTGAGTTGCATTGTGGGCCTCTCTATGCATCCTTTGGTAATGTTGCTGAGTTCTTGCACTTTTTTGTCGTCATGGTTACCTTGCCGTTTGGACATTGGGCCTGATGCATGATAGGAGAATGTAACAATCTTCTTTGCATGCCACTTTTTAAATTAATTATGAATTATTTTTTCGATATTTAAATATGTATTGTTTCTTTTCGTTATACAATTCTGGTTTCTTTGAAGTGGATTTACTCTTACTTTCCAAATTTTTGGTTCTGTTGGGTTTTTTGCTTTCTCTTGATTTCCTGTTTCTGTTTTGATTGGTTATGCTGTGCTGTAGTTTATTCCAAACGCATTGTGAGAAGCCAGTGTTCCTGCCCACCCGGTGGTAACTGAACTCCTCAATCCCTGCAGGAGGAAAGGAGTCACACAGCTCTAACGCCTGTCCATGGAAGCCCTGCTATTTGGGACAAGCCTTTGTTTTGGGGGAGGGAGGGATCTGGGAAGTGGAAAAGATGGTGAGAACCCAGGGGGTCATTCCAAGAGTTAGAGCAGACCCTGGGTCACGTTATTGCTTTTTTATTTCTTGAGGTGTGGCTCTTGTTCCACCTCCTGCACACAAAGAAAAGCCCTGACCCTGCTCCGGGGCTTCCCTAGCCCTGGGAGCTCGCTCACTGGTCTCTGCCCAGTTCCCCCAGTAACAGCAGGGGCTGTCAGCCCAGCGTGGCACTGACAGAGCTTCCTGCCGCTCCCAAATCCCACGCTGTTCCCTCCTGGAGCACCCACGAGTGCACGGAGAGCCCGTGGGCAGGCAGTGCCCCAGCTCCAGGCAGAGTCCCCTGGGGGAGGTGACACCTCGTCCTGGGGTGCTGGGAGGGACGGGCAGCTGCCTCCTGGCTCTGCCTGCCCCACTGCCCCTCTCCCTCCCTGGCACAGCCCGGTGCCAGGCACAGCCGGGGCAGAGCCTCCTTCCCGAAGGAGCGTGGGAGGAGAATGCAGCTGTGCAGGCACTGCAACAGTGCTGGGCACGTCCGGCAGCTGCAGCTATTGCACGCAGCAACCAGCAATCTGGCCAGTGACATTGGAGCTGAAAATGCCTCTTTTCCCTCTTCTCATCTCCCTGTTTATCCCCAAGAAGCTCCTGTTGCCTCCCATGTGCGCATCCCGAGCGGGTGAGGCACATGGCAGGTGAACAGGGGGTTTGCAGTGTGTCAGTGGTACCAGTGGTGCTTGGTGCTTTCCCTGTGCAGAACCGAATGCCAGCCCTTTCCCTGGGTATGCCTTTCCCTCTGCCCTCAGTCCTCACCTCTCAATCAGCTGCCAAAGGAGTGGCTTTCCTAGGGCACAGGTATTAAAGCTGTGTGATTTTTGAGAAATCCAGTGCAGTATTGACACAGTATCTGTCTCTCTCTCTCTCTCTCTCTCTCTCTCTCTCTCTCTTTCTCTCTCTCTGTCCTTCTCTTTTTTTCTTAAAATGCTGAGATTTCAGTGCTCGGACCCTCAGTGCTGGTACTCTCCCCTCCCCTTCCGAGTCTCCCCCTCCCCATAGGCACCAGGGTACCACTCCCAAATGCTGCGCTCTTGGTAATTCTCTGGGCAGAGGCCAGCTGTGGCTCTTCTGACTTGGATGCCAACAACAGCCAGAAAACATCCCCCAGCCCCAAGGCTCTTTTTAAAGAAAAAAAAAATAGAAGAAAAAACACTTTTTCTATTAAAAAAAAAAAGGAATAGCATTTGAAATGAGATTTTCCCATCCCACCTCCCTCCTGCCTAGGACTAAAAGGTGATAATCACTCCTAATTACAGGATTTTCCTTCATGACTAGGAGTTTGAGTTTCAGGATTTAGGTGCAATTAAAAAGGGATTTATACACCATTATTTTTTATTTGTTTATTTTCTCTTTTATAAAGTATTTCTAACATGGCCAAACTGCACTGCTGCTGCTAAGAATCTCTTGTGATCTGAGAAGGCTTGAGGATTAAATTCTTCCTTAAGAGCCAATACAAATAATAGTAATGATAATGATATCAACAATAAACTAAAGCTAAATGGGTTGTAATCATGAGAGGCTGGAATGACACTGGGTGAGGAGAGAGAGACTTGGTACCTGGCTAGGAGAGGTTGTGTGGTTTGCTAAAGTTCAGGTCTCTGAGCAGCCTGGTCTAGTGGAAGGTGTGCTGTGGGAAAGGATGGGCCTTAAGGGCCTTCCAACCCAAACCACGGGCATGGTCTTGAAATTATTGGTGAAGGGTTTGCCTCGTGTGTTATTCCAGGTCAGGTCATGCCGTGGTCCAAAATACCAGAGTGCTAACAGGGGGTGCCCAAGGTCAGAGGCAGAAGCATTTTTCTGGAGACCACAAAGCAGGTCAGGAGCTGGTGAGGTGACCTGTGCCACCAGCCCAGGTGTGTGGCAGTGTGGGCTGAGCCACCTGTCCAGGGTTCACCTGTGGCCAGTGAAGAGATGGATGCAGTTCTAGGGGCAAGTCAGCACCTCGGTGGGAATCCTGGGCTTTATGGGAGCCATACAGCTCACCTGGCTTTCCAAAGTCTCCTTGGATGCTTCTCTGTATCCCTCGGGACACAAATGCCATCAAACTTGTGGTCCATAGTGATTGCAGGACAGGATGGATTCAGAATCCTGCAAATCAAGAGCTGTCCACCCAGGGTGGTGTTTGAGGGGCTGCCCATCCCTGGAAGTGTCCAGGGTCGGGTTGCCCACTGGGGCTTGGGGCAGCCTGGGACAGTGGGAGGTGTCTCTGCCATGGCAGGGGTGGCACTGGATGGGCTTTAAGGTCCCTTCCAGCCCAAAGCTCTCTGTGGTGTTTTTGTCTGTAATCAGGGACCACATGGGGGCCTCAGCCATTGCCCCAGCCAGGACCTGTGTCCCCCCAGCCAGGACCTGTGGCCCTGCTGGTTTGCCCCCTGGAAATGGAGCACTTTGCAGCTCTCCTCTTCATGTGGGAAGCTGCAGGCGGCCGCCTCGATTGCTCTGCCCTGACCCCAGAATCCAGCTGCTGGCTGGGATGGAGCCCTGTGTGTAAGGACTGGTGTCCCTGTGCTCCTGCATGTCCCAAAGGAAGGAGGCAGGGGCTGTGTGGGCCGTGCCTCAGGTTGCCCGAAACAACAGAGCTGCTGCTGCTGGTCCAGGACACGTTGGCGTGGTTGAATTTAGCAGAGTTAAGAATTTTCCCCTTTTTCACACAGTGGGGCCCTGTCAGGAGGTACAGAAGGCAGCAGTTGGGATGCTGCAGGGATAATCCTTCCTGCTCTCTGCTCCAGCTTCTCCTGGCTCTGCTCTTTTCCAGCCCTCAGAGCTGCAAATGGCTCAGCAGGCGTTTAAAGCACCCAGTGCCTGCCCAGGCCCTGCCTTTGCTGCTTGTCACCATCAGCACAAGCTTTGGCACCCTGAGCCAGGTCCTGCAACACAGGTCCTGCTGAGAATGTTCTCAGGAACTCCCAAGGCTCTCTGGAAAACCTCAGCTCATTGAGAGACCGAAGATGAAATCAGGCCAGGGCAAAACATGTAAGAGCTGAACTAGTGGAAATCAATTAAAATAAAACCCAGAGAAAGGGCAGGGATAGTGTGCAGAGCACCTCAGGAAATAGAGCTTCAAAATAGATTAAAATGTGACTAATTTAAGCAATAATTTAGCCTGCAGCCTGGGTTAAGTTTGGCACATGAGCAATTTGACCATCAGACCAGAGCTGCTGGTTGGTTCCAGGTGGAGCCATTGCTGAGCTTTTCCCTTTCAATCCCATTTAGAGGTTGAAGGAAATAATTCCACATGCTCTAGAGATTTAACAAATAGCCACAAGGTCAAAACAGTCACTGGTATTTTAAACTGTAGGAATTTTAATACCTTTTTAGACTAGATTGATAAATTCTTTAATGGAGAAGGAGGGAGGCAGAACCACCACTGGGTTGTACAGCTGCCTCTGCAGTGCCCAGTTTCCAGGTGCTAAAATTGAGGGATGGAGAGTTCTGGGATGATTTTTAAGGGTTATTTTAGCACTTCTGTGGGTGGGGGAGCGCCCTGTCCATGTTTGGGGTGTCCTCAGCTCTGAAATTCTAGTTCCAAACCAAACAAAGCAAACAAAAACTTCACTGTGTTTCTGCAGAAGGATTTCTCAAGGCTATCAGGAAATGGAAATGGATACAAAAAGCCACCCCCCCAAAAAAAAACAACCAAAAAAAATCCAAACTGTGTATATATCTATGTATATACATGACTATCTCTCTATAGAGGGCACTTTGCAGGAACACTGTGCTGTACTGATCTCAAAATCTCTGCCTGCCTGTGTCTCTTACACCTTTTGCATCGCTGTTCTCTTTGTTTTAGGGGAAAAAATTAGATTACACCTTGTCAAATTAAAATAACAAAAACTAAAACAGTCAAGTCTGTGTTTAAAATTACAGAGCTGCTCGAAAAACAATTGGATTCTGATTATTTTCTGTAAAAAACAACAGAAAAAAAAAATTACAAAAGACCAGAGATGTTCAGCCAGCCTGTCGCTCAGCTGATGCGGTTTTTAAGTGAAAAGTAACAATTTTTGGGAAGGCAATGGATTTCCTCCAGACCAAATCCAAGCCTTGGTCTCATTCTTTATTTATCTACCAATTTACATATTTATTTTGTTTTCCGTGAAGGAAATGAGGAAGGAGCTGGGCAGGAGGAGGGAAGCTGCTCGTCCTGTGGAGGGGCGGAGGTCGGAAATCCAAACCCCGAGAAGGTCTCGCCCCAGGAGCGAGCCTGGAATTGGAACGGGACAGGGGGAGGCCGAGGCGGCTGCACGGACACACAGGGGCAGGGACAGACCACATTTGGGAGGGGAGGACAGGTGTAATCTAAGCTTCACTAATAATGTAGAGGCTGCACATTATTTTGGCACCCTTTCCCCTACCCCTCCTCATTTTGGAGCAAGACGGAATGACTCCTGTCTCCCCAAAATGGCCAATAATGTCCGCCTTCTCACCTCATTTGGAGCAGCAGCTTGCTGAGTGTCAAAATGTTTAATACCATTTGGTTTTGTTTGGTGCTTTCAACCAGTCACTTCACTTTCTTTTGTTTCCTTTTCCAATTAATTTCTTCTTTAAGGTATAAGATGCGTTTCTCTTTGAGTTGGTTTAATGTGAATCGGGGTTTGAAGTGACAGGTTCTTGTCCAGGACATTCTCCTTTCCCCACCTCGCTCCTCCTCCAACATTTTTTCTGTCTGAGGGAATCTGGAAGGGGCTTTAAAAGAGCAGCTGGTGGGGTTCCTCAGCACAAACTGATTGGTCCTCGGGTTCCTCTCGTGATCATGGGAACATTTTTTAAGGATGGATTCTGGTGTTGCAAAAGTCAACCCTGGATCTCCCAGTGTCTCTTCCCACCAGGTCTGTAAATCTTGCAAAAACACCTCTCACCTTGTGGACCTCGAGTGGTGGTGGGGAACCTGAGCCGTGCTGATTGGGACCAAACAAAGCCCAAAATGCCACTCACAGAACACAAACTGGGTCAACCTCTGCCTCCGTGAGCAGCAACAAAACCAATTGGCTTCCCAAGGGTGTGAAAAGTTGTGGATCTGTTCTGTTTCTGAAAAAGAGCACAATTTGGGGTGCAGTGTGAAATGCTTATCCAACAATTAAACAGACTCATAACTAACTGCACTAAAGAAATTTTCCTGTGCCTCCGAAATGACTTCTCTGCACTGAAATAATTTAATTGCATCCCAAACATCCAGCTCCAGTCCTGGAATCTGGTTCTATCCGTAACAAGCTGTATCCTTGTTTGAAAAAAAGCTCCTGAGAGTTTTTTGGCCATGGACAATGTCTGTTTGTGTGTGCCTGCTTGTGTGTGTCTGTCGGGAGCTGTTGCACATGGAGCATGCACATCCGTGTACGCATGCGGGGTCTGGCAAAGCTGTCCTGGAAACCAAACACCCCTGGGACCCAGGGAAGGTCCTTCTTGTACCAGAAACTGGGAAAAGTGTTATTAGACAAGTGTCTGTAAAGCAGAGCCCTGACTGCCCCATCCCAATGCTTCCTTTCCAGAGAGGGCAGTTCTGTTCTTCCCGATCCTTTGAAAGTGTTGGATAGCAAAATGGAAGGAACCTCTTCACCCCATTTTTTTCTTGTAAAGTTCCCTCCTTCAGCTGCTGTGGATCTGGACACAGCTGAAATTGGTCTTGATTCTATCTCCAGCTTCCTTTCCACTACGGCTCTCCTCCTCCTGGGCATTGGCCTAAAGGCTGACCCAGAGATTCTCAGCTTGACAAATTCCCTGTCTCCAGCCAAATGCAAATGTTGTAGCAATTAAAATAAACAGCAGCCTGATGGCTCTGGGTAGCCAGAGATGAACCCTGTGCCTATTGTGGTTGTCACAGCCCTGGGCTGTATGCAGGGGACTCTGGGGTCCCCAACATTTCATTGGAGTTCTTTTCCCATCCTAGGTCAGTGTGTGGATGTTGGTATATCTGTGCACACAGGAGAGTCTAGTTTTTTTTAAACCAGGATGCACCAAGGAAGTGCTGCTGCCTGTTTTGGGCTCGTATCAACCCTAATCCAAATTCTCCCTCCTTGTGGAACTGGTGGGACTGGGGGCTTCCCTTGGAGGGTGGCAAATGCCATTGAAGCAGCCCAAAGTAAGGATCCCTGGGAGCTGTCAGGAGGAGGGCAGGGCTGCTCTGCAGTTCTTTGGGAACGTGCTTTGTGCAGCCCCTGAGCTTGTGTTTTGTGAGTGGATTTCTCCTTCCCTGCCCAAAACCACAGCCAGGAACAGTCAGTTCCCTTCAGACTCCGATTCTCAGCACTCCGCCCTACATCAGATGATGCTTTTCAGTTATTAAATTCTGGTTTGTTCTTTCTTTTTCTTTTCTTTTCTTTGTTTTTTTTCCCTTTCTCTTTCAGTTGGGTTTAATTTCTTTGCGATTAGCTTCGGTTTGGATTAATTGTCTTGTTCTGTTCCCATGACAACTCAGTGTTTGCATCCCACCTGCCGTTGTTTGTTGCTGTTGATGCTGTTTGCTGGCCGGATCCTGTCCGGATGTGTCTCCCCATTCCTCCTCACCTTTCCCACCTTGCCTCCCCTCTCCAGAAGGTCACATACCAGCCCCCCTCAGAAGAGTCATCCCCACCCCAGATCTGTCTGCATGTTGACCCCACTTGTTTCTTTCCGAGTTCTCTCCATCTTGTCTCAGACTGTGACAGGTGTGGTTTCCACCTGGCTCCATTTTCTGACATGTGGTACTTCTGGAAGCAGTGGGAAGCAGGATGGAGCAGGGAGCAGGGATGTGCCCTCGTGGCTGGGGCTGGGTGTTCTCCAGAGTGGCAGGAGGCAGCAAGGAGCAGGTTGCCTGATCTTTGAGCCACTGCTGGTGCCTGAGGTGGAACAAACACCGTGGTACCCCCCTACACCTTTCTGCAGGTAGAAAATCATCTTCTAGTGTCAGTGGCCAGGTGAGTTTGCAGCCCCTCCCTCCACATCCCCATCCTTCTCCCAGCTGAGGGCATGCCCCCGTTCTCTCTGCAGCTCCGTGCATGCAGGAATTCCCCTTTGCCCCCTCTGAGCCCTAATGCCACCAGGCTGGAAGTCCTCTCTTCCTTGCCTCCCAGAGCTGGTTCCTGGCTGCTGCCTCCCACAGAGCAGGGTCTGACAGCCCGATGGGGAGAGCAGACCTTGCTGTGACAATGTCCCTTGTCACCTTGCAGGACGATGCAGGGGCTGCAGTTGGCTTTTGTTTGCCAAAGCCCCGCTAAACAGCAAACAGCCTCTGCCTCTCCTGGCAGTGCCCTTCCCCTTGGAAAAGATCCACAGAGCTGGAATATAAATACTAGCAAGCCCCAAGACAGTTCCAGGGGACATCTGAAGGCGCTGGGAGGGACAATGACAGGCTCAGCTCTGCGGTCCTTTGCTTTGCTTTGGCATGAGGCAACACTGCCAAGCTTTGGAGAGGTTGTGCAGAGGTTACCTGGGAACAGAAGCAGGAGCAGGGAGGTCTAAGCCCCCCACAGCACTCCGGATCCTCCTGCCCCCTCGCCCACCCTGCCTGTGGCAGTTCCTGCATGGCTGTCCCTGAGGCTGGAGGAATCCTGCACTCCTGCTCCCCTCCAGCTGCTGTAGTTCCTGCATTTCTCCAGGTCCTGTATCCTTCTGTCTTTCTTTTGAGATGAGACTCTGCCCTCAGCCCCCTCCCTAGGCCCTCTCTGACCCACACACGTTTTCCTTTGTCCATTGCCCTGCTCTCCCCCCTCAGGAAGGGCACCCACCACCCCTCCAGCCAGCTCAGGTAGCTCAGAAAATGGAGCCAAGGAAACCACAGCCTCCCCTTTGCGTCCATGTTCTTCCTGTGTAAGGTCTGGAAGCTGCATCCACCTCTCTGCTAAGGAGATGCACAGAACATGTCACTGTTTTCTCAACGTTAAAAATTTCATTACCTTGTTTTTCTTATTAATTCTATTCTATTTATTATTCCGCCAGGGCTGAGATGTGACAATGTGAGCCACCACATTGAGTCACATCAGCTAGAAAAAGTATGCAGCATTAAAGTGGGTTTCCCCCTCCCCTCCCTCTCTCTCTCTCTTCTTTCTCCCTTCCCCTCTTGTTCTCCTCTCCTGGTCTTCCTTCCTTTCTCTGTCGCTCAGTTTCTATCCAGTATCCATGTGGGCATTTGCTGCCGCACAGAAATTATATTTCTCTGCATTTTCCTCTCTCTTTCTCTCTTTCTCTCTCTCTCTTTTTTACCTATTTTGCATGATGTTTGTGACTCTGAGAGCTGCATCTATCGATGGAACCGTGTCAGATCTTAAAGAGGCTTCGTTAGGGTTTCTATACCCGAAAACCACAAAAATTTCATTAGAGTTTCTCATCTTTTCCACACTCTCTCTCGCTCCAGGGGGGCTGTGTTCCCCTGGACGCTTCTCACACTCAGACACCCACCAAATTCTGTCCCACTCCGGGGACTCCCTCTCCTCCCTCCTTTATCCTTTTGCCTTTCACTTCTCAAGTGGAGCGTCTGGAATTTGGGGATGTGATACTTCTCTCTTTGTTGAATTCTCTGGGTCCAACAAGGCAAAATGTTGAGAAGTTTCCGTCTCCATCCCAACCTTGTCCTGGCCCCCCACCCACCTCTGCAGCAGCCGCGGGTGGGGGCCCCTCTCCGGAGGGGGCTCCTGGACCACGGCTGGTGGTGGCCGGGCTGCTCCTCCGAGAAGGGGCCCCGGGCCTCAGACCCCACGGGGAGAGGGAGGAGCAGGGTCCCGGGGTGTGGAGCGGGGAGCTGGGGGCCCCAGCGGCCACAGAGGAGAAGTTTGGGCGCTCGCCATGCCAGCTCTTGCCAGTAAAGATGAGAAATTGCTAATAAATTTTTGTGTATTTATCTGTGCTGTGATGGGTCTAATCTTGATCAATGGAACCCTGTTGCTATGAAATATCGCTTTTATGTCTATATTCTATATATTGTTTGTGAAGTACAAATTTATTTGGAGTTTATTTTTTTGGATTTTGATTTTTGATTTTTTAATTTCTTTGGTTTTTTGTTTTGTTTTTAATGAAGGAAGAAAATAAACGATGACAAACCCCATCTATATTTAAATTATCTTTTACTCTTTTTTCTTTTTCTCCTTTCTTTTTCTTTCCTTCCTTTTTTTTTTTTTTTTTTTTTTTTTTTTTTTCTCTTTGTTTTTTTGTTCGTTCGTTTGTTTTGGTTTGGTTTTCCGTTTTGTTTTTTTGTTACCTCTGTGCGTCTCGTCCACAGTTCGCCGTGTGGCCCCTCGCTTCTCCATCCTCCCTGTCAGCCATGAAATCATGCCCGGGGGCAACGTCAACATCACCTGTGTGGCCGTGGGCTCTCCCATGCCCTACGTGAAGTGGATGCAGGGGGCAGAGGACCTGACGCCCGAGGATGACATGCCCGTGGGCAGGAACGTGCTGGAGCTCACCGACGTCAAGGACTCGGCCAACTACACCTGCGTGGCCATGTCCAGCCTGGGAGTCATAGAGGCCGTGGCCCAGATCACGGTGAAATGTAAGGGAGTGGGAGCAGGGCCCTGGCTGCTCGTGTGGGAGTGGGCACGTGCCAGGCAGGCGTGGGGGCACGGCCGAGCCGAGTGTCCGAGCATGAGGGCAGGGCACGCCTGGGCACGAGTGCTGCTCGTGCATGGGAGCAGTGGTGCCACCAGAGTGGGAATGCCCCATGCTTTGTGCCTGTGTCACCGTGTGTCTGCATGGGGAGAGCCTCTGACTGCCTGACCTGCACAGGGGACACAGTCCTGCATGTCCAGGTGCTCCTGCACGAATGGGACGTGTGTGTGTGCATGGATGGGGACACAGTTCTGCACGAACAAGTGGGGTGTGTGCATGGCCAGCGACAGTTCTGCATGTCCAGGTGCTCGTGGATGACTGGGACAGGTGTGCATGGCCAGGGACAGTTCTGCATGTCCAGGTGCTCGTGGATGACTGGGACAGGTGTGCATGGCCAGGGACAGTTCTGCATGTCCAGGTGCTCGTGGATGACTGGGACAGGTGTGCATGGCCAGGGACAGTTCTGCATGTCCAGGTGCTCGTGGATGACTGGGACAGGTGTGCATGGCCAGGGACAGTTCTGCATGTCCAGGTGCTCCTGCACAAATGGGATGTGTGTGTGCATGCATAGGGACAGTTCTGCATGTCCAGGTGCTCGTGCATGACTGGGACAGGTGTGCATGGCCAGGGACACCAAGGCTGTATCGTGGGCACCTGGCTGCAGGAGTGCCACTCCCTGTCTGGTGTGTGCACGTGGGGCTCTGTGAGCACGGGCAGCAGGACAGACTTGTCCTTGCACCGTGAATGCCCTGTGCTGGGATCTGTGCATGTGTCCTCGGGGATCCCACACACTGGGAAACCCACAGTGGAGGGGAAGCTGGTGGCTGGAGACCTTCCCTCGCTTTAGGGCACCTGAGCTGGTTGTTATGAAGCAAACTGTGACTCGAATCCCCGCATGCTGTGTCTGTGCTGACATAGGAGGCTGGCTGGGCACTGTGCAAGGAGCCTTGGATGTCTTGGAGCCTGCATGCCATCCTGTTCCAAGGCCTGAGATTCAGCCAAGGCCCTGAGGATCTCTGGCATGCGCACCCTGGCAGTAGAGCTTAGTTCCAGCATCTTAGTGGCCCTTGTTGCCTCAGCAAGATGGGGAATAAGCCCAGCTTCCAGCTAGTGATTCCCAAGAGGAGCACAGGTGCCATCTTCAATCTATTCTGTCCTCAGCAGGGGAGTATTAACCCCAAGCAGGAACCCCTGAGGTTGGGTGAGTGTAGAGCTCTGTGTGAGCTGGTGTCTGCTCCAAGTTCTGGAGTTGCCCATGAGGGATCTGGGAGAGGCGGGGTGGGAAAGGATCCGCGGATGGGGGAGAGGAGAAACACTTGGGAGAAAGGGAGGGATAAGGAGCAACAGTCCTGTTGTATCAGTGATCTGTCTGAGGAAGGTCTGACAGGAGAAATGAGTAGGGACTAGAGGATCTGGGCATGGCACCCGTTCTGAGCTTCTGCACAGGCAGTGGGGCTCTCGTGCCAGCAGAAGGACTACTGGGGCTGGACTCAGGTCCTCTTTATTTTCCTGAGTATTTCCTTTCTTCCCTTTTTTCCCTGTCTTACCCTCTCAATCTCAAAAGCTTCTGAGCAGGGCAGATTGCTTCTGCTTCCAGCTCTCCCATCTCCTCACCTGGGGAATCTTGCCCTGCTGGTACCTTCTGTCTTTGGTAATTTTGTTTGGATCCTGTTCCTGTGTGTGAGCACCTGCGGCTCTCCCGGGCAGAAGGTGGAAGGAGAAGTTCGAGTTTTACTGTGATCAGGTCTAGAGAAGTTCAGCTTCAAGGCTTGGACAGGGCTTGGAGCCCCCTGGGCTAGTGGAAGGTGTCCCTGCCCATAGCAGGAGTGGCACTGGATGGGCTTTAAGGCCCCTTTGAACCCAATTATTCTGGGATTCCGTGATAAGAGGTTGAAAAGGAAGGTTGGAAAGGCTCTAAGGTGTGTGGTGAGGACATAAAGCTCGAGACAGGTGAAGTTAGAACACCTATCAGGTG
Source organism: Polioptila caerulea (assembly GCA_013397295.1). NCBI lineage: Eukaryota > Metazoa > Chordata > Aves > Passeriformes > Certhiidae > Polioptila > Polioptila caerulea. The sequence continues at coordinate 429,595 of VYXF01007238.1, forward strand.
CAGTTAAAGTGTTGAGCAGCGTGCAGTCCCCTGCAGGCTCATGGGGACTCCCTGGCTGAGGGAGAGGGGAGATGGGGATTAACACAGCTTTGTGGCTTGAGGGGAAGCCCCCCCAGGATTTCTGGGGTCTGTTCTGGAGAACAGAGCCCTCCCTGTGCTGTTGCTTGCCTGTGGAGGCTCAGCAGAGATGTGAGCAGGTGCTGGGAAGGAGCTGCTGCGGAGCTGCTCTCCCTCCCTGCCCCGGGAGCCGGCGGATGTGCAGCTGGAGCCTGTGCTAATGATTCCAGATGTTTAGCTGAACACTTTGCCTTTGATGGAGCAGTTTAAGGAGGATAATAGAGTGAATGACTAGGTTCATCATATTCCAGCAGCACTTTCCTGAGCTGCCGGGATTGGTGCTGTGCCCCCGGCTCCTGCAGCCCTAACCAGACCAATTAGGCACCATTTCAGCATCTGTGGTTTTTTTAAATGCCTGTTCTTCCTGATTCTCAGCACTTCCCAAGGCTCCTGGGACGCCAGTGGTGACAGAGACAACAGCAACAAGTATCACCATCACCTGGGACTCTGGAAATCCAGACCCCGTGTCCTACTATGTCATTGAGTACAAGTCTAAGAGCCAGGACGGCCCCTACCAGATCAAGGAGGACATCACCACCACACGCTACAGCATCGGGGGGCTCAGCCCCAACTCCGAGTACGAGATCTGGGTCTCTGCAGTGAACAGCATCGGGCAGGGGCCCCCCAGTGAGTCGGTGGTCACCCGCACCGGGGAGCAAGCTCCTGCCAGTGCCCCCCGCAACGTGCAGGGCCGCATGCTGAGCAGCACCACCATGATCATCCAGTGGGAGGAACCCGTGGAGCCCAACGGGCAGATCCGAGGCTACCGAGTCTATTACACCATGGAGCCCGACCAGCCCGTCAGCAACTGGCAGAAGCACAACGTGGATGACAGCCTGCTGACCACCGTGGGCAGCCTCCTGGAGGACGAGACCTACACCGTGCGAGTGCTGGCCTTCACCTCCGTGGGGGACGGGCCCCTGTCCGACCCCATCCAGGTTAAGACGCAGCAAGGAGGTGAGCACCCGTGTCACTGGCCTGGGCTGTGGGAAGGAGAGCTGCTGGTCACACTGGGAGATGTAGATGCGATGTTGGAAGGAGTTATTTACTTGGAGGGTGGGCACAGGCTGCCCAGAGCAGCTGTGGCTGGACAGGGCTTGGAGCAGACTGGGATAGTGGAAGGTGTCCCTGCCCATGAATGGAACTGGATGAGCTTTATGGTCTCTTCCAACCCAAACCATTCCATGGTTCTAAATTACTTTAATAGATGTAAAACTGCCCAGGCGGAGCTGACACTTCAACTCTCCCTAAAGTACTCAGGAACTACTTTGTCAGAGATGAGTGGGGAACAAGCCTTATGTGCTGAGCTGCAAACACAAGGTGTTTTGTCATGGGCTGTCACCCAGCACAGTTTTGGTGTGGGGTATGGGAGGAAACCCTGTGTCCTCAATGGGCTGCTCATGGGCTTCCTACTTCCAGAATCTTGTAGTACTGGGATTGATGGGAAGGGTTGTATTCTGCTGCTGAGAAAGAGGCTTGTGATCCACTGGGATTCTTCCATCTCTAGCAGCTCTGGACACGCTGGAGTCCTGCAGTGGGATGTAACTCCACAGCTTGAGAGGCAGGACCTGCCCACGTTGCAGTGTGGCATTTTGCTGCTGACGTGCTCCTCCCACACAGACTTTGAAGAAAACAGGGCAAGAGCCTCCTAATTATCCAAGTTAATGTGGTTTCTCCTCTTTCTCATCTTGCCTGCTCTGCCCCGTGCCAGTTCCCGGGCAGCCGATGAACTTCCGAGCAGAGGCCAAGACTGAGACGAGCATTGTGCTGTCGTGGAGCCCCCCACGCCAGGAGATCATAGTGAAGTACGAGCTGCTCTACAAGGAAGGAGACCACAGCAAGGAGGTGAGTCTGAGGTGGAGCAGGGGGCTCAGGGGCTCCCCGCCATTCCCGGCGCTGTCGGGGCGAGGGGGACAGGGCAGGTGTCTCTGGGCAGGCCTCACCTCTGCTGCCTGTTGTTTGGGTTTATTTTCTTCTTCCCCCCTCACCCATCCCAGGTGCTGAAGAACTTCGAGCCCACGACCTCGTTCACGGTGGAAGGCCTGAAGCCCAACACTGAGTATGTCTTCCGGCTGGCCGCCCGCTCGGCCCTGGGGCTGGGGGCCTTCACCCCGGAGGTCCGAGAGCGCACCTTGCAGTCTAGTAGGTGTCTCTCCTTTCCCACCCTTCTCTGAGGGGACCACGGTCAGGGAGCCAGAGATGGCGGGCACAGGGCTATGGAGCTTCACTCCAGGGAGGGGGGACACCTCTGGGACCTGCTCCCCTCTCCCTTCAGCCATCCAGGTAGCTGAGGTGTGAGCCAGGAGCAGAGCTGGGCAGGGAGGGCAGCACCGTCCACTTGGGGTGGGAGCAGTGGGGCTCGGTGGTGGCCCTGGTGGCCACGCGGGCCCTGGTGGCCACGCTGGCCCTGGTGGCCACGCTGGCCCTGGTGGCCACGCTGGCCCTGGTGGCCACGCTGGCCCTGGTGGCCACGCTGGCCCTGGTGGCCACGCTGGCCCTGGTGGCCACGCTGGCCCTGGTGGCCACGCTGGCCCTGGTGGCCACGCTGGCCCTGGTGGCCACGCTGGCCCTGGTGGCCACGCTGGCCCTGGTGGCCGCGCTGGCCATGGTGGCCACGCTGGCCGTGGTGCTGAGCATGCTCAGGGGATGGCACCCACAGCCCGCCCCACACAGCCCCAGCAGCTGCCAGGAAGGGCCCACGAGCAGTGGAGTGGGGAGATGGCGGGGAAGGGGAGGGCGAGGAGAGGGAAGGTGATTGTTCACAGGCCCAGCATTCCCCAGCCTTTGGGGGAGCAGTGCCCATGCTCTTTTCTGTGAGCATCTCCACAGCCAAGGGGAGGAAGGCCTGGAGCTCTGGGAATGGCAGAGCAGGAGAGAGGAGCCCTGTGGAGGCTGGGAGGGGGATATTGATGATACCAGGATGGAGTGTATGCATCCAAAACGTGCTGGTTTTAGTTTAATGGATTGTCTCCCTTCGCTGTTGCCCCGGGGACAGTAACCCTGGATGGCAATATTTCAACCTGGGCTTTTCACAGATCTTTGCTTTTAAATGAGGTGTTTTTTCACTGCATGAGTGGCTGTGGCAGCTGTTCTTTGTGTTTTCTGTCTCCTCTCATCTCTACTAAATCACTCCGCTGCAGTTTGGAGTAGCCGGGAGCAGAACTAACTCAGAAGTGGCTCTGGTCACCAGTGTGAGGAGGGAGAGCCCTGCTCCCATCCCTCAGAGTCCCTAACGAGGGGGAGCAGCAGGCTCTCAGCTGGGCTTTTTAATTGTCACATCCTGCTGTCTCTCCCTTTCCCTGTCTCCTTCTCTTTCTGTGCCCTGAGGAGTGGGAAGAAAGGGGAGTCTGTTTCTGCATAGACAGAATTCCTTACTGGGGCTTTCTCAGGCCTCCACTCCATTCACAGATTTTTTGTTTTTTCTTTCCTTCAAATGTTTTCCCCCTTTTTTCCTTCTTTTCTTTTTCTCCATACTCTCTCTACGTTTCATAGGAAAATCCTTTCCTGACTCTGCTGCACATCTGCTGGTTCTGATCCCAGTGTGGTACTGCCAGAGGGAGCATCACTGTGGGGTGGGGAAAATGAACTGAAAGGACCTGAAAAATAAGTGTTAAACTTACACTCTGCTTCTGTTTTCCAAGGGGTTTCTCTCCTTGAGATCTGTGGGGATGGGAGGCAAAGATGGTCTGGGATTTGTTCTTTCTGGTTCAATAAAACAAGCTGGAAGAGGGGTGTGGGAGCTGGTGGCAGTAGGGCTTAGTGAAAATTTGTCCCTTCAGGGTGAGGAAAAGGGGATCTGGGAAGAGGGAAGGCTTTGGGGCTTTTTCTAACTTGGCATCTGCCCAGAACACGGACGGGTTTCTCTCTCTGTAGCTCAGCTCTCATAGGGAGAGTCTCATTAATTTAATGCTCTTAAGAACATCAGCTGGGAGCTGTCAGTGTCCTGTAACACGGTGAAACATTTTTTCCTGGCTGGCTGTTGGAGGAACGAGTCAATTCTCCCTGGTCCGGGTGACATCCTTCGGCTCACAGACCTTCTGGCTCGGGACAGGCTTTTGTGTCTTCCCTCCTCAGCTCCTTTTCCGTTCAGCTCCTCCTTGGCCCGCTCCATGCCTCTTCTTTCTTCTCTCTCTGCTCTCTGCTTGCCTGCCTGCATGCCCTGCACCGACGAGCCAGCTCCCTGCTGTCCCTGTCCCTGGCTGGGCGATGTCACACCACGATGGCCTCTTGTCTCTGGAATGACAGAGCCTCTCCCTGCTCCCCCCGCCGCTCCTGCTGTCCCCTCCCAGCACCCACCCGCATGTGGCAGCCCCTCCCTGCACCTCCCTGCCAGGGTGGCTCCTCCTGAGCATCATAACCAAAGTAAAATCCATTAAACTAAAGGTAAAGTATCTTTTTCTTCTTGAAGTAGCTGGGTTTTAACTCTTCAAGTACCAAAGACATAGCTTGTAAAACTGACAGACTCTCGTGGCTGGGAGAAGCTGGTTTGCCCTTTCTGGTTAGCCATGACCTTCCCAGGCTCCCTGGCCACTCTCCCACTGGGAAATTCCAGGGGGCAAAGAGTGGTCAGCAGGCAGGGGTGGCAGGGTGGGTGCTGGGAGGCTGCATGTGCAGGTGTAGAGGAACACTGGGGCTTCCTCACCCCCTGTTCCTGCCCAAGAAAGGATTTCCCCCCCACATAGCTCTGCTCTCCCTCCTGTCCCCCTCCTCACAGTACATGAAGTGAATGAACTACCCAAAGTCTATGGTACCTAAAGGGTTAAAAAACATGATATTGTGCAAGGTCAGTAAGGGTCATTCTTGTGGCTTGGACAGTCAACTTTAAAGCATGTAAAAGGTGCAGCTCAGGTGAGTACTGGCTGGTCTCAAGCAGATTCACAAATACAGTCCACCCTGTGGCTGCAGGCTCACCACTCGTGGCTCTGCAGGCACCCCCGGATGTCCTGGAGCCCTGGGAGGGTGGGGAGGGGTCCCAAATCGCTGGTGAAAGCAGCCAGCAGGCCAAGGCCATGCTGTCCCAGCTCGGGGCTCCTGCCTGTGCCCGGCTCCCCCCAGGGAAGGGGAGCTCGCAGAGCTGAGCTCGCAGCCCCGTGGGCTTGGTGGCACTGGGCTCCTGGCGCTGTCCCCAGGTCACAGGTTGGGCTGGATTGTGAAGGAATCAGTGCCATGAGCTCCCAGAGGCGTGTCCAGCGTGGCCAGCCAGCACCCCTGGCTGTTCTCCTCCGCTGCTGCAGTCCAGGGGTGACGGGGAGGGGGCCGGGCAGGACCTGGGCCCTCTCCCCCATCCCCCACCCCCCACNCCCCATCACCCACCCCCCACCCCGCCTTTTTGAGCAGAGAAAGTGCAGAACCATCCCAAAAGGAGGCCTCACCCAGGGCCTCTCAGTAGGTCCCTGTGCTGGAGCGTAGAGGGTGAGTGAGCGAGCGTGGCAGCGCAGACAGTGCCCCCAGTGCCAGCTGGAGCTGAGCTCGGCTTCCTGGGGATTTCAGAATGAGGTGCAGGATGAAGGGTAGGTCAGGTCAGACCCTCTCTGCAGTGGGTTTCTCAGCTGTGGTGGCTTTGGCTGGAACTAAGCAGGAAAGGTGGATTTTAATATGCCCAGCCTCTGATGAGGACAAAAACAAGAAGGGAACGGCACCATGGCAGCAATGGAGAGGGCTGAGTCTGTCCCTCCATACCCTGGAACCATCCTTGAGCTGGTTCTGGGACGTGGGCTGAGCAGAGCACCTCTGTCCTGGAGAGGTGGTGCAGCAATCTCAGCAGATGGAGAGAGCCAGAGGGAAGGAGATCTGTCACTGGGAATGTGCTGTGCTGCTCTTTGTGCTGACAGTTTAGCAAAAGAGAACAGATTGGGGTCCAAAATTGCCATTTCTGCAATAGCTGGGGTTCTGCTGGTGGGGGAGGACTCGGGGGGACTCATCATGAGCAGAGTGGCATTTTAAAAGCCAGTCATGTGCAGAAACCCACCAGGAGCTTGGTCTGGCCTCGTAGCTCAGTTCCTCTTGTTCTCTTGTAAGAAAGTCTTATAAGTTAGCAGTTGAAGCGTGGAAGGTAGGTAAACAGACTGGGAATGTTCTGGAAGGAGTCACTTTTTATATCAGTATTATTTTATTATTATGATTTCCTTTCTGGTGTGTTTTTTTGTTTGTTTGTTTCTTTGTTTCAAATTATTGGCTTGGTTTATGTTTTATTTTCCAGTTTGTTCTTTTTGGTTTGGTTCATTTGACATCTTCTGTGTTGTTTTGCGTGGCCAGCCATGGCCAGGGCTTGTCAGCCTCCTCGCTGGGAGTGCTGGGGAGAAGGGGGTCATTCTGCCAGGTTAAAGACAGCAGTAGTGCATAAAAATAGAAGGAAAACACCCAAAATGTCCTCCTGGGCAGGGTGCTCAGACAGCAGTGGAAGGATTATCTCTGCCCTTTTTGAAAAGCCACTTCCCTCTGTCTCCTGGAGGCTCCTGCAGTGTCTGGCTCTCACTGCAGTGCCAACTGGGCTAAGTGTGACTGGATTTAGCAGAGTCCTCAAGGCAAACTGGGCCTGAACATCTGGGATTGACTCAAGGATGGGAGGAAGAGGCTTGAAAACAATCATTCCTCACTAAAAGAGCTTTTTGTTGATTAAAAAGCATCAGAGGAATGAGAAGCAGTGACCAGCACTGATCTACTACTTCTTGCAGGTGATACCTGGGGGGCTTGTGAGTTCACCCCAGTTTCCTGCCCTGTCTGCAGAGAGTTAAAAGCTCCTTTTTGCAGCTGGGTGATGCTGGATTTGTTGATTTGCCTTGAGAATGTATCACACTCTGCTTCCCTGGGCTGACCAGTTGTCGTTAGTGCCTGGCAGAAGTGTGATTATCCCTGGCAGTGCTCAGGGCCAGGAAGGGGCACCCTGGATGGTGGAAGCTGTTCCTGCCCAGGGCAGGGGATGGAGCAAGAGGAGCTTTAAGGGAGAGCTGTGGGTTCCACCCTCCCCTCCTCCTGGTCACCCTTGGACAGGCGTCTGCTGCCACCCAGAGAAGGTGCCTGGGTAGGGCCTCAGCTCCCAGGGTTTTCTCCTGGGGTGTTCAGAAACACCCTGGTGTGGTTCAGGCTGAGTGCAGTGGGAATTAGACCTGCTGCTGCTTTGAAAAATCCCCTGGATACCTGAATACCTCACCAAACCCACTGCCTCCCTCCTTCTGCAAGTGTTTTCTCCAAACCCTCCTCTTTAAACACCGCTGCTTGGCAGTGTCCTGGGCATTCCCACTGTGGGATTTGGCCTCCTCCGGTCTGGGGACAACTAATCACTTCCATCTGGAGGTACAGACTCTTAAATTTAAGCCTCCTGGCAAAAGATTTGCTTTTCTTACTTAATTTTCACAGATCCCTTCAAAGAAATTCAAGATCCCAGAGACTGAGGTTGGAAAGAAGTGCTTTCCCAGCCAGGGCAGGATTTGCCAGGCTGCTGTAAAACAGGGAGCCAAAGGAAAGGGCTTTTATAGGGTGCAGCTGGGTGCTTAGCTGGTGCCAGCTTAGTGGAAGCAGCAGGACCCCTCTTGGCTGGCCCGCTTGCTGGTTTAGTCCTTTGTTTTACACCATTTCGGTTTTGATGCCCCATTTAATTTCTGTTGGCTTTTTTTTTTTT
>VYXF01007238.1:437392-463995 GCA_013397295.1 Polioptila caerulea
AAAAAAAAAAACCAAACCTCTTCTTTTCGGAAAAAAAAAAAAAAAAAAAAAGACAACAACAAAAAAGCTCTCTTCTCTTTTAATTTTATCTTCCTAAACCAAACTTTTGTACGTTTTATTTTAGATTTTTTTGTTATCATTTTCCTTTTTTTTTTTCTTTTATCTTTCCCATCTTTTGTTTTTTTTTTTGCCCGCCCCCCCCCCTCTTCTTTCCCGTCNTTTTTTTTCCCCCCTCCCCTCTCCCTTCTTTCCCTCTCCCGCTCCTGAATTTTCCCCCCTCGTAGAACCGTCTGCCCCCCCTCAAGATGTAAAATGTGTCAGCACCCGCTCCACCGCCATTCTGGTAAGTTGGCGGCCGCCTCCGGCCGAGAGCCAGAACGGCGTCCTGGCCGGCTACAGCGTCCACTATCGAGCGCTGGACTCGGAGGACACGGAGCTAAAGGAGGTGAATGATATCCCCCCAACCACCAGTCAGATCCTGCTGGAGTCCCTGGAGAAGTGGACCGAGTACCGCGTCACCGTGGTGGCTCACACGGAGGTGGGGCCGGGCCCGGAGAGCTCGCCGGTCATCGTCCGCACGGATGAGGATGGTGAGCGAGCCCCTTTGGCTTCCTGGGGGGCTGTCCCTGCGGGGTGTCCCCGTGCCGGGGGGGCACAGCCAGGCCCTCCCCTGGCCCTCCCCTGGCCCTCCCGTGGCCTCCAGGCTCTGAGTGCCCGAGCCCTCGGAGCACTGTAGGGCTCCCCTGCCCTGCTTTAGGGCATTTCTTGGGTTTGCGGGGCTTTCTTCACATCCCTGAGCCTTGTTGCACCACTCTCCCTGAAAAGATGTTCTCACTGAGCCAGGAGCAGCCAAGGCACCGAAACCTCTGCTCTGAGGAAACCTTTGCTGCCAGAACTCGGTTTCCTGGAATCATTGTATATCCTGAGTTGGAAGGGACCCACAAGGATCAGCCAAATCCAGCTCCTGGTCCTGCATGGGACAGCCCCAAGAATCCCACCCTGTGCCTGAGAGCACATGTTTTAGAATATTAAAGAGTTCTTCCCACACATTCCTTGTCACTACATTCCTTGTTACTATTCCTCCTTAAGTCAGAGTTTTCGTCAGTCATAAAAAGGAGGAATCTGTTAAAGTTTCAAAAATCTTCAGTGACAACAGTTCAGTGGCCCTGCCCAGAGACTTGAATTTTCCTGGTATTTCTACAGTAAAGTAAAACCAGGGGAATAGTAGTAGCAGTGCATGAAGGGAGAGGAGCACCCTCACTGTGAGGGTAGGACCTCAAATAATATAGGTCAGGTAAATAACACATGGAAATCCTGAATTTTTCAGGTGTTCTTCATCTATTCCTAATAAAAAGAATTCTAAAAAAGCAGCAGGTGTTGGTCCTGTTTCCCTGAGCCTCTGTCCTCATCCAAATGTAACACAGAGCACCCAGCTCAGAAAGTGATTTCCTGGTAGATGAAGCTGTCATGCCCTACATGAGGAGGAGGAGTAGTAGTAGCAGTAGCAGCAGTAGTAGTAGTAGTAGTATTTCCAAAGATTCAGCCCAAATTCCATCCAAGACATCTCTAGCTTTCTATCCTGAGACTCCACAGTGGTTGTAGCCACCAACCCCCTGTCCTGGCAGAGAGATGAGGGAACTCCAAGGACGAGACCTCTCCTGATCCTCTCCACCCTGACTTCCCACAGGCAGGACCGGAGCTTTTCTGGCTTGCTGGAAATTGGCTTTGCCCTCAGAGTGAGATCTGGAGCTATAAGGGTTCCCTCCATCTGAGCAAGCTGGGCACAAAGGAGCCTGTGGAAGGCTGGCTGGATGATGAGAAGGGCCTGTTCCCACCCCTGTCCCCAGGCCACGCACATCGGGTCCCTCAGACCTTCATCCCTGCTCCCTGGGAGGGCAGTGACCGCTGGTGGGACGCTCAGGTGCCCGGGCTCAGCTCGCTGTGTGCGTGTCCCAGGGCGGCAGGGACGGGCTCCAGCCAGACCCCCGAGTGACTGGAGCCCCTGGCTTGCCTCCCCTGCGCAGTGCCCAGTGCTCCGCCCAGGAAGGTGGAGGTGGAGGTGCTCAACTCGACGGCCATCCAGGTGTTCTGGCGCTCGCCGGTGCCGAGCCGCCAGCACGGCCAGATCCGCGGCTACCAGGTGCACTACGTGCGCATGGAGAACGGCGAGGCCAGGGGGCTGCCCCACATCAAGGACATCATGCTGGCCGACGCCCAGGTAAGGGCTCACCTGGCTGCGCCCCGGCAGGCTGGGAGGGCGGGTGGTGTCACTGCAGGAGGGCCCTGGGCACCTGTGACGGGGCAGGGCCGTGTCTCGCGGCTCCTTTGTGCTCCCAGACTTGACTGCTGTGGAGGAGTGTGGACTGCTGTCCCAGCGCTGAGATAAATATCCATCCATCCATCCTCTCTGTGTCTGGGGAGTCTTTTAATCCAGGCCAAGGCCACAGTGGAGTCTACTAATTTCTCCCACTCTACTTCTTCCCTCATGCTTGCCTGGTAACCTCTGACCTTGTGTGGCTGCTTGCTCAGGGACTCCTTCCTCATGCTGTGTCTCTGTCTTTCCCTTCTTTCCCCTCTTGTATTCTCATGTGCCAAACCTCTCTTGTTCTCTGCCCAGTGGGAAACAGATGACACTGCTGAATACGTAAGTAAAAACATAAAAATCTTCCTCCCATGCTGGTTCTGCCTCTTCCCTTCTCCCACTTCCTATTGTTGTGTGATATTTTCCTTTTCCTTTTTTTTTTTTTTGCAGTGCCAGTGTGCCTGTTTTAGAGCCTGTTTTTGGTGTTCCCATGCATTGTCCCCTCCCTGTCACTGCTCTGTGACCCTCTGTGACCGTGTCGTTCGTCAGCACGCAGCAATCCCACAGGGTTTTCCCCTTGGCTTTGAAGGAAAGATGAGTCTGCTGCTCCTCCATGGGGAAGCAGATGGAATATTGAATTTGGGACTGCTTTGAACATATGAGAATCCTAAAATAGTTTGGATTGAAAAGGACCTTAAAGGCCATCTTGTTCCGCTCCCGTCCGGGGGCAGGGGCACCTCTCACCAGACCAGGGAGCTCAGGCTGCTTTGCAGCCCCTCTGTGTCTGGAAAAGATAGCCTGGGAAGCACTGGGAGTTCAGAATCCATGAGTCCTGAGCTATCACAGCGTGAACAAATGCTTTGTACTCTCAAAGGGCCGAGATTCTTAGGAACTCATTGATGCAAAGCACTGAATCATTATTGGTGCTTTTACCTTTGAAGTACCTTAAAATCAGCTTGGCTGTTTGGCATTTGCTATTTCTGCTAAAATGATAAATGTTTTCCAAAATCCTACAGCTACCAAGCAGTAGGAGAAAGCATTTTCCCCTTGGAATGACAGGGTCCTAAGGTAACACACAACTGCATTGGTTGTTTTTGTGTCTCCTGGGGATTGCCAAGTGCCCTACACGAGTGAGGGGCCTCCCTGGGAGGGATGGGGAATGAGTCTTATTGGAACAAAGCCCATTGCCTAAAATCTTGGTAAAACTCAGTGGTAGCTATGAGAGCAGAACAGGTTTCTTGACTTCCAGAAGCCAGACCTGTCCCTGCAGCTCACGGCCTCTGATGTCACTGATCAAAATCCCACCGTTCCAAAGTTCTGCTCTTCCACTCCCAGCTCACCATCAGGGAAATAGTTATTTTCAGGACTAACAAATCCATCCCAAGTGCTGCCCTGAGATTTAATATTGAAAGCAAAGGGGTGAGGAGAGGGGAAAGCCATAAAACATGCACAACATTCCCATCTCCCTCCTTGCTGGGGCCTTGGGGAAAACCCTGCTGCATGTGCTGTCATCCTGTTTGATTTAGCACGGGTGTTCCTTTTCCAACACAGCCCTTTGAAAGGCTGGATCCCTCCTGGGGAAGGGCTGTTCTTGAGGCCAGTGTTCCAACAAAAGCTCCTGGGAGCCAGGTGTGGGGAGGCTGATAGAGGATGGGGAAGGAGGGGGTGGGATTTCGCAGGGAGCTTTAGCGTGAGCGGAGTGTGTCGTCTTGCACTTTGCATTCAAGCAATCCCTTTAATATTATGAAGGCATTAAAAATATCTCTGAGGAGAGAAGAGAGGGGTAATGGTGAAAAAAATGTAATCTCCCTGAAACCTCTGAGCCTCCTCTGAGGCTGCACAGTGGAGAGGAAAGCTTTGAAGGGAGCGACAGCGTTTGGATGCTGAAGTGGTTTGTGTGAAGGCAGGGAATGTGTGAGAGGCAGATCTGGAGGAGGAAGCCTTGCACAGGGCCCTGCAGAGCCAGGCTGTGTCTGCAGAGCTGTGAGTGCCTTGCCAGGGGAACGGGGCTCTCCCCCTCTGCCTCTTCCCACTGGAGCCCCAGAGTGTCTCGTGCCCTTGGATTCGGTGTTCCTGCATGCTGGAAAAGGGCTGAGGCTCCTGCAGGGAGGAGGGAGATGCTCTTGGGTGTGGGCCTGAATATTGACACGATTTCCCTTTGGCATCTGGCAAACAGGAAATGATCATTGCTGGGCTCCAGCCAGAGACTGCCTATTCCATCACTGTGGCCGCCTACACCATGAAGGGAGATGGTGCTCGCAGCAAACCCAAAGTGGTCACCACCAAGGGTGCAGGTGAGAGCCTTTTCCTCAGCCAGTGGGCTTCACCCATTTCCTAAAGCCAAGGAACTTCTCCAGACTCACCCTCTTTCACCCCACTCCCTTCTTGAAGGACAGACTTGCAGTAAGAGCCAGGCTGCCCCAAAGGCAAAATTAGATTTAGTAAGGCAGAAACCCCTTCATTCCTCACCAAATGTCACAGTTTTCTGTCTAGTGCTTCACAAAGCCCAGGCACACCCAGAAACACAACAGAGGATGAATTTGTCCCTTGTGATCTCTTGGGCTGTAAATTCCAGTGCATCAGAAGGAAAGTGACTCCTCCTGGTGTGACTGGAGAGACTGCAGCTTTGCAGGTGCTCTGGGGACAGGAGGGGTCTGCTCTCAGGGTGGTGATTGGCACAGACCTGAAGAGCAGCAGGCAGACAGTGCTGCTTGTCCTGCCCACTCTTCTCCTCTGGCACTGTGTCTGGATGTACATCCCCTGTGTTTGGGACTGCTGGAGGGAGAAACTCTGGCAGTACTGACCTTTCAGTATTGACCTTTCCTGGCTCCCATTTCTGGGGCCTGGGCTCTGCCTGCAGCCAAAGCCTTTTCCTTCACTCACCCTCTTCTCCTTCCCCTCCAGTTCTGCCCCTGTTTCTCCTCACTAACTCCCTGGTTCTCTGCTTTCCTTCTTCCCAAGGCTCTCCACCCCTTCTGTTTTCTGCTCCTGGAGCCTTTCTCTCTGCCTGGCTCCCTTGTCACTCTCCCTTGTCACCCTCCCTCATCTCTTCCCATTAGGATTTGCAGTGCAGGTGATCAGTCACAGAGGGATGTTTTCTCCAGCACAGCAGCTATTACCCAAAACTCAATTTCCTCGACTTGAAATAGCTATTTTTAAAAAAAATTCTTTCAAATGGCTCTGTAACATTCTTACCTTCTTTGCAGTGTTGAGTCAATACACCTTCTGAGAGGAGAGATTTCTTTCTTTATCATTCAGGGCTGGGGGCTGAATTTAAATACAGTAATACATCTAATTTTCTCCTTTACTGTCCAAACCAATTGCAAAGTAAAACACTTCCCCCTCTCTGCTCTTTCTTCTCACCTTTATTCCAAACAATATTTGTTGTGCAGATGTAATACTTCCAAGCTCAGCTGATTACAGTAACATTTGTGATAAAAACTGAAACATAAAGGTAATGGCACTCTTTTTCTCTTTAATGTGTTCCTTAGGCATTCCCAAGGGAGGAGGCTGGCTCTCCCAGCACCGTCCCTGCCACTCTTTGGCAGTTTGGAAGGAACACAGCATTTGTTTCAGAGGCAGCTCCTGATCCCCTCTGAGGTGTCAGTGGAGGCAGCAGGCAGAGGTTCCCCAGTGTGACCCTTTCAGGACCCCTGGCACAGCAGATCCTGCAGATCCCTCAGCCACACTCCAGCATTCCAGCCCTCACCCCTTGGGCAGGCTCGTGCTGTGGGAGTGGGCTGGGATCTCTCCCAGCTCCATTTTCCCTCCTCCTGTCCAAGCAGAAGTACCAAGGCAGAGGGGAGGGAATTAGATCTCTAATAGTGGAGCTGAGTGTCAATGACGCGTGAGCTGCTGGAATTAATGCTCTGCTTTCTCTGGCTTCGGGAATCTCTGGGCCTGCACGTGTCATTTAACTGTGGCTGTGGGCTTGCTTAGCAGTCAGGCAGTGCCAGGGCTCATTAGGCAGAGACATGGCACTGCTGAGCTCCCCAGAACCCCCAGATCCAGTGGGGGAGCTCAACTGAAAATGCGCCAGCACTGGGAGTTCCCTTCCTCCAGAGGAGAGGAGCAGCAGCTCTCCCTGCCCTCTGCCTCACACACATTTTGGGCTCTGGTTCCTCTGCCTGTTCTTCCTTCTGTACCCAAGTGGGCAATGAGCTGCCTGCCAGCCCTGTGAGCTGGCCCCGTGCCTGCTGCTCAGGACCTGGGGCTGCCCAGACTTCCTTCCATCCTTCATTGCTTCACCCTCAGCTGCTCTGGACTTCCCAGCCTGGCCCAATCTGTTCCAGCCTCTTTCTGCATGAGTTGGGCTGTGTAATGGAGAGAGGGAGGGAGGTTGGGACTTTGGGGACTCCAGGTTTGTTTTTCCCTGCCCTGGGAAGCAACTGGGACAGGAGGCTGGAGTCAGGACTGTGTTCTTCCCAGCAGTGGGAGGGTGAGTGGTCCGGGAACAGGAAAGGAGCTGTGCACACCTTTCCATCCTGAACAAACGGATGAAAATAAATTTAGGAATGTGTCAGCACCTCACAGCTGACCTGTTGGCAGTGCTCCTCGTTTCCCAAACTGTTTAGGGCCCATCCACCTGCACAGGGTGGCAGCAGTTTGGGTTACATGGAGCCGAGCTGGAACACTGCTGCTGCCCTGAGGATCCTGTTGCTGAAGAGTCTCTGCAGCTCCTCTCCCCTGCCCCAGCCTGGGCTGAAGGTGTCTCTCTTCTCTCCTAGTCCCAGGAAAGCCCATCCTGTCTGTGCACCAGACAGAGGAGAACACTCTCCTGGTGAAGTGGGAGCCCCCGCTGGACGCGGAGGGCCAGGTCTTGGGCTACCGGCTGCAGTTCGGCCGCAAGGACGTCGAGCCTCTGGCCACGCTGGAGTTCTCGGCGCTGGAGGACAAGTACGTCGCTGCCAGCATCCACAAGGGCGCCACGTACGTGTTCAAGCTGGCCGTGAAGAGCCGGGCTGGCTTTGGGGAGGAAGCTGTGCAGGAACTCACCACCCCCGAAGACATCCCCAAGGGTTACCCCCAGATCCTCGAGGCGAGCAACGTCACGTCCATGTCGGTGCAGTTCGGCTGGCTGCCCCCCGTGCTGGCCGAGAGGAACGGAGCCATCGTCAAGTACACCGTGGCCTACCGGGAGGCCGGTTCTCCCGGGAACCTGCTGGAAAAAGACCTGCCCCCCTCCCCAGAGAACTCGTACACCCTCAACGGCCTCAAACCCAACACCGCCTATGATGTTAAAATCCGTGCTCACACCAGTAAGGGCCCCGGGCCCTACAGCCCGACCGTCCAGTATCGGACGTTCCAGCTGGACCAAGGTAGGACTTACCGGTTTCTCCTCCCTCTCTCCCCTTGTATCCGGGGCTGGTGCCGGGAGGCAAGAGAGCTGGAGAGGTCAGGCCGGGCTCAGCCAGGCTCGTGAGTAAATGCAAAGCACTCTGGTGTCACACTCAGTCCCTCCGCTCCTCTCTGCCTTGTGCCAGGTAAGTCCCTTTTACCAATTTCTTCTAAGTTAAGTCCGGACACCTTCTGTCACTGGCACCTGAAGGGGGGGGCCAGTCGCTGTACAGGTGGGAAGAGCATTTTCTTCAGCTTTTGCAAACAGCCAAAAGAAAAGAGCAAAAATTTCAAAAAAACAAACCCTCAAGCCGTGACCTGGGATGGGTTTTTCCTCACCTGAGCATGCTCAGCCAGGCAGCACCTCGTTCCTGCAGCAGCCACCCAGGCCCAGAGTGTGGGGGCAAAGCCACTTGCCCTCCTGGGGTTAGGCATGGGGACAGGGAGCACTGAGAGATGGACCTTGGCAAAACTCAAGCACAGTGGAGGAGGGAGCACTCCCTTCTGTTCCTGCAGCCACAGCCAGACCCAGCCTGGCAGGCCCCTCTTCCAGCACTTGACATTCTCTTCCTTCTCTTTCTTGCTCTTCCTTCCCTCTGCTGCCTTTTCTTCTCCTTTCTCCCCTTCCTCCTCACTTTTTTCTCTGCAGTCTTACCCAAAAACTTCAAGGTGAAGATGGTGACAAAGACATCTGTCCTTCTGAGCTGGGAGTTCCCTGAGAATTACAACTCTCCTACCCCATACAAGGCAAGTGCAGTGCCGGGGTTTTTCCCGTGTGTGCCCCAGCTCTGCAGGGCTGGGTGCTCCGTGCTCCCTGCAAACAGAAGGGCTGGGGAGGAAGGAGCTGGAGCAGTACCAGCCTTGCCCAGGGAACAACCTCCTCCCCTCCCACAGATCCAGTACAACGGGCTGCACGTGGACGTGGATGGACGGACCACCAAGAAGCTCATCACCCACCTGAGGCCCCGCACCTTCTACAACTTTGTGCTGATGAACCAGGGCAACAGCATGGGGGGGCTGCAGCAGAACGTCGCAGCCTGGACTGCTGCTGACATGCTGTCCAAGAAGCCAGAGGTGACCCACAAGCCTGATGCTGATGGCAACGTGGTGGTGATTCTCCCCGACGTGAAGAGCTCTGTGCCTGTCCAGTAGGTTCCTATTTAACTGCAGGGGTGGGTGCTCAGTTCATGTTTTGGGGGTCAGCCCTGCTGGCTGGAGACCACCACAAACCCACAGGGGCAGTACCAGGAGGGTGGTCCCTGCGTTTCCAGCTTTCCTGACTGTTGCCTTTTGAAGGCACTTCCACAAGTAGCAGGCAAAGCCAAAGAAGTGTGAAGGGAGTACACGAGGAGACACAGGGCTGCCACTGAATCCAGATCATTCCAGAAACAACAACTGTGCTGACTGAAAAACAAGGGGCTTGAGCCAGTGGGGCAGTTTGGGCAAACCCACATCATTGTGTGCGCTCCCTTCTTCCGTGGCTGATTCCTTCTGTTTCTTTTATCATTCCCAACATTTAGAGCTTTCTACATTGTGGTGGTGCCTCTGAGGAAGTCCCGGGGAGGACAGTTCCTCAACCC
Source organism: Polioptila caerulea (assembly GCA_013397295.1). Taxonomy (NCBI): domain Eukaryota; kingdom Metazoa; phylum Chordata; class Aves; order Passeriformes; family Certhiidae; genus Polioptila; species Polioptila caerulea. The sequence continues at coordinate 446,612 of VYXF01007238.1, forward strand.
CCTGGGCAGCCCTGAGGAGATGGACCTGGAGGAGGTGAGTGTGGGTGAAACTGGACTCAGCTTAGGGGGAGAGAGAGCAGCTGGAATGGGATGGGGACCTGAGGGCCGGGAGGGGGATCTGGGGTCCCTGTGCTCCTCATTCAGGGCAGCCAAGGAGCAGCCAGTCTGGGAGGGCTGGTTTGGCTTTCCTTGCTGCTCCTTTCCAGGGTCTCAGGGTGCTCCTCTGCCTCCTCCAGCTCATCCAGGACATTGCCAGGCTGCGGCGCCGGAGCCTGCGGCATTCCCGGCAGCTGGACTTCCCCAAGCCCTACATCGCTGCCCGCTTCCGCTCCCTGCCCTCCCACTTCATCCTGGGGGACATGAAACACTATGACAACTTCGAGAACAGAGCCCTGGAGCCTGGGCAGAAATATGTGCTCTTCATCCTGGCCGTGCTGCAGGAACCCGAGGCCGTAAGTGCTGCCTGCTTCCCCCGGCCTCTCCGACCCCTGGGTGTGGGCCAGGGAGCTGCCACAGCCCTGCTGCCCTCCTGGCGTCCTGCAGGGGTTTTTCTTTCCAGCTGGGGAGCTTTTGGATGTGGCTCTTGTGCTTGATGAGCTGCTTGTGCTTGTGCCTGCCTTTGTCTCTTCCAAGGACATGAGCAGCTGTGATTGTCCCAGTCTTTGTGGACAGAACCTGTACACTTGTGGCTCCAGACTGGAGTCCAGAAAGGGGAGGAACACTGAACTATCCCCTCAGGACTGCACAAGAGTTCAGAGAGCCCTGGGTCAAACCCCTTTTTGAACAATAATTTCCTTTAAAGGCTGTTCTTTGACTCCTCAGAGCAATGACCCCAGACATCCTGCTCCAAGAACATGTCACACTCTGGGCATTGCTAAGTTCCTCTCCAAGCACAGAGGGGAGCATTTTTTTGTGGAAAACTATGAGTTCTCTCTACCAATTTGGCATCTCTGCTGTTTTCACTGGGGCTATACTTGGCTTTATGAAAACAACTGTTTTAATATTTACCTGCCTCCTCCCTCACGCACAATGGGAAACAGCCTAATACTTTGTTCTTTTAAATCCCCCCATGGAATTGTAGCACTGAGCTATTGGAAATCAAGGGTTTTCAGAGGTTTTTTTTTCCTCCAATAAATATTTAGTTGTGTATTTGATATTAAAGGATTAGGCTGACACGCTCCTGAATGGGTTTCTCAATCGGATTACTGCATCTTGAGGTAATTTCTGCTTTAGAACAAGGTGCTGCAGACTCACTCCCAGTGGCCTGGATCCACAGCAGCTCCTGAGTGTGGAGCAGCATTCCAGCCTGCTCAGAGCTGATGGAGTTCAAGGACCCCGAGCCCCTGTTCTTGTCCTGTCCCTGGCTGCTCTCCCAAACCAGGCCATGCCAGTTCTCTGTGCTGTTCCATTTCTGGAGTTCCTGGGTAGGATGGGAATTCATCCTTAGTCAGGACTCTGAAGGGTTTGAATGTGAAACTCCTCAAGGACCTGGCTCAGTGCAGAGGCAGCAGAGGACACACACAGTGTTTTACTACTTTCTGTTGATTTGTCAGGGTTGGTTTTTTCAGTCACCAGACCAAGCGAGCGTTAATTCTTGTTTTAATCCCTTCTCTCTTGCTCTGTAATCCCATCTGACTGTCAAAATCCAGATGCTTCCATGAGAGCTTGGGGAAAGTGTTTGTGTGTTTGTGGTTGTGGTGGAGCAGAGGCAGCTGGATCTCTAAAAGCACCTTCCTGGCCATGAGGAGGGCTGAGCCACAGGCACGGGGCAGGCTGCAGCCTCACATGAGTGTGACCTCTCTGTGCTCTGTCTCACTGGAGCACTGGAAGTGGAAGACACCCCTCAGGAGCAGGGTATTTTCTCTAGGCTGAAGAGGCATTTTCCCTGTCACCCTTTGGGTTGTGCTGCAGAGAGCTCTCATTCTCTGCAGCAGTTCTGCTGTGGAATGTCCTGTGCTTGCCCTCTCTTCAGCCCCCATCCCATCTCTGAGCTGTGTTCCACCCTCCTCCCTGTCTTCCAGACCTATGCTGCCAGTCCCTTCTCTGACCCCATCCAGCTGGACAACCCCGACCCCCAGCCCATCATTGATGGTGAGGAGGGGCTCATCTGGGTCATCGGGCCCGTGCTGGCCGTGGTCTTCATCATCTGCATCGTCATCGCCATCCTGCTCTACAAGAAGTAAGAGCTGCTCCCTGCCCACACCTGAGAGGGTTCTGGGTGTCCCCAGGGCTCCCTAAAGGGAATTTCTGTCCTGGTCAGCTGAGGGGAAGTCGAGGCACCAATGCTGGAATGGGAGAATCTGCCGAGCACAGGAGGGATTAGCAGGGGCTTGCAGGGATTTGCTGCTGCAGATTCTGCCCCTGGCACTCCCAGGAAAGCTGTGCTGGTCCCACAGACACCCCCAGCCCTGCTGCTCGCAGCCTCAGCCCTTCCTGTGCTCTCTGTGCCTGTGGGCAGTGAGGGGTGTCAGGGAAGGCACCTCTGAGCTCTGGGGCAGCAGAGACCTCCCCTGCTCTCACACTGGTCTGCTGGAGCTGGCAGACAGGAGCAGGGTGTGAGTCTTCAGGAGAGAGAAGGGAAAACCCCTGGATGTGCCTCCCTTTCCCTTGGCTGTCTGAGCAGCTCACGCTGTGTGGATGAGAACTGGGGGTCCCCTGAGCACACACGGGGCAAGGGAGGGGGACAGGAGGGGAAGCAGGGGCTGAGCAAAGCAAATAAAGGTGGCAATGGCCAGCAGAGGTGTCCTTAGCAGGGACAGCTCGTTCCCAGGGTAGGGGGACCTCTCCTAGCCCTGCTCCATCTTTAACCTGCACAGATGTGTTCCCTTGTGCACGGGAGTGTGGCCTCTGCAAACCAGCACGTGAGGCTGCCTGGGGCAGGGTTGGTGTCCCCCTGGCTGGGTGATCTTTGCTGGTCCCACCTCTGCTGCCAGGGTTAGAGCTGGGCAAATGCTTCCCCTTCCCTCTGCAAGTCCTTTCTAACCTGAACATTTGTCTTGTCTTCTCTCCACTTACTGCTTCCCTGGACAGCAAACCAGACAGGTAAGAGCACCAGATTTGCCATTTATTCAGGTTCTTACTTGCTGTGTCTTAAGCAGTGTTTGCTGTGTGGTGTTGGGGCTTTGTTGCTGCAGTTCTGTCCTCACAGGAACCCCATGTCAGACTAGCTGGGGCCATGTTTGAATTGGGGCAGAAAAAGCAAAGCAAGCCCAGCTTTCTCCTGTTTGTGCATTCCTAAATAAAACGGCCCTTTCTCAGGTTGGGCAGCAGTGACAGTACATGGCTCATAAAGTGTTGGGTTAATGGGGCAGAGAAGCTCTCATTTGTGTGGCAGTCAGAGGTGAGAGAGGGTTTCTGCATGTCTGGCTGCTCCCCACGGGCTGTGCTGAGCCACTGGCAGGCTGCAGGCAGGATTCTCCCCAGCTGAGCTGTTCCTGCCCCATGGCAGCAGCTGCTCTTGCCCCCTCAGCCAAGGCCTTCTGACAGTCTGTTTATGACTGCAAAATGAGACCTTTTCCCCAACCACTTCCAAGAGTGGAAGAGCTTTCACTGGAAGGAGCTGATGGGTTCAGTCCATGAACTGCTAACAGCAGTTTCAGAACTGCGGCAAAAATAAACCTGTCCCAAGCTGCAAAGTGGTGTCATTCCAAAGAGCTGCCCCATGCCGTGCTGGCAGGGCTCACACCGCTGCTTCTGGCTGTTAATGACATCAAGAGACAGCTAAAAATGTCCTGAGTAACCTCCCCTCTGCCTAAGTAATTGCTATTGCTGCTGCAGGCAAATTATCGGAGGCTTCTGTGCACCCTAAGCAGGCGAGGTGAGGAGCTCCAGAGCCCCTCTGGAAGGGCTGGGGCCACCTTCCCAACCCTCGGGCTGGGGGCCCCCTTCTCTGCTCTCTGGAGTTCAGCTCCCAGCAGCTCATCACTGTTCCTTTGCAAGAAGTTATCACATCTTTAGGTCAGCACTGGGCTTTGCTTCTAAATTCTCTTCAAGGAGAATGAGCCAGGTCAGCAAAGACTTTTTCAACTGCCTGAGCTAACCTAACCCATTTGGAGGCAAATATATTCGGAAGCACTTCCATGTGCAGCTCAGCTGGCGGGTTGGAGCAGGCTCTGGCTCCTGGCAAGGAGAGGTGGATCTCAGCAGGCACAGCTGTGCTGGGAGAGGATGTGTCTACACTGTTTGTTGAACCCAGATTTTTAGGGTTCTGCAGTTCAAAAAAGATTGAAAACTGCTGCTCTGACTTCTCTGTCTGCAGCAGGGCAGCTCCTGAACCAGCCAACAGCAATATCAGAACTTGACATCCAAGGTCACAGCCAGGAGATTCTGTACTTTTCCAAATGATTCTGCTGGCTCTGGTTCTCTCAGGCTGGAAATGGCTTGGCCAGAGTTGGAACATTTTTGCTCTGCAGAGTTCAGTGGAGGCTGCTCTGAGCAGGGAGGGTGAGGTGTGAGTTCACAGCACCTCAGCTGCTCCTGGCTGCCAGTCTGTGCTGCTACTGAGAGAAGGAGGAGCTTCCAGACTCACCTGAAAGCTGCTGAGGGGCTCCCAGGCCATTGTCAACCCCTAAACCATAGCACTGGCAAGCCTTCCAAGCCTCCTCCCTTTTCTGATGTGTTTTGTGTACTTACACCCTTGGCTGCACCTTTGATTTTTGGTGGGAGCTTTGCTCGTGCCTGAACACGAGCAGCTGAGAAGCAGCTGAGACCACAAGGCCCAGAAGCTAAGCTGCTTTTTCTTTCTGGTCTCTTGGTTCTTTTTGGGTTTGTTGCGAAGCAAACGGAAAGATTCAGAGCCACGGACCAAGTGCCTCCTGAACAACGCTGAGATCGCCCCCCACCACCCCAAGGACCCCGTGGAAATGAGGCGAATCAACTTCCAGACTCCAGGTAACCAGCTGCTGGCCAGCCTCTCCCGCTGGGAGGGCAGGAGGGGAGCCCCTGCCCGTCCCCTGAGCCCTTCCTGCCTGCCTGGAGCAGCTGTGGCACTGCCTGGAGACCCAGTGCTACCCCTGGCACAGCCAGGGAGCCCCAGCCCCGGCTGTGCTGGGTGGGAATGCTGAAAGAAGCCTTTGCCAGGATCCCCACGGGCCTTGCACAGGCTGTGCCCAGTGCTGGCGAGGCACAAGAAGGGTTTGCCTGGATTTCCAGATAAATTGGTGCATTCTGGGCTGAGCTGCAGGCGCCGTGGCTGTGCCAGAGCACCAGCGCTGCCCCGTGCCCCAGCTGGGAGCTCCTGGGTGGGGAGATGGAGCATGGCAGGCTGCCCAGCACCCAGGGCACCAGCCACACCTGGGGCTGGGGCTTTCTGGTGCCAAACCACTTGTGCTGGGAGCCAGGCCTGCCCCGTGGGCCGTGCAAGGAGAAAGGAGCTGCCTGCTTGGTGCAGGTGAGGCAGCGTCGCCTCGCTTGGTGCAGATGCTGTCATGGAATCCCAGACTGGTTTGGGTTGGGAGCACCTTAAAGCCCACTCAGTTCCACCCCTGCCGTGGGCAGGGCACCTTCCACTGCCACAGGGTGCTCCAAGCTTTGTCCAGCCTGGCCTTGGGCACTGCCAGGGCTGGGCCAGCCTGTCCCTGCAGCGCTGAGCTCTGGGCAGAGGCTCCGTGCACCCTCCCTCCTGCACACACGTGTCCCCATGTCCATGCATGTCCCAGCTGCCTGCATGGCACCTCTGCAGCCACCACGACACGCCTGGCACGTCCTCACTCTGTCGGGCACATGGCCATGCTGACCCAGTGCCTGTCCACGCCTCTGCCTCCAAGTTCCTGGTGCTTGAGGATTTGGAAGGGAATTTATTGTGCTTTTTGGGGGCTGGCTGTTGTTTTCAGTTTGTTTGTATTTTTTTTGCTGTTTGTGCTTGTTGGTAATGTTTCTGTAGCTCCTGTTTCCCCTTCCCATCCCAGTCCTGTCCTTAGCCTTGTGGAGTGTCCTTAGGGTGGGGCTGGCAGTAGGGACCCAGAGGGCAGGGAATTGGAGGGAAGCACAAAGGCAGTGCTGAGCTGAGGGGCTCTTACCAAAATGAGTTGGGAAGCACCCAGGGGCTCTTACCAAAATGAGTTGGGAAGCACCCAGGGGCTCTTATCAGAATGAGTTGGGATCAGCCCAGGCTTAGGAGCGATGCTCAGCTGAGGGATGGCAGCGGGTTCACTCCAGTGTGCAGGGACAGCAGTCCAGCACAGGCAGGCCCCTAAATCACCTCTCTGCTGCTCTTGCAGGAGAGTCTGAAGGTGTTGGAGATCTTTTGAGTGCTCCCAGCTGCAGTTTGCCCTTGTCTGGGTGCTTCCCTGGGAGCGTTCTGTGAGTGCTCCAGTGGAGGGAGGTGGGAGACCCAGGAGAAGGAGCTGCACTCCCTCAGATGAAAAGACTGTGCTGAGATTAAAATAAAAGGTTGTGGCCTTCCAGCTTGGTCTTGGTGCCCAGGAGCAGCTGGAAGTGCTGGGTCGTGTTCCCCCCAGTGGGGGTTTGTGTCCCCCAGGAGGGCAGAGTCAGCTGAGGGTGCTTCCATCAGTACTGGGATCGATGGAGGAGGGAGTCAGCCTTCTGTTACCCCGCTGCTTTGGGCATGCTGTGCCTCTGAATTCTGGCCCTGAGAGGTTTGTAAAGCTGAGACATCAAAACCTGCATTAAGGCTCTGCACATCCCAAGAGACACTGCCTGTGTTGGGTCTGGCTTTAGGAGATGCTGCCCTTTCCTTCCCAAGTTTATCTGGCCAGAGTTGAACGACCTGGTGTTACTCTGCCCTGAATTTGTGAAGCACTAAAAGATTTTAAAGGATTTGGGAGAGTTGATTACTGCCTCCCACAGAATTTTGGAAACATTGGGTGAAAAAGGAAATGGAGCTTGGAGCGTGTTGGTGGTGATGGAGAGGTTGTGGTGCAGTCTGCAAGAGAGTCCACAGGTGCTCACTGAGTTAAAGGCATTTAAATCCAATATATTGTGGTTCAGAAGGGGCCTGTAGGCTCTTCTCCAGGCAGGTGACCCCAGACAGAATCTCCACTGTGTCCCCAGCAGTGAAACAGAGGAGGGACATGGGAATGGGAATGTGCAGCTCAAAGAGGGGAAAGCTTAGCACCTCTTAGATATCCTGTCCTAATCACCACAAAAAATACCTTTCTTTTCCTCTTAAGATTTATGTTGTTTTTTGGTTTTTTTTATTAGCATGAAATTTTTACAAAAGTGTATCTTTTATTTATTTATTTTTTACTGTTTTCTGCAGATTCTGGTCTGAGCAGCCCTCTCAGTGACCCTGAGTTTGACTTGGAAAGTTAGTTCCTGTGTGTTTTTGTTCCTGTTGGTTTCATTTTTCCCCCCATTATTATTTTCCTCTTCTGTCACTTTCCTTTCCAATTCTTGTTCCGTTCCTGTTACTATTTCTTGATTTTCTGCCGAATTCTCCGTGTTCCTGCGGTGTTTGCCCATCCCATCCCTTTTCTGTGCCATCTGTTTGTCTGAACTGCGCTTCCAGTTTTACAGTTTCCCGTAGAGGCCTTTGGAGGACACGGGGGCAGCTCAGAGCCAGGGAGCAGCTGGGCCCCCGTCCACCCCTGGTGCCTCCAGTGTCCAGGGGATGCAGGGCTGCCCTTTTCCCTGTGGAAGATGTTCCATGGCTGCTCCCTGGGTGTCTCCCACTATCCCAGAGCATCCAGGGCTGCCTTTCCCCCCTGTGGAAGATGTCCCATGGCTGCTCCCTGGGTGTCTCCCACTATCCCAGAGCATCCAGGGCTGCCTTTCCCCCCTGTGGAAGATGTCCCATGGCTGCTGCTTGGCCCAGTGTCCTTGGTGTCCCCTGTTCTCGTGTGCTGGTGTCACTGGGGGGTTGTGCTTTGGTGTTTGCAGCGCAGGGGGAGAGGAACTGGAGCTGCAGCTGCTGCTCCCCCTCTGGAAGAGCCACACAGGGGAAAGGGCCATTTCCCAGCTCCTCGGGAGCACAGGGACCAGAGGCCACCCCAGGGCTCCACAGGAGTGCCTGCAGCCTCGGTGGTTTCCCAGGATAAATGGGCTCTGGCCCTCGGAGCAGATGTTAGGGTGACGTTTCTGGTGACTTGGCTGCTGCACAGAGAATCAAGTCTTTTGTGATAAGATTAGAGAGATTCAAGTGATTGAAATGTTAGATGAGACTGGCTCGGAAAGATTTCATCCCATTAGGAGCCAAGATCCCAGCCTGGCTGGGTGGTTTGGGCTTGGATTTTTTTTTTAATGCTGGGCAGGGAAGGATGTGAGGTTTCAGCTGACAAGTGTGAAGAGTCACAGATGCTGCTTGTGGAGATGCAAGGGCTGGGATATTTCCCTGAATAGTTTAATCCAAATATTGGTCTCTTTGGTGTGGAATATGTCACAATTGTCCCCTCAGCCTTCTCATTGTGACAGAGGGGTTGTGGGTATTTTCCTGGCTGAACTCAGCCCTTCATACCCCAAACTGAGCTCCTGAATCAAAGGAGAGAAGAGCAGCTGAGCAGGGGCAGTGCTGGCCCTGCCTCGTTTCATAGCAAACTCCTGGATCCTGTTGGAAACCCCGTGCACTTGGCATCTTGTGTTTATTGGAGAAGTGTTTATTGCTGCAGAGGTTCTTTGGTTCCAAGGAGCCCAAGAAATCAATCCCACGAGGAGTTTCTGTCCTCAGCAGCAGCAGAACAAGGCAAGTTCCCACGTTCCCAGCCAGGTTCTGTGCAGGGAGGGTTGGAGGGGCAGCAGGATGATCCCCAGCAAAGGGCAGAGCTGCTGGGCACACTCTGGGTTTTCCCTGGAGCTTTTCTGAAGGAAACTTGTGAAATTCCTTCAAGGGGAATGTGATCCTCATTCCAGGTTGGCACCGTGGGCCTTTCCCATGCAGCCCACTGGCTCAGAGGTTGTTGCACATGTTGCTCCATGACTTCTGAGCCAAGGAGAACCTGGGGGGTTTCTTGCTTGTTATTACTGGTGTTTCAGGTTGTTTATTTTCTCCTTTTAACTTACACGTGCACCAAGTGTTGGTGGTGCTAAACTGGTTTGGTCTGACCTGGAGCATCTCAGCCAGGGTGGCCTCCCCATCCCACACTGAGAGGACCAGCTCCTCCCAACACCCCAGTCTGCATCTGGTGCTGGGGGGATGGCAGCCCCCCTCCCTCCAGGTGGAGAAATAATCCTCCAGGTGTGATGGGACAGGACAGCACGAGGCTGAATGGGAGACTTTGCTCCATGAGCCAAGAGAGATTTCCTGCCCTGATCCCAGCAGGCTGGAATGGAGCCAGCACAGCTCCAGGATAGTTCAGGGTTATTTTTGTGAGCTTTTTTGGTATATTTCCCCTCTTCTTCTATTTTCAGCCATATTTCCTTGTGCTGAAAATAGATGTGTGGTGAGCTCAGGAGAAACCTGTCCAGGTATGGCAGACTCATCCCGTGCCCAGGCCTGGGGGAAGCAGCCCCTCTCCCAAACCACTGTAAAACTGAGGATGTCATGCTTGCTTTGCCATCTCTGTGCTGAGTTTTCAGAGTTTCTGACCATGCTGCTGCCACGCCGCTGCTTTGTCACCCACCAACACCCACGGGGCTCGAAATTCTCCCTGGCTTCCATCTCTTCTCCACTCCTGTCCTTCTCATCGGGGCACTGCCCAGGGCTTCTCGGGATGCTGCTCTCCAGGCCTCAGGAGAGGCTGGCAGACAGCATGGGAAGCCTTTGGAAAAACATAATCCAATGCAGATGAGCAAAGCACGGAGCGCTTTTCCCCCTGGGTTTGCAGTGTAGGGACTGTGGGCAGGGAAGGGTCCCTGCTCTTCCCAGAGCTCCAGCTGCCCCTTCCAGAGCAGGATGTGCAATCCCAGGCTGAGAACTGAGTCAGCCGTGGCTGCTCACCCCGCTGGTGGCTGAGATGTGCCCCAGCTGGACCAGTCTGACCCAGCGGGGCCTCCCAGTATGGCTCCAGTGAGTTCCCTGGCAGCTCTGGCTGCCTCAGCACCAGCACACCAAAGTGCTGGGGGGGATTGCAGGGGCGTCAGACCCTGCAGCAAATTGTTCCAATCCCCCTGCCTGAGGGGGAGATTGTTCCAAATCTCCTGCCTGTCCATCCCAAAAGGTGACAGCGTTCCCAGCAGAGCCTGGCCAGGGCTGGTGCAGCCCCCCAGGAGGGAGGGGGTGCTGTAGAAGGAACATGACCCCACAGCCAGGAGTGGGAAGAGGAGCCAGCTGGGTGCTCCCAGGCCCGCCTGCACTCTGGGAATGGTGGAGGGCAGAGCTCAGTGTCCATGAGCAGACCAAGACCTTCCAGAGCCGATGCTGTGCAAAAGACAGAGAATCCCTGAGGTCGGAAAAGACCTTAAAGATCATCAGTTCCTGAAAAGCCTCCCCTGCTTCCCCCCATCTGCATATTCCATCTCCTGCCCACATCTCCATGGTTGGCTGGATCCTGCCCCTGCTGCCTTTCTGTTGGAGCTGGTTCCTGATCCTGGCGGGTGCTGTGCCATTTGCTGCGTAGGTTCCTCTGGCAGCGTTTGCTCATTCCAAGTCCACTTTGGAATTGCTAACACGCATCTGCTCTTCGGATTTTCCTTTTTGTTTTGCTCTGATTTCCACATTGAAAATGGGGCCATCACGGGAACACTCTCATTTTACTGTTACTTTTTTTTACTTCCTTGATTTTTATTTTTTTACTTCCAAGGACACAATTTCGAGCCCTGAATTCTTCTCTTCTAACCTCCCTACTTTCATTGCAGATCTTACATTGTAATTTATTTTCTTTTCTTGTTCCTTCTTTCTTATAAAATGCGCAACGGTTGCGAATTTTAGTTATTATTAAATGAGATTTTTTTCCTGCTGTCTTGTCTTTTAGGTATGCTCAGCCACCCACCCATCCCTGTTTCCGAGCTGGCTGAACACACAGAGCATCTCAAAGCTAATGATAACCTGAAATTATCCCAAGAGTATGAGGTACGAGCAAGAGTGAGCGCTGTGCATGGGTTTGCATGCCCTTGCATAAATGCCTTGCATTCCACGCCCTTGTAAAAAGCCGCTCTCCACTCTTGGCTTTGCTGCTGAAAGACATCAAATGCCCTGAAATTTGTAGCCTAATAGCCAGCCTAGACTCTTAGGTGTGTTTGCAGGCAGGGATGTTTTCCCAGCGAAGGGATGCTGCCGGGCAGGGGGCGCGCCCTGGGATCGCGCGTTCCGCTCTGCCCGGGCCTCCCCTCCCACGCCGGGTCTCGGGGGCAGCAGCAGCTCGTTCTGTGCTCCTGCAGATTCCAGAGGCTGCTCTGCATAATGCCACATCCCGAGTGCCCTGGCTCGGAGCCAGCCCAGCCTCCTCCAGAGGGAGAGCCAGAGCTGAACAAACATCACTAATGAAGTGAAGGCGAGGCATGATTAGAGGGATGGAGAGCAAACAGACACATTACAATCGTATAAATACCCATTAGTTAGGAATTCTCCGCAGCCAGAGTGCAGAGCTCAGTCCTGTGCTGGTTTTGTACCAGCTGTGCCCGGGGAGCTCCGGGCTGGGCACGGGCAGGGGCCGGCCCAAGGGGTGGATCTGGGATCTGGGACCCTGTCCCCAAAGGGTGGCACTCGGGGGGACAGCAAGCATCAGCACACACAGCTCAGCACGTTCCTGCCAAGCCTCCAATTGAGGCAAACCCCAAGGGCTCTGCAAAATGATGAAGGAATTAAGCCCTTGTTTTATTTAATTCTCTGGCTGAGGATTTAGAGGTAAACGTAATTAACCTAATTTCCATATCTGGGACAGCTGGACTTTAGAGAAGGAAAAAAAACCCGACCACCAAACCTGGCATAAATCACTAGGACAGGCAGAGGGGATTTTTCTCTCCAGTGCATTTCATTGTTTATTCCTTCATCCCTTCTAGGAAAAATCCGTGTTGATTGAGTGTCCTAGGGCCAGGGTCCTTAGCCCTGTTTTGTGTTGGGGGATGCACTCTTGTCCCTGCCAAGCTCCTGTGGGGCTTCCTCCCCAGTGGCACTGGGAAACCTTGTTGGGTGCTGGGTCCAGAGGGGGAATGACCTCAGATATTCCACCTGGGGCCCTGGGAGATGGGACATCAGCTGTTCCTGGGGCTGGGCTTTCCCAGGCAAAGCTGGGCTCTTGCAGGGAGCAAATGGTGATCGCTGCGCTCCTCAGCAGGACCTTCAGAGCCACGTGGAGCCAGTGCTCAGAACTGCATTTGCTGCTTTCCCCCTCACTGACTCTCCTGTTTCCTTTCCCAACCCCTCCAGTCCATCGACCCTGGCCAGCAGTTCACCTGGGAGCACTCCAACCTGGAGGTGAACAAGCCCAAGAACCGCTACGCGAACGTGATCGCCTACGACCACTCCCGGGTCATCCTGCTGCCCATCGAAGGTAAGGAGCATCCCCACTGCTCCAGGCAGTGCTGGGAGGGAGATCCTGCAGGGAACACGCTCTTCTCTCATCTTATCTCTATTTATATCCTTCTCTTAACGTCTCCCTGGGAGTTTGGCAAGCAGGAGGTACCTCTGTAAACCAGGCATTTGTGAAATCCTGGTGACTGACATATTCCCCTGGAGCTGCAGTCCCTCGTATCAAGGGCTGGTTTATCAAGGAGCTGCCTTCCCTTTGCTTGGAGATGCCTGTTTGATACATCTCAGACTAACAGGAAGAATTCAGACCGCAGAGTGCTTTAGAGGGAGCAGGAGCAGGGGCCGGGAGCGCAGAGCGGGGCTGCACGGGAGGAGTGGGGAGCCAGCCCAGGGCTGATTGCACAAATGTGAGGCAGCAGCAGCAGAGATGTGGCTGCTGGGTTGTGCAGGCACAAAGATCACTTGATAGGCAGCCCCTGCTGCAGCTCTGGCCCCTAAAAGGCTCGGGATAAGAAGGGGTTAGTGTGAGCCTGGCAGGTCATAAATTGTTTCCTGAGCTGCTTATGTGAGCGATGGTGCAGTCAGAAAATTTACATTAAATTTCACAACTCGTGGCTCTTGACAGAGCTGCTCCAGTGCACGCCAGGATAAGAGGGGCTTCAGATGGAGTTGAACAGGGCACCTGCTTGGGTTGCTGCTGCCGAGATAATATTGGAGTTTCATGGGTTCAGGATGTGGCTGTGGTGGGTGGATAAAGAGTTCAAGGCCAGTCTTGCGTTGCCAAGAGCTGATCATCAGAGCAGAGAGGATGTGGGATGTCCTGGTAACTGCCTGGTGAATGGAGAGGTTAATTCTGAAGCCTTTGAGACCAGGGAATTGCTAAAATAATCTCCCTGTGCCACAGCAGCTCCGAGGGGCACAGGGAAGGGGGAGAGCTGAGGCAGCAGCAGAGCACGGTGATCTGCCAAGAAACTGCACAAATCTGGATTGCTCTGGTCTGCTATTAGAGGGCTTTAAATGTTTCTCCTTGTGAAGCTGACTGTGTTCTGCCTTGGTTTAATTCCGAGATTAATATTGTATGAGCCAAGGAAAGCAGAGGCTTTAAAAAGTTGCTTTGTCATTCAAGGGAGGGGAGAAGAGCACAAGTGTGGAAGTGAAGGACACTTGGGCTGGTCTTGGATCTGGGGCTGGATGCAGGCAACAGTCCCAGCTCTGCCCAGGGCTCTGTGAGGGACCACCAGTGCAAGGATGGTGGGCCAAGGTTGAATTTTCAAGCATCTGAGAGGTTCTGGCATGTCTTGGCTGGTGCACTCCTTCCTACCGGGCTCTATTTTATGCTCAGGGCTGGAAGATGAAAGGAGCTGGAGGAATTAGTTTTGTTGCTTCCTCTTTGTTTTAAATCTGGATTTGTCAAGGCTGCAGATTGTCACTGGCTGCTTGGTCAGGAAGAAGTAGTGGCTTTAATTCTGTGACTTCTCTGAAGCTGGGCCTGTCACACAGCGAAACCTTGCAGGAGCTCGTGGCCACCATTTCAAATGACAGAGTGGACCCCAGGGGGCTGGAGAGGAGATTAATTCCAGAAGCTCAGCCTTGAACACACTCCTGCCATTGCAGCCACCTTCTGTCCCTCCTGAAATTTCAGGCTGGGAGGGAGCAAGGGTAGGGAACCCTCCAGAAATTTAATCAGAAGCCATTTCTGCAGCAGCTGACGCTCCTGAATGCCCTTGAGGAGGGGGGGGCTGCTCTGGGCTCACCCCTCGCCAGCAGCAGCCCCGATTGCTGCAGCCCAGTTCCCTCCTGGTGCTGCTCCCCAGCCTGGAAACAGGAATGCAGGGCTCTGTACCGAGTTAATCATGGGTTTGCAGATCCTGCCAGCCCTGCCAGGTGCTCGCTGTGCCTGGGAGCAGCCAAAGCAGCCCCAAGTGCCAGGCGCCGGCTCCGGAGCTGAACCTGGGCAGCGCCGCGTGCCAGGGGCCGCTTCCACTTCAGAGCAGCTTTCTCCTGCCATGTCCCAATCAACCTCTTTGCTCTGGCAGTGCCTCCTGCTCATCCCAAACCCTCAAGCAGGGACCCAGGCGAGCAGCTGGAACTCAATAGCCTGTAACTCATGCGAGCAGGGAAAAAAAACACTCTTAAAAATGACAGCGGGCAATTTACAGCGAGTCAAAGCCTGTAATTTCAAAGCCTTCATTGGCTAAATCAAGCCTGGCTTTATTCTTTACACTGTCCAGCTGCAGCTCAATGCCTAGGATTACACTATGGACCACACAGTCATTGTCCAGGTGCATTTGCTGCCTGGCCTTGGGGCAGGCTGGGACAAGGACTCAGCTTTGTCCTGCTGGACACTGATGCAGCAGGAGTCCTGGGCCAGGACTTTGCTTCTGTTAAGCACATGAGTAAAAACACCAAGATTCAAGGTCTGATATTCAGTCTCTTTAGTATCTTCTGCAAGGAGCTTCTGTCTCCCTGCAATGCAGGAGCTTGAGCTGGGAAAACCTTGCCAAGAGCCTGTGTGATTGTGACCCACCAAGCCACGAAGGCTCTGGTGTTTCTGCAGGGGGCTTCTCTCTAACAGCATCCCTGCAAAAATCTCATGCTTCCAGCTGTGTGAAGTCCTGTGCAATTCCCTGATTTTTGCTGATTTGCCACAGGAATTGTGGGCAGTGATTACATCAATGCCAACTACATCGACGGGTACCGGAAGCAGAACGCCTACATCGCCACGCAGGGGCCCCTGCCAGAGACCTTCGGGGACTTCTGGAGGATGGTGTGGGAGCAGCGCTCAGCCACCATTGTCATGATGACTAAGCTGGAGGAGAAATCACGGGTGAGATGCATGAGAGGGATGACTGGTTAGTCATAATCCAGGGGGATTGGAGGGGAGAGTTGGGGGAGCAGCAAATCCCTTTGATGTGCAGCCAGGGGGGGATTTCTGCCTCTCTGCCAGCACCCTGAAAGTTCAGTGATTCATTGCTTTTAAAAAATAACCAAACCATTCACCCTGGAAAGCTGCAGCCTCCTTGGCAACTCCAGGAGAAGAGGCTGCTGGATCCCACTGCATGTCTGTCTTGGAGTTAATCATGTGGCAAGTTTCACGTTCAGTTCTTCTGTTTAACAAGCCCCAGTACATTCCCTCTAATCTTCAGGATCATTCCAGTCTGTTGTCTATGGGATTGATGTAGCATCCAAGTCTGTGCTTAGTCAGGGGGAGCTTTTTCTGATGGATCTGTCCCTGTCCTGGTGCTCTGCAGAGACACTTGCACCTCCCTTGCCTTTGCCACCAGCCCTGCTTCCCCTGTAACAGGGCAGTTTGGGAATGAGCATCCCCGCCAGCGAAGGGTTTGTCCCAGCACTGGGCCCTCCTGAAGGGTTTGTCCCAGCACTGAGCCCTCCTGAAGGGTTTGTCCCAGCACTGAGCCCTCCCTCTTGCAGATAAAGTGTGACCAGTACTGGCCAGGCCGAGGCACGGACACCTACGGGATGATCCAAGTGACCTTGCTGGACACCATCGAACTGGCCACGTTCTGCGTGCGAACGTTCTCCCTGCACAAGGTGAGCTGGCTCCTGCTGCTGTGGCCCCCGAAGGGGCAGTGGCACCCAGGCACACCCAGCACAGCCCTGGGGTGGCTGTGCCCTGACCCCGGGCTCCTGCCCCGCAGAACGGCTCCAGCGAGAAGCGCGAGGTGCGGCAGTTCCAGTTCACGGCCTGGCCTGACCACGGCGTGCCCGAGTACCCCACGCCCTTCCTGGCCTTCCTGAGGCGCGTGAAAACCTGCAACCCCCCGGACGCTGGGCCCATCGTGGTGCACTGCAGGTACAGGTCCCCTTCCCCTGGCGAGGGGGGCAGGACTTCAGGAGGATGTGGATTTACCTGGGGGATGGGAATAGCTCTTAGCCAGAGGTGGATTCCCAGGCAGCATCTGAGAAGGAAATCTGTGGATTCCATTGACCACAGCATTTCCTGAGATGATGAGGGGTGTGATTTGTGCCAAATCACTTGGGTCGAGTGTTCCAGGCAGGGTGGACAGGGCTTGGAGCACCCTGGGGCAGTGGAAAGTGTCCCTGCCCAAGGCAGGGGGTGGGACTGGATGAGCTTTAGGGTCCCTTTGAAACCAAACCATTCTGGGATTTGATGATCTTGTTAAGCAATGGGGAGGGCCTGGTGCTGTCCAGTGCCTGGCTCTGTGTGGTGGGGCTGTCTCTGGTCACAGAGAGAGGAGGAGGATCAGGTGTGACTTCGGAGGTGTTTGAGGTGTTTGGGAGGCAGAGCTGCCTCAGCTGCCCAAGGCAGAGCTGACAGTGATTGACAGAGGGTTTCTGAGTGCTGCAGCCTTCCTGATAATGCCAGGCTGAAGGCAGGTAACATTCTCTAATTCAATTTACAACCCAGGGAGGAATCCTTGAAGCCTCAATGCAGATAAATCCCTGTGTTCCCCAGGAGGGTGTGGAGGAGCCTGCGGGTTCCTGGGCACTGGGGGAAGATCTGGGCTGTACAGGCAGCTGGGGAAGCTAATCCTGCCTCTGCTGGAGGATGCCATTTAAAGTCTTTGTGAGTGGGCAACTTATCACTACCCTTGCAGATGGCAATTATTGTGCACCTCAGAAAATGAATAAAGAGCTGTCAGCTCACAACCAGCTCCCAGATCAGCTGCTAAATTCTTGCCAAAGCTCCAGTCACCTGCTTGGTTCAGGTGTTAGGCAGTCTAATTAACAGAGATCAAGGGGGCTCGATGAAAAAAGGGACAGCACTGGAATGGTGAAAGGAAACCCTTTATTAGCAGTGGCACAAGAGAGCACAGAGCCCTGCTGAGGTGCAAATGCCATTACACACAGGTCTGATGTTACCTGATGCACAAAAACATCGGGGGAGAGAGGTGACGCATGTTACTCATTACATCATCAGTGGCTTTTCAGCTGCTGAGATCTGAGGGATTAAACCAGGCTCTTTTCAGCCTTCAGATCCTACCAGCCCCTTGCTGGAGCTTCGGGCTGCCACAGCTGTGCCCAGCCTGGTGTGTCACAGTGACAGACACGGGACACGGGACAGAGCAGTGTGGAGGGGACACAGAGCGGTGTGGAGGGG
>VYXF01007238.1:467999-498752 GCA_013397295.1 Polioptila caerulea
GAGAGCCTGCACGTTTCCCAGTTTAGTTATTCCTGAGTTTGTGCAGGGCTGGGTTTAGGCCTGGCCTCCAACAGGAGCCAGTTTGCCTCGGTGAGATTTCCTCCTGCAAGAAAATATCAAAGAGCTGCAATTTATCGTGGAACCATGGAATGGGATGGGTTGGGTTGGGTTGGGTTGGGTTGGGTTGGGTTGGGTTGGGTTGGGTTGGGAGGGACCTGGAGCCCCTCTTGTTTCACTCCCTTCACTAGCCCAGGTTGCTCCAAGCCATGTCCAGCCTGGCCTTTCTAAACCAAACCCTCACCTGAGGTCACTCAGCAAGCCCAGGCTGCACTGCTGACTTCACCTAAGAAACACAAAATAATACATTTTTTTTTTAATGTGGGGCTGACAGGAGAGTGGGGGATGTTCAGTACCTGAGAGGCACAGACACAAAGGGAGGAGCTGGAACTTCCCTCTCCCAGGAGTTCTGGGCTCTCAGAGGTTCCTGCTCAGCTTTGTGCTGATCCTGAGGGATCCTGAGGAGCCGATTCCCACCTCTGAGGCTGCTTCTCTTTGCTGTTGGCAGGATGAATACCAGTTCTGTTACCAGGCAGCTCTGGAGTATCTGGGAAGTTTTGATCACTATGCAACATAAAAANGGGCACAGCTCATCCCCACCCCAACCAGCATTTACAGGAACATTTGGACACTGTGGCACACAAATTGTGGCACACAATTCCCTGTTTGTTTCCTCCCCTTCCTGCAGTGCTGGCGTGGGCAGGACCGGAGTGTTCATCACCCTGAGCATCGTGCTGGAGCGGATGCGCTACGAGGGGGTTGTAGATATTTTCCAGACAGTGAAGATGCTGCGAACACAACGACCTGCAATGGTGCAAACAGAGGTGAGGGAGCCTGTCCTGTCCCAGGAATCATGAAATGGGTTGGGTTAGGTTGGNGTTTTCCTGCTGGTTTGTGAGCAGGGAGTTCAGAGGAGCATCAGGGCACCTCAGAGGAGTCATGGAATGGGTTGGGTTGGGTTGGGTTGGGTTGGGTTGGGAGGGACCTGGAGCCCCTCTTGTTTCACTCCCTTCACTAGCCCAGGTTGCTCCAAGCCATGTCCAGCCTGGCCTTTCTAAACCAAACCCTCACCTGAGGTCACTCAGCAAGCCCAGGCTGCACTGCTGACTTCACCTAAGAAACACAAAATAATACATTTTTTTTTTAATGTGGGGCTGACAGGAGAGTGGGGGATGTTCAGTACCTGAGAGGCACAGACACAAAGGGAGGAGCTGGAACTTCCCTCTCCCAGGAGTTCTGGGCTCTCAGAGGTTCCTGCTCAGCTTTGTGCTGATCCTGAGGGATCCTGAGGAGCCGATTCCCACCTCTGAGGCTGCTTCTCTTTGCTGTTGGCAGGATGAATACCAGTTCTGTTACCAGGCAGCTCTGGAGTATCTGGGAAGTTTTGATCACTATGCAACATAAAAAGCCATCGTTGTGCAGACTCTACCAACCACTTCAGTCCTGGAAGGCCTCTTCTGACCCAGGAGGAGCGCTTGAACTTACAAAACTGACTCAGAAGAAGAACCTTTTCATCTGGACAGTGCATCGGGAGCAGGGGGGAGGATTGGAAGGAACACCCCTGGGGGAACTCCATGTTGTAACCTGGCCCTGGCAGGGGCAGCTCGGGAGGGCTGCTCGGGACTGCTCTGGAACCTCAGGAGGTGTTCGCTGGGAGGACGGATGGACTCGGGGAAACTGATCCAAAAGCTACAACACACCTTGGGAACTGTTTCTGCTGGAGAAGGGAAGGAAAAACCGACTTTGGTTACATCATTAGAGTTCAGTTTATTTACTAATATAGTTGGCAGTCTTTAAAGGAAGTCACTTGCAGAATTGAAGGTGTTCTGTGGAAGGAAAGGAGCTAAATCTCAACACCTACGCAGATTTAGGGTCAGGAGTTCTTCTAGCTGGAGTCTTACTAACCTCAGTATCAGCATTGGGATGATTCTGGGCTTGCAGGCACCTTGCAAACAGCACTCACAGGATGCCCCTGCCACACCAGAGGTTTTATAGCTCACATTTTGAATACTTGGAACATTCCTCATTTCTTCTAATTCCAAAATTTATTTTTTAGGGTATTTAAAAGGATAGAGAAGGAGCGAGAGTTACAACCCCCAGAGCTGGCTGTGGGGGGCAGCCCCTCCCCTTGCCTGGGCTGGGGTCTCTGCCTGCTGGGTCTGAGCCCCTCCCCAGCACATCTGGCTTTCCCTGGAGCAGGTGGGACACCCTGGGAGGAAAGGCAGCCCCTTCCCCAGGCTCTGTGCACATCCAGAGCCCCCTGCTCCTGCCAGCAGCATCTCCCTGCCAGGAGCCCCAGAAACACCTGCAGAGATGGAATTCCACACCCGGCTGGCTCCTGGTGCCAGCCCCTGGCCTCTGAACCCAGCAGCTCTCGGGAGCTCTCTCAGGACTGGCCCAGCACCACTCCTTGCACATCTCCCACGTCCCACTGTCCCCAACACCCCAGCTGTAAAGGAACTGGGAAAGATCCAGGAAGGTGCATCCAATGGCAAATACTGTGAGTGGCTTTCTTTAAAGTATCGATGTAACTGTAACAAGTGACATTACCTTTTTTTTAAATAGTGTATTTTTTCCTTTTTTTTTTTTTTAAAAAAAGACAAAGAATATCAGTCAATGAATTTAAAAGAAAAATTTGCTTATTTGTTCATATTATGTTCAAAGACAGTCTATTTTTTCACTGTAGAAATGTTACGTGTAATGGCTGTGATATATAAAAATGCAGTGCAAATTGCTACTTCTACATATTGCTTTTCTACCATTTAAAACCTTTAACTTGCTCATGTAAGAACAAAATGTCCTTTCTGGATTTTTTTTTTTTTTTTTACTATTATAATGAATTTTTTTGGGTTCTGTTTCCAATCACAGACATATCCCGGTCCCTGGAAGGGTGGGGGAGCAGCAGGTGGAGGGTGGTGGCAGTGCCAATTCCCTCCCCTTCAGCTGTGGCCACACAAGGCCAGGGCTGAACTGGGAGATTCAACACCACCAGTGGCTTTTGCTGACTGGACAGAGATGTCATTCTGGAGCCTTGACACCCATCAGGTGTTTTAACATCCCAGGTGTGTTGCAGGTACCAGCCTGGCCTGGCTCTGTGCTGGCTCCAGGAGATTTCCTGCAGCCGTGCACAGAGCCCAGCAGAGCTGAGAAAAGCCACCCTGCCCCAAACTCTGCTCCCCTCTGCCCTCTCCTTTTTTTTTATTTTTCTAGAAGGGGTAATCATGGCCATGAAGTGCTGCCCAGAACCCCCCACACAACCCATTTCCTGTCTTTGACTGAAAAAAAGAAAAAAAAAAAACAAAAAAAGAACCGACTGAAAGGCTTCTTCGAGATTTTACTTATTTGTGTGAAAGTTGCCCAAATTTCTAAGTATGTTGCAGCAAAATCTTACTGGACAAGTTGGGGGGAGGGGGGAGGTTTTTTTCTTTGTATGAGAGCAAAGTGCTGTTGCTTTCACACTGTTATTTCAAACTGAAACAGTAAGTGGTTTTCATACCACGGTGTATGTAGATATATTGACTTTGTATTAAAGGAAGATTGTCTGAACCTGCTGCAGCCCTGTGTGTGTGGGAGGGGCAGGGGAGGCTCTGCTTCGGGCTGGGACTCCCAAATCCCTCCTGCTGCTGCCCAGGGCCAGGAGCAGCTGCTGTCCCCCTGCTGTCCCCCTGCTCCTGCTAAAAACAGGCACCAGGATGAGCCAAACGTGGCTGCAAAGACTCTGCTCCTCTGGGCCCAAAATGCAGCAGCACAGGCACGAGGATTGCAGCCCCTGGAAGAGGCTGTGGCTGCCCTGGACCCCTGGCAGTGCCCGAGGCCAGGTCAGAGCACCCTGGGGCAGGGGAGGGTGTCCCTGGCCATGGCAGGGGGTGGCACTGGGTGAGATTTAAGGTCCTTGCTGGGCATTGAGGTCCTTCCAACCCCAGCCATTCTGGGGTCCTCTGAGCCACTGAAAGCCCCTTGTCCCACTGGTCCAGACCCTAAGCCAAGCCAAAGGCTTTCCCAAGCCTGGCTCCTGCTCACAGGTCCAGTCTGAGCTTCCCACCTCACCCAGCTTAGGCCAGGCAGGAGCATGGCAGGGAGGGCTGGTGAGGACAGGGGGGTTGGAGAATGATGGAAGAGCTGATCTGGGATCTGGGATCCTTCCCTCTCTTCCACAGCTCCCCTCTCCCTACTACACTGACACCACCAGCAGCAGTTTGACTCCAGCTTAAAGAAAAGAACAAAAAATTAATTAGCAAGTTCACAGGGAGCCACGATGAGCACCAGGTGAGCTGAGATCCCAGGGAATGACACAGCCCCAAAATGTTGTTACTCCATGTGAGAGATGGAGCAGGGAGGGAGCCAAGCACACATCAAACAGCAACAGCCCTGATGGCACAGGAAAAAAGAGAAAGGAATAAAACCCAGAAGTCTCCTGGTTTATAACCATGTCTCATATACGTGTGTGCCTCCAGGCAGGCTGGGAATAGTAACGAGTTTTGACTTCATAATCTGGGCTCAAAGGAAATTCGTGGCACGAGCGGCTCCACAGCTGAGCCACGAGACCTGGGACAGGCACCTCAGCAGCCTCACATCAGGGAGGGGATTTCTGATGCTCACTTTATGTTATCATTGAAGAGTAGAAAGGAAAAACTGATTCTTCTTCTGAGCTCTGTTTCTCAGCCTTTCCCTGCCTACCTGCACTCCCAGCACTGCTATTCCTGTCTCTCCATGACCATCATCATTCCCACCACTGCTCTCCAGGCTCTCATTTGGGTTCCATCCTTTCCTGAGCTGGCATGACCATCCCCAGGTTGAAATGCAAACCTCTCACAGAACTGAAATAAATTCCACATGGAGCACATGAAGGTGAGTGGCAAAGAGAATTGGAACAACAGCTGGGAACTAAGTAACTGTTCCCAAAAATCCCAACCAGCTCCACAGGAAGCCAGGTAGGGAAGCAAATAGAGAAATATTTTCACAGAATTATGGAATGTCTTGAATAGGAAGAGACTCACAGGGACCATCCAGGGCAGCCCCTGTCCCTGCACAGACCCCCCAACAACCCCACCTGGGCATCCCTGGGAGCTCCTGGAGCTCTGGCAGCCTCAGGACCATCCCTGGGGAGCCTGGGCAGAGCCCAGCAAGAGTGAGGCTCACAGGGAGCAGTCCCAGGAGAAGCTGCTGGAATTACATCCCAGTTACAGATTTTGAACGTGACAGCCTGACACAGGGATTAATAAATGATGAAACAAATAATAAAATGATAACACAAATGATTCCAGGCTCTGGGGTGTGCACGGTGCCCCCCGACTGCACCCTGGTGCCCATCCCAGGTGCAAAGAGAAAACGGAACAGGAATTCTTGCTCCAAGCTCAGTCCCTCCAGGTTTGCTGTGCCAGACAGCACCAGCCTGAAACCTGGCACGGGGCTGACTTTGGTTTTAATTAACTGCAAGTGATGGCCCATTAATGCCCGTTTGCAGCAGGCAGGGGGAGGGCTCTTGTTCCTTATCGATCCCAGGGTTTTTCCCTCTCTCTGTCTCTCCTCTCTCTCACACGAGCTCCAAGTGACAGCTTTGACATGAGTTTATTGGAGATGTGAGCAGGGGTGGAAGGAGGAAATCATGGCAGGTAATACTTCACAGACTGGGCTGTCACAAGGGCTCCGGATCCACACGGGTCCGGTTCCTCAGAGATCATGGACAGGTTTTACAAGGGATTCCAGAGCCCTCTTTTATTAAAGGTGAGAAGGACGCTGAGGGCAGAGCCAAACCCATCCCTCCAGCTCGGGTTTTCCTTTGGGAGTGTCCCAGGCATGGCTCAGGGCTTGCTGCAAGCAGCAGATCCCGGCAGGAACATTCCTGCAGGATTCAGAGCTGCCCCCAGCCCTGGCCAGTGCCGGTCCCATCTCCAGGAGCCCCAGGATGAGCCCGGCAGGATTCTCCTCACAGCTGGATCAAGGTCTCTGTGCACCCTGGCCCTGCCTGAGGCTCACCCCAGGGCTGCCCCACAGGGCAGCAAAGCCCCCGTTTGTCCCAGTTCCCATTGACACCACGGGGGCAAAACCAGTTTGTGCCTCGGCTGGAATTTGCAGCAGCCTGGATGCCAAATCCCTGAGGGATTGATTTGCAAAAGCCCCCAGGCCCCTGCACAGCCCTAAACCCAGAGCCCCCTGCAGCAGAACAAAGACTTTAAAGCAGCTGGAACTGTAATTTACATTCCAGAGGAAAAGGAAAAGCTTTTCTTGGTTTACAGAATTACCCAAGTGGCAAAGCAGTTCCCAGGCCAGGAGAAATTCCTCACGTTGCAATATGCTTTAATTATACCAAGAGCAGCAGTAACAGAGCGAGAAATCAATTCCTTCTCCTAAGTAAGATGGTTGCAAATTCCAAGTCGGCAAGAGAACAGATGTAGAACTGAAATGGAAAAAGTAAATACCCTCGGAGGTGCTGAGAAAATTGTCTTACTATGGCTACAAGTTCATCCTCTGGGAAGGGGATACAGGGAGCCTGCTCCCAGATTTCCCAAGGAGGGAACCACAAGTTCAGGCACTTCCACTGCAGCATCACCTGAGACTCCACGGTGCAAGCAGTGATGGAGGAAGTGACAATTCTTGGCTGGGAGGCTGAGCAGGCCCTGGCGCAGATTCCCAGAGCAGCTGTGGCTGCCCCTGGATCCCTGGCAGTGTCCAAGGCCAGGCTGGACATTGGGGCTGGGAGCAGCCTGGGATGGTGGGAGGTGTCCCTGGCCCATCCCTGGCCCATCCCCGGCCAATCCCTGGCCCATCCCTGGCCCATCCCTGTCCCATTCCTGTCCCATCCCTGGCCCTGGCCCTGGCAGGGGGAGGTTTCCTGCGGCTGCCGTGTGATTACCACACACCCTCTCCAACCATTTGCTGTGTTCACCCCAGTCCCGTTTTCATCCCTGTTTTCCCCTGTCTGTTTATCCCAGGAGCAGGGGGTCCCTGTGCACAGGGAGCAGAGCCCCGACCCCGCCGTGCCTTTGTCCCCTGGAACCAAAGCGTTTGATAAATCAAACTAAAAAGCAAGTGACTACAACTCCTTCCGAGGGAGGAATTCGTGCCCGAGGGGTCCGGGCTGGCTCCGTCTGCCCCGGGCACACGCACGGTGCAGATGGCAGCCCCAGATTAGTGGGTTACACAAGGCCTTTATCCCGGGCTTACTGAGGATGATAAACCCCTCGGGGAAAAAACTGTGTCCAAATGATTAGAAAAAACCCCAAACTCTTCTCTTTAAATACGCGACGTTCTGCCTGAGCCATGTAAGGAGTTGTTCAGGAAATTGCTGGACACGGGCGAGTCGGGTTCCACCTGGCCAGCCCCCGGAGAGCCCAGCAGTGCCCAGGCCGTGCCCAGCAGGGCAGGGTGGGGCCCTGGGGCTCGTGTGAGCCAGGAGAGCCCCCGGGCAGGCGGGGATGCGCCTTTACCGTGCGGGCCCGAGGGAGGCCCTGCTCGGGGCCAGCCGGGGTCCGGGTACCCCGGCCCGGGAGGGGCCTGCCCCTGGCAGGGAGCTGAATGAGATCAGCTTTAAGCTTTCTAAGGTTTTTAAGGTTTTTAAGGTTCTTTTCTTTCCGACCTAACCCGTTCTGGAATTCTGTGAGGCGCCTGCCCGAGCGCTGAGGCTCAGGAGGAGGAGGGGGCAGGCCCAGAATGAAAATCCCTTCCTCAGGGGGGGCAGCTGAGTCACAAACACAACGAAAACCAAAAATACAATTTTAAAAAGCAAGTGACTACAATAAACCCACAGGCCCTGCAGGTTTTGGCCAGGGGATCTTTCCAGAGGAGGTGCTGGAGGTGCCCCCAGGGAGCCTCAGGGGGCTCTTGGCCCTGCCCTGTCCCTGGTGCCACCCAGAGCTCCGGGACACACAGGGGTCATATTTTAGGGTATCCCCTTTTAGCTACAGATAATTTTTTTTAGGTTTAAACCTGAAGATAAATCAAACCAAATTACCATTCCCTCAGGAAAAGCAGTTTCAAATTGCCACACAATTTTTTATCTAAATAATGTTTAAATTTTAAAAAGGGGGGAGAAAAACCTAATTACATCTTTGTGTGGAAGATCATAAATCATATAATTACAATGGGAACCTCTGCATTTTTCCAACAGACCAAAAGCAGACTACACAAGTTCTTATCTCATTACTGTTTAATTAAGAATTATGTTTGAGCATCTTCTTTTTAATTATCACAGAGCCCAGATGACTCCTAATCTCCTTTTTCCCCAAAATGAGGGAAGGTGCAGTCCAAAACGGGCACTAATGAATTTACAATTTGCTCTTTGGGGAACTTTAATAAAATTTACTCCACGCAGAAGATGAACACTGATAAAGTGAACTTCCAAAGAGAACATTTGGTTCCTTTCAGTTGGCACCACTGAGTGTCAGGAGCTCCCGCAGGGGTCACTTTTGGGGGAGTTCCCACACGGTTCTGGGACTGCACCTGCACCCCAAAAACGCACCCGAGGGCTGGGGAGCAGCAGAACCAGGAGCTGAGTGAGCACCAGGGCAGGGACCCCCCTCTGCCCCTGTGTCCAGCCCCGGGCACTGCCAGGGCTCCGGGGCAGCCACAGCAAACAGAATTCCCTCCCAAAATCCCATCCAGCCCCCTCAGGCTGTGGGGAGTTCCACGTCCCTCCTCGGAACATGAGGAGAAACTTTTCCCCATCAAAGCCTTTTCCCACTGGGGTCCTGCTGGCCCGTGACCCGAGGTGACAAGCTGCAGAGAACACACACACAGAGATTATTTATAAATATGTGAGGGGTTGCTTAAGCCCAGCACACAGCAAACACCTTTTAATTCAATTGGCTGAATCGACACTGAGAGATTATTAGTTTTCAGTAAGATTTGATTCAATTAATTAGCCTGAAAATATCAGCACAGCCAGGCGAGCAAAGAAAAACAGAGATAAATCCCTGCCATGGTGCTGCTTCATCTTTTAAAGGCAATTAACTCTTAGTTATTAGCTTTTAATTAGGGAATAATAATGACACCATTAATACAGTTTATTATACTTGTCAGCAGACAGCTGTTCCAGCCAGATTCTGTTATCAGATCTCAGCTTTGTCTGCTCCTTGCAGGGGAGGGGAGCAGGACCGGGGGGTCCCTGGTTCCCCTCCCAGGGAGGAGCTGCTGTCCCCAGCCCTGGGGAATGAAGCACAAAGGAATTTCAGCTCCCTGGGGGCTCCAGAGGGGCTCCCAGAGCTCCCCTGCCCCGGTTCCTCCCCTGGGTCCCGGTGCTGCAGCCCCAGCCCGGGCTGTGCCCGGGGCATCCCCGAGCCCTCCCTGTGCCCAAGGGGCTTTTACACCTCAGCTCCCACCTGGGACGGATCCCAAACATCCCCAACACCAAAAACCTCCCTGGTCGCCTTCCTTTTCCTCCCAATCCCCCTCTTGCCGAGCAGAGCAGGGCAGAGCTGACTTTTTAATTTTGGAAAAAAAATAATCACCTTAAAGAAATTAAGCACTTGGAATAATTCCCCCCTTTCCTAATCTCATTCCACCCCGCTGCCAGGCCCAGGTCCCTGTGTGCAGGCAGCTGCCAAGGGGTGCCAGGAACACCCTGGAATTCTCTTTCTTTTTGCCCCAGATTTATTGAGAAACTTCAAATCCTGCTGTAAGAGCAGCAACCACGACCTTGGCAGTGACCAAATGCCTCAAGTTTTCATTTCTGTGTCTGCTGAGTCACCAAAATAAGATCTCCAGCAGCCAGTGATTACACAGCAAACCACATTTCCCATTATTTTTCCCATTATCCTGTTTCACTGTGTTCTAGCAGAGACTGGAAACCACTTCCAGGGCACAAACCTGTTTTCACTGGGGTTTTTTATTCCTCTATCACACAGGAATTAATCTTACTCCGAATTATGCACACAGGATGCTCCAGCAACACAAGAACACAAGGCCATAAATGCTCTGGAGCCTGGCCTGGGGCCCTGCCAGGGATCCAGAGCTGCTCTGGGCACCTGTGCCAGGACCTGGCAGTGCTGCTGCTCTGGCAGAGCCCCTCCAGGCCATGGCACCTGTGGGGCCTCAGGCCTGAGCACAAACACCTGAACCCCAGCCGGGAGAAAACCCGAGGACATCTCTCACTTCTGAGCTAAACTGCAGCGAAATGTCTTTGGACAAAATGGAGCAAGTGCTTGGTTTGGGAGTATCAGAGAAGTGAGAGAAATGGCAGCATCCAACAAGCAGCCAGTTGTCCCCAGGCTGAGTTAGTGAAAAATGTGATGATAAATTGCTCCTGTAACCCAGACCCATCCCCGAGCACAGGGAGCTCACCCAGTTGTGCTCAGGCAGATTTTTCACTTTGTGCTGACAAAAATCTCACACTAATCACCCAGCCCAGGCCACAAAGCCCCTGGATTGCAGCGTTAATTCCATGTCCCAGCTGAATCCCAGATTAACCAGGCCCTCCACGTGGCTCCGAGCTGCTCAGGTAACAAACACAAGGAAATCTCAGCTCTAAGCAGAGCCACGAGGAAATCAGACTTGCAGCAGAGCCCTTCTCCCACCTCGTGGCTTCTCCACAGAGAAAACTGCCCAGCGATCCCTCTGCACCTCCAGCCACCTCAGATTCCTCTCTCAGGAATCTCAGGATTCAGCCAGGCAGCAGCACCTTGGCCTGGGTCAGGGGGAGCTGACCATTCCCTCCTAATCAAAGACAATTTGCTGCATCTCCCAGAGATGGCTCTGTTCAATGAGGCAGACCAGCAGTGGATCTGGCCACTTGTTTATTTTTAAACGCTGATCTGGGGCACGGGGAGGGTGTCACTCCTGTTCCAGACTGGCTGCGAGCGCCTTTGCCAGGGGCTATCAGCAGCTGGCATCTGCACTGGCAGGGCTGGGCTGGGGAGGGAAGCCAAAGTGAACTGTGCTGAAACAGAGCCCAAATGCTGTTTGTTCCACAGGAAAAGAGGCAAAGCTGTGGTTGCTGTGTGATTCCAAACAGGGACCTCTACATTTCCCCCAGGCATCTCTGAAATCACAGAGCAGACCCTGAACCTCAGCAGGGTTTGGGTGCCCACCCCGAGGGCTCCTCCCCACCGAGGATTCCTCAGATCACAAAGCTGGAGATTGCTTTTCTTTCACATAACCTGCAGCATCAGCCTCATCCTGCAAGAACAGGAGAGGAATTTATCAAAAAGCTAAGGGTGGGAAATTTAAGGTGTTGAAATGAAGTTTCAGGAAGATGCTGTTTGAGGAGGTTCAACGACCTCCTGCTGCACAAAAGACTTCAAACTCAGAAATGAAGAGACTTCAACCCCCCAAAAAGTGTCATTCTGAAATGCTCAACAGCCTTTAATTCATTTTGAACCTAGAGGCAGAGGAAAAAAATAGGCAAAAAATACATCACAGCCTTAATCTAGGGGGAGAAGGAAAAAAAATCATTATTTTTATAGCACATAATCAGACACAAATATATTTCACTGGAGGAAGGGGTAGGAATGTGCATTTCCTATTTCCTTTCCAATAGGCTGATGCCCAGAGGCCATCAGTGTGGCCACTGTCCTGAACCTGCACAGGTCATTCCTAAACCAAAAAGAGAGATTTAAAAATCAACAAAAAGAGAGAAAACCCTTGCACCAAGGAAGGGCATTCCACACTTCCAGGTTCATGTTTCAACATAACTCAGCATCTGAATATGGGGTGAGGAAACACACTTCTGTTTTTACAATATAAATAGGATTTGGAGAAGGTACAACATATGGACACAGCACTGGTGCTATTGCAGGACTCGAACATGCAGAGGAAATTCCCCGTCGCTCACAACCACTCATCCCATCCCACCCTTCCCTCCCACCTCCCAAAAAAATCCTCTGCTGGCTAAATTTCTCTTTCAATTGTTTTAAATATTTCTCTCGTGGCCTGGCAACATTCTGAGTCTTTTGTACAGCAAGTTTTCTATTTAATCACATTTCAACCGACAGGAGACAGCTCTGTAGGAGGAACCACCGAGGCTCGGGAGAACCTTGCCAATTTTTTAAACCTTTATTAGTCTCAGTTTGGTTTTATTCATGGAGACATCTACTGAAAACGTCAAAAAGTCAGAAATAATAAAAAACCCAAAAGCAGAACCCTGTTTCCAAGGTCGTACAACCACGCACACGGAAAGGATGGGAACCCCAATCCTCAAGGGAGAACAAAACCAAAGTATAAAAAAAATTCAATTGCTTGATTCTATCTCCACTCTTTCACTAGGACAGTTTAATACCCATGGAGTCTCTTAAGATGCTAATCTACCATCTGCCAGCCCACAAATCCTTCCCACTTATTCCCTTAAAGATCCAGCCAGAGCATTGCTGAACAGCCTCTCCCCGGAACAACGGCCACCTTGCAAAGGGGCTTAAAAACAATCGTAAAAAAACCAAGAGTATTGTCTCTCTCCATGCAGTAATTGCAGGGAATTAAGTGGAAAAGATTGCAGTGCAGCACTGCAGGCTGCTGGGCTGGGCTGGGCTGGGCTGGGAGGCTCCGGGTGCCCTCTCCCCCTGACCCCGGCTCTGCCATGGCCCCTCTCCAGCTCGGGCCCAGCTCTGCCTCCTTCTCTGCCTCTGGGCTGACCGAGGGCCTCCAAAGAGAGTGGAAAACTTTCCAGTGCTCGGGCAGGGTTTGGCTCAGGCTCTCTCCAAGCACTGCTCCACAGCAGCTCTTCGGCCGGAGCCCAGTCCAGGTGGGAGCTGCCCCCTCCACACTTCAGGGCTGGCCTTTAATGCTCCTTCAATGCTCAGCGAGCTGAGTCCAGTCAGAGGCAGGGCTTGCACTCCTCTTCCCCAGGAGTAACTCACAGGCTCAGTCTTTACTTAAGGAAAGGACGTCACGACAATCAGATGTTTGGGGAATTTCTTCTTTAATAGGATAAAAGAAAGACATACAAACACCTCCCAAGCTTCTGTCATGGAATGGTTCTCACACTGTAAGGAGCACAACTCAAAAAAAAAAAAAAATTAAAAAAAAAACCAAAAAAGAGACAAAGGAAAGAGAAAGGTTCCCAGGGGAGAAGTGTGTGCTGCCGGGAGCGGGGCAGCCCCTCGGAGCTCGTGGGGAACAAGCAGCAACAGGACACTTGCCAAACCAGGGGGGCACACTGGAACTCAAAGCCATGCTGATCCTGAGCTAGAAAGCAACTGTGATGGCAAAGATGGGGAAGGAGGATGACAGGAATGACCCAAACCTGGCCATTTCTTCCCTAGGCCCCTCCCTGGTGAGGTGGCAGCGATGCCAACACCCACCCCAGGGCTCTCAGAGAGAATGGCAGAAACATCCCAGCTGTGAACATTTCCTCCCCCACCTTCCCCAGCTTACAAAGACAGAGTTTCTTTACAAAAGAAGAACCCAGAACATTCCAGGACATCTGCTCTTGCTCTCCCTCTCCCCACTGTAACATCAGTCATGATTCGTTTGGGGGTGAGGGGGGAGGATTTCATTTATTTTCTGTTTTAAAGCCATAATCTAGAAAAATGTTTCGTGGAAACTTTCTTTTTCCTATTTTTGCTTGCTTTTTTTTTTTAATAATGCTCATTCATAGAAAACTTCACAAAGGTGACGTCTATGTACAGAAAACACGATTCCAAAGGCTGCTTCAGTAGTCAATGTAATAGCACCTTGAAAGACAAAAGTTTGACAGATTTGAAAAAGTCATTCAGTTAAATTTTAACCCTTTCCTCATAAAAAAGAACCAGTCACAAAGCTCCATCTGTAGAAACTCTTCCCAAGTCTCCGTGTGAAAAGCTGAAGGGTTTCCAGGCTCCCCAGCTCTTGGTCAGCAACTCCTGGCAAGGTCGAGGTAGCAGCCAGACAGGGATTTCCTGCAGTCCAAACCAAGAGGAGATGAAAGAAATTCACAGCAGACTATTGCACAGGGCTGGTCTTCCATTCCACAGTTTCCTATTAATTTTTCCAGGAACTCAAAAAGGGTTAATTGAATATTTTGAATGAATCCTGGTTAAAACATGTTGCTCTGAGTCCCAGGCTGGTACTGTGTCTGCAGGAGGCTCTCCATGAAGGCCAGGTAATCTGGGGTTTGTCCATACTCCTCAGGATTTCTGGGATTCCCCAGCCGGGGACGCTTGGCTGCTCTCACTTCATCTCCTGAAAATACATCTTCCTGAGGGGCCCCAGTGCTGAGGGACTGCAGGAGACACAAAACAACATCAGGGGCACAGCAGGACCAGGGCCAGACCCACAGCCCCGGGACTGGGAGCAACCCGGGCATCCTGCAGCCATCACCTGGGTAAAGGAAATGGCTTGGAGGGTAAAGCCCCGGGTCTGAGAGCACCCAGCAGGTCTGCAACCAAAAAAAAGCTATGAAATCAATCCCTCCTCTTTTCTAGGCTCAGAAACTCTGTATGCACTTAAAGACAGCCTGATCTTGTAGATTAGGAGATTCATAGGTAAGAGCCACACTCAAAATCTCCAGTTTGGTGAGAAAGGGGGGTTTGGTCCCACGGTGATAATCAGTTCTCCAGAAACCCCAGAGCTGCAGCCCAGCTCACCTCACACTTGGACAGGATGACTCCACATAACTGAATTCATATGGTGCAAAATGATCTGATCATCATCTTTTAACCAGAGGAAATAAAACTCTGAGCTGAACACATGCAAGGGAAAATCATTTCTGTGCCTCTCAAGCACTCAGGGCCAGGATTTCTTCCACTCTGTGTATTTTGGGAATGACAAGCACTTTTACAGCCGCAGAAATTGGAGGCTGCATTCACCTAATGTCTAAAAAATACATGAAGGAAATGTGAAGGGGTTCTGCAAGCTGCAGCTGGTTTATTGTTTGCTATTTTGGTACCCACCAGGCGAGACTTGACTCTCTTGGGAAGCTCTTCCTCCAAGGTATAAATATCCCCACGCTTCACCATTAGCTGAGAGCCATCTTCAAACTCCACCTGCAGAGAGGCAGAAGATGAGCTCAGAGCCAGCATTTGAACAGCCCATTCCCAGCCTGTGCCACACCAGAACAGCCAGCACGTCCAGGGCCAGCTCCAGCACTGCCAAGCTCTGGTGAGGATGCTGAACCCAAAAAGTGCTGCTTTCAGTGCTGGTCAGGCACCTCTGTCTCATCCAACTGCATTCATTCAGTGCTCCATGGATCCCTAAATATCTGTACTGCAGCTGGCCCAGCACCTCACATTTCTACTGATTTTTGATTCATATCCTGAAAAAAGCAGCTTTTCACTTACAATAAAAGCAGCCCTGTATTCAGGCCCACATGGTAATAAGAATTTCTTTCATCTTAAACAAAGCATTTTCACAGGTCACAAGGAAACAACTCCAGCTACTAAAGTACATTTGTATTTCAACCAGCAGAAATAGTCAGCCAGGTACAAAGAACTCCTCCCATGAAACCCTTTTTGCTAAGCACTGATTATATCATGAATTATGCATCAGATGTTCCAGGGATGTTTATTCACAGAAACGTGCACAGCAAAATGTTAAAACTATTAAAAGTTTTTAAGGGATTCTTATTTCCTTTGCCCAAGACTTTAATACACTTTTCTGCTTAAAGCAGAAGGACACAGAGCACGGTTTAATAGGGGTGTCAAGTTCAGGCTGGACAAACTCAGAGGGAATAAATCATCTGTGCTCCCAAAGCCTTCTCCTGCTGGAGCCCATCCCTGGGGCAGGCTCAGCTCTCCCCTGCTGGAGCCCATCCCTGGGACAGGCTCAGCTCAGCTCAGCTCAGCTCAGCTGGAGCCCATCCCTGGGGCAGGCTCAGCTCTGCCCTCTGCAGCAGCAGCCCAGGGCTGGCCCAGCCACACTCACCTGGTAGATGTGACTGATCTGGGCTGCAATGAACTTGGCCTTGTAGATGATCCCGTCCGTCCACTGCAGCTGCACCAGCTCCCCCTCCGGGGGCGGCCCCAGCTGGAGGCAGTCCCTGCTCTGAGGACAGAGAGAGGGCTCAGACACACGGCTCGGGAGCCAGGGGTTGCTAAAATCACAGAACGTGGTAATGAGCAGGGAGAGACATTGCTGCACTTGTGATTAATTGTGGGCATCTCAAACAAAAGCAGCCTGAGACAGCAGCAATCGACTCTGGCAGCTCCTGCTGCTGCCAGCACCCAGCTCATGGGCATTTCTCATTACAGATCCCACAGCATCACATCTCCTGTATCTCAAAAACAAGCAGGGCAACTCAGTGAATCAGTGGCACAATCAGGAAGGCAATGCATGAGCTGACAAATCAGCCTCTTCTACACATTCCCTCTATTAAGTGAATTCCCTGTTTTGAACCACAAGTGTTTATGGACAATCTGCTTCCCTCATGAATCACACTTGTCAGTTGAAAAATAAGATTATTCAACCACAAAACAAATAGGATGGAATTTAGAACAAACACTGCTTTCTGTGAAGTCATCTGCATTCAGCAATATCACATCTTTGTAAAGCAACCAAAAAATAAATGAGATAATGTCAGAAACAAGATTGGTCATGAAGAGCAGGATGAGATTTTCTAGGCAAGCAGCAACTTAAAAATTAAAATGAAAAAGTTAAGTTTTGCTTTGCTGTTCCACCCCAGGGCACAGATCACAGTGAGCTGCCTGTGACTGGGGAGTGCCCCAGAGCTGCCTTACAATGATGCTCTCGGGGTAGACGTTGTCACTGTAGGAGCCATCGTCGAAGTTCACTTCGTAGAAGGTCTGGGTGCTGGTGCCAATGACCCTGCAGCGATAGTAGAGCCCGTTCCTGTTCTTGGTGATCACTGCCTGCCCCAGGGCCACCTCCCTGCGGAACGGGACCTGCAGGGACACAGCAGGGGCAGCTCCAGCCACATCCCATGGAATCATGGAATGCTCTGGCTGGGAAGGACCTTAAAGCCCACCCAGTGCCAGCCCCATGGCAGGGACACCTCCCACCTCCCCAGGGTGCTGCCAGCCCCGTCCAGCCTGGCCTGGGGCACTGCCAGGGACCCAGGGGCAGCCACAGCTGCTCTGGGCACCCTGTGCCAGTGTTTTACCCTCTTCACAGCCAGGAATTCCTCCCCAATATCCCATCCAAACCAGCCCCCCTGCAGATTAGAGCCACCCCAACGCGTTGAGCCAACACTCCAAAGATTTCAGACGGGGAGAAACTACTTTCAAAAAACCCAGAAACAAACCAAGCCAACCAACCCAAACCCCCCACACAGAAGGCCCGAGCCCAGGCCAGAGCCTACGTTCTGGTTTGCTGCTCTGTGCTTGAAGCAGGTGATGGACACGACGTAGGGCCAGTCGTCGGGCTCCACGGGCACGCCGGCCGCGTGCGCGCACGTCACGTGGAAGGACGTGGAGCAGTGCTCGTAGGAACACTGCACACAGGCCCCAGACACCTTCTTCATCCTCTTCCTGCAGTACACACACCTCTGCAAGGGACAGGGCTGGGCTGAGACACGGCTCTGAGCACACCCAGAGCTCCAGTCTCTGACGGGGCAGAGCCTGCAGCTGTGCAAAGCCACAGCTGGAAGGACCTTAATGGGCTCCAGTTTGGACTGGGCTCACTGGAACCAGCAGTGGTACCAGAGAACGGCTGTACCCTCACCCTGCTCACACACAGCACTGCACCCACGTTTCACTCACTCCAACAGCAGCTGCATCCTCCCAGGAGCACTGCTGGGAAAGAAGCTTTCCATTTTTCTGACAGAACAGAAGCCAGTGACTGGGTGGCAATTTGCTCGATTCTGTTTAATGGGACATTGTATCGATTAGATCTCATGGAACAGAAAATCATGTAATGGAACAAAAATACTGGGTGTTTATTTTAGATGCATAAGCATATCAACCATAAATATTTTATTGTCATCCATGTCAGATGAGCCACTGTAGATAATTCAGTTTTGCAAATTAAAGAAATAAAAACATTGCATGAAAACATCAGAATTATGAGGGGAAAAAGTCTGAAATCTTGGAGATATTTTCACTCTCATTTTCTGCAAAGCAGATCCAGTTATTAGGTAAATCAACCTAAGACGTGTAACTGCTTTAAAAAGAAATTATATTTTCTTAAAGCTAAAAGTCCTGAGCTTGATGGCACTGACAGTGAGCAGGAGCTGTAGGGGGAACAAGATAAATTTCCTCACTCCCTATAACAGCACCAATTCTTATTTGCAGCTCATCAGAAATACAGAAAAGGAGATTTTGGGAATCCCAGTCTAAAGAATGGATGCTTGCATAATGTTTCCAGGGACATTTCCAGGACTCTGTCACTGATCAGCAAACCCCAGAATGGTTTGGGCTGGAAGGACCTTAAAGCTCATCCCAGTCATCCAGCCCTGTCCAACCTGGCCTTGGACACTCCCAGGGCTGGGGCAGCTTCTTTACCTTATCTGGGGCTGGGACAAGGCAAATCAGGGCACAATGGAGATCTCACACACGAGACAAATGTGCCTTTCATGGTTAAAATGAACAAAAGGTGTCCCTGACCATGGCAGGGGGTGGAATTCCAAAACCTTCAAGGTCCCATCCAACTCAAACCATCTGGGATTCCTTCTCCAGGAACACTCCTCTTCCTTGAAAGCAAAAGATGCCAAAGAACAGGAGATTTGTCCTTCCTTATTCCTGTGCAACATCCCCCTCCCTGCCTGGGCTCTGCCCCACATTTATATGAAATAATCCCACTCCTGCCAATGAATTAACTGAAGGCAGTTTGTTTACACCAAAGATTAATTTGGCCTTTTTTCACAAACCAACGAAAGCCAGGGAATTCAAAGCCAGAGCCTGAGTGCTGCCAGGATGTGGGTTTAGCCTTTAATAAGCTGAGCCTTTATCACTCTGCAAACCAGAGGCACAGAGGCACCAGGGCAGTGCCCAGCAGGCCTGAGGGGAGTCAATAGCACAGATCCCACCATTAACCTGTCGATACCAACCAGCAGGAGGGACAGCAGCTGCCACACAGGGCCTGGGGGGCTTTAACCCTGCCAGGGCAGGACCAGCTCACAGCCAGTGCCACCCCGTGCCCACCCTCACTCCCTGTGACAGGCACCAGAGCTGCACCAGAGGCATCCAGAGCAAACATGATCAGAAGATAAATGTGAGTGACAGTGAGCCTGAGGTGTAAGGAGTGATGGAGGAAGTGACAATTCTTGGCTGTGAGGGGGGTAAAACCCTGGACAGGGTGCCCAGAGCAGCTGGGGCTGCCCCTGGAGCCCTGGAAGTGTCCAAGGCTGGGCTGGATGGGGCTTGGAGCCCCCCTGGGACAGTGGGAGGTGTCCCTGCCATGGCAGGGGTGGCACTGGGTGGGATTTAAGGCCCCTTGCAACCCAAACCAGGCTGGGATCGTATGAAAATGCAGGTCTGGAAGTGTGGGAGATGGGATGGACAGGAACAGCAGTGCCCAGGGCTGTGGGAAAGCTGCACTTGGAGATTTAAAGGCACTTTCTGTGGGAGGGAAAAGAGTCCAAAGCACAGGAGAGAAATCTTGGAATAAATGCACACCAGAGTCAGGTCACAGCTGAGAGTAAGAAATGGGCTGTCTGCTGCATGATGAACACTGCAATTCATTTACTCCACTGAGGAATGACAGCTAATTATTCCAAATTTCCACGTCATAAATAATTTACGTGCACAGGCCTGTAATGTGCCATCAATCTGGGAGCAGGGAACTGCAGTCCTGAAAATGGTGCCCTACCCACAAATGGACTGAAAAGTCTGTGCTTGCACAGAAACACCTTAGAGAACAGGACACACCTCTCACCAGGTCACTGCCTCTCCTTGGTACCTCAGCCCTCATCACAGCAACTTAAAACAATACAAACATACTAAAAAATCAAATAATGGCCATGGATAACCCCTACCCCCTCTCTCCTCCACTACCCTCATCCATTCATATCAGCTGTCCTCACCCTTCACTTCATTCCTTCTCTCCTTTTCCATCCTTTCCAGACACAAAGGTCATCTTCCCAATTTTATCAAGTACTGCACCAAGCCCATCACTGCCAAAGTCAGGAGCTCCAATGCCATCACCTTTTGTCACCCTCAGTTTATCTTCCTAACTGCAGCTGCTCACCTCCAAAGCACAGACACCCCCCAACTCCTCCACTGACTCCCCACATGCTCCAGGATTCACCTGCAAATTCCCAGGAAGAATCCAAAAACTCCTCACCATGGCTCATGAGTGTCTCCACATGATTTTATCCAACTTACACTCCCTTTGTACCACAGCACCCCTGCCTCTGTATTCTGCCATCCAAATTAATTGTTTAATCCTTACCTAATTGATAACTCCAAAATTTTCCAAGTGAAGGGCTTAAAGCCAGGCTTTGACATTTGAGCTACAAGCCAGGCTCTGGCTAACAGCAGCAAAAGGAAAATGTGCCTGTAAATTCCAGCACTGGCCTGTGAAGATCAAGGCACTTCATTCAAAAATCCTCCACATTCCCTGAGACAGGAAGAAAACACGAGGTGTAACTGGAATACAACAGAAGAAATCAAAATTTCTTTCCAGAGCTCCAGGAGCGTTTGGCCAACACTCTCAGGGTGGGATTGCTGGGGTGTCTGTGCAGGGCCAGGAGTTGGACTGATGGTCTCTGGGGACCCTCCCAGCTCAGGATATTCTGGGATTCTATGAAGCTTTGCAGTTTTAATTGAGGAATGAAGGAGAAATGGGTGTGGTGTGTCCGTGCAGAGGCTCAGCTGTGGGGCAGAGCAAAGCAGCAGAGTTAGACACACACAGACACTGCCCTGGCTCTGCAGGACTGCCAGGCAGCCCAGGAAGGGTTAAAGAATTAAGTCATGTTTCCTTGTGAGGCTCCATTAAGCAATACAAGCGAGTGTTGTGTAAAAGGATTTGAAGTTCAGCGTTACAAGTGCTGGTAATGAAGAGGATGCACGTTGGAAGTGTCAGCTGATCCATAAAGAGCCACGCTGCAAGATTTATCACCCTGGCATTCCACTGCCCCATCACTCCTGCTGAATAATGAATGCTTTTTACATTCACATTTGTGTACAAAACCCATTTGCACAACAGAGAAATAACTCTGGAAGCAGGGATAGGTTCCTCCTAATCTCTCACCCGGGCTCGCTGCACTAAGTAGCAGCTCTGGTAACGAATCCATCAGCACTAACCCATCTATCACTGCTCCAGCACCTTCCCCATCCCACACTGTGTCACCCAGCTGACTTCTGGACCAAAAAAAGCAGCAAAAGCACAATTTATTTTGCAATAACACACCATAGTGATGGAGCATTAACTAACATTAAGATAAATTGCTCTGAGCTAATGAATCGTCCATTACTAATCCCTCGGATGAGGCCATGCAGCTAAATAACAACTTGGAGCTGGGCTTGTACTAAAATCCTTGCAGCCTTGCCTTGCAGCCAGGGTCACAGAAATGTTTATTCATTTCTACAAGAGATTTCTTGATAGAAAAAGAGAAATGTTGTAAGGAAAGATGAATTAGAGATGAACAAGTCACCATGTCCCTTTGCACTCCTGCTGTGCAGTACTTGGAGCAAACAGAGCAGTTTACACCTGAGTGCAGGTGGGAAGGAGTGCCAGGCTCTGCCCAGGGTACAGCACACTCCCAGAGGGTAAAGGCACATCTGGAAATCAGAGCTGCTTGTGTGTCAAAGCACTGACAGGGCTCAGCAGACACCAACGATGCAGCTTCTGTTTGCAATGAGAGCGAGATCACCTCCAATCTCAGCTGCTTCACGAACCCACACAACATTTTTCTGTCTAGTTACAGCTTTTCCCTTTGCTCTCGTTCCCAAACAGTGTCCCCAGTAAAAGACACCCACCAGTCTCCACCTCTGCTCGGGGATGGCGCTGATATCCACGGGATGACGCTCTATGACATTGAGGAACCGCGCCTCGGGGACAGCAATGGCACAGACCACGTGGACCCACCTGGGGAGCAAAGTGAGGACACAAATCAGGGCCTGCCACGATTTGAATGAAATGCTCAGGAGGGCAGTTAACATTTCCCTGCCTCCCTCGGCACTGAGGCACAATTCCAGGGGCTGGCAGCCTTGGCAAGGTTCCCAATCGACTGCTAATCAGGGTGGCACAAGGTAAATGTCTCTGGAACAACAGAGCTCAACCTTCTTTTACACCTGATTTTGCACAATGCTAAACATTCTCTGAGAAGCCTTTTCCCTGAGAAACAGCCACACTCAGCAGGAGTGCAGAAGCTCTGCTGTGGAGCAGCCTGGTGCAGTGTAGGGCAGCACAGCCACTTGGGCTCCTCGTGCCAAGGCAGCGAGGGGCAGTTCCCTCCAGAACCCCAACACTTGCTGCTACACCGAGCATTAAGACCAAGTTCACAGGACAAGGAGATCAGGTGCAGTATGGAAGGAAAACACACTCAGAGCCAGCACTCACCGGCCATCAGTGGTCATCTGGAGAGCTCCTCCCCTGAGATTGCACAGGCAGCATTCCTGCGGGAACACGGCTCCTTCAGAACGGGGCCCAGCACCTCATCCTGCCCAGAGGGTGACTACACCCCAGCCAGGATGGCAAAGGCCCCCCCACTCCCCCCAGCAGCCCCGTGTGTGGCAGCAGCTGAGGGCCCCAGCAGGGCCCCAGCAGGGCCCCGGGCAGTGCCCCAGCAGTGCCCAGGGGCAGTGCCCCAGCAGGGCCCCAGCAGGGCCCCGGGCAGTGCCCCAGCAGTGCCCAGGGGCAGTGCCCCAGCAGGGCCCCAGCAGGGCCCCGGGCAGTGCCCCAGCAGTGCCCAGGGGCAGTGCCCCAGCAGGGCCCCAGCAGGGCCCCGGGCAGTGCCCCAGCAGTGCCCAGGGGCAGTGCCCCAGCAGGGCCCCAGCAGGGCCCCGGGCAGTGCCCCAGCAGTGCCCAGGGGCAGTGCCCCAGCAGGGCCCCAGCAGGGCCCCGGGCAGTGCCCCAGCAGTGCCCAGGGGCAGTGCCCCAGCAGGGCCCCAGCAGGGCCCCGGGCAGTGCCCCAGCAGTGCCCAGGGGCAGTGCCCCAGCAGGGCCCCAGCAGGGCCCCGGGCAGTGCCCCAGCAGTGCCCAGGGGCAGTGCCCCAGCAGGGCCCCAGCAGGGCCCCGGGCAGTGCCCCAGCAGTGCCCAGGGGCAGTGCCCCAGCAGGGCCCCAGCAGGGCCCCAGCAGGGCCCCAGCAGTGCCCAGTCCTTACCGCTGCCCAGGCGCCGGCCGAGCACCGCGAGCACGACCAGCTCTGGTCCACCAGCTCCGGGCGTATCCCGTAACAGCCTGCAACAAACAGAGGCACAGCCTGCTCACACGGGCTCCCACAGCACTGCTGAGCCCCACTGCAGCACTCTGCAGCTCAGAAGGCTCTGCAGGCCTTGGAGGAACTGCATGAACTGCACTCAACGGGCTCCGACAAAATCGGAACTGGGACCCGCAGGTCTGCAAACAACCAACCAAACCAAACCCCCCACAGGTCACCCTCCCATTGCTTTTCCACTTTTCTAAGGACTACAAGAGCAAGACTTTGTCTCTTTGGGCAGGAACTGGGCTCCA
Source organism: Polioptila caerulea (assembly GCA_013397295.1). Classification (NCBI taxonomy): domain Eukaryota; kingdom Metazoa; phylum Chordata; class Aves; order Passeriformes; family Certhiidae; genus Polioptila; species Polioptila caerulea. The sequence continues at coordinate 491,474 of VYXF01007238.1, forward strand.
AGGTGATGCCACCACTGCTGGAGTGCACTCACATCAAAACAGGGAAGGGCCCTGGATTTTGGCAAGGTTGAAGCAGTTCCTTTTGCTGTGTGGTGTTATGAGGAAGGAACTTGAAAGGAAATGAACACTGCAAGGAAATGAAACACCTGCATTCCACATGGTTAACAGTATTTATGGTTATAGGAAGTGTTAAAAACATCTCATTTACAGGGCATCAATTACTGTAACATGCAAGCACCAAATCTTCCTACAACAACACCAAAATAGTAATGTGATATTATGCCCGTTATAAAGACAGGGAAATAAGAACAAAAAAAAACCTTAAAATTCTATAAAAGACCCTGAGGTTTGTCACTGAAAACAGTGGGGAAAGGACACAGATACAGTTTTGGAAAAGTGGATCTATGTGATTCTTGCAAGCTTGTAAAGTGAGTGGAAAATTGAAGATAAGCATCTCAAGTGACACACAGCTCATTCCATGCAAGCTCTATCCTTCCTAACAAAATTCCATCCAGCCTTCACCTATCCTAACAAACTGAACAGACAATTTCTGTTTGGAACAACAATCTCAAATCACTGAATTGAACTTAAAAGAAGACTTTCAGAATGCACTGGGATTGCCACCACAGCCTGATTTATAAATATCATCCACTTAACCAGATAAACAGCATGTCAAAAAAAGTCAATACTATGGATCTGCAGCTGCTCTCCACATCTGAGGTCTCTTTTCATCATATGCCAAATCAGGGAAGCAAATTCCACCCAGGCTAGAACAGGGACAGGGGTGTTCAGTGCAGAACTGAGCTGAGGGAGAGCCAGACCCTGAGCACAGCCTCAAGCTGCATCAGGGGAGGCTTAGACTGAAAATTAGGAAAAAATTCTTCATGGAAAGGGTTGTAAAGCATTAGAACAGCCTGCCCAGGGATCACCATCTCTGGGAGTGTTCAAAAAAGCCATGGCCATGGCACCTGGGGACATGGCTGGTGGTGGGCAGGGTGGTGGTGCTGGGCTGACATTTGGACTCGATGGCCTTAAAGGTCTTTTCCAGCCTCAGTGATTCTGTGAGGGCAGAACAGCCCCATTTACTGAACCCCAGGCTGTCCCAGAAGGATAATCCACATAGACCAAGAAAAATATGCACTTTTTGTGGATTTTGTCAGTGCCTCAAAAGCCCAGAAACCTTCCCAAACCTTCCCCTCTCCGTAGGGCCTGGCTGCTGGAACCCAGCACAGTTTGAGAGGGCACTTCCCAAGAACACACAGGCTGCCAGCTGCTTTTACAGTCAGCCAAAATACACCTCAGCACTGCAATCCTGCAAGAAAAGCAAAGGGATTCTCTGCAGCAAAGTCAAAGGGATGTCACAGAGCCCAAGGAAACAACCAGGCACTGGAGCCTCCACCAGATTCAACACCTGCCCTGTCCTATCCTCAAGGGGAGAGTACAGCCAAAACAGAAAACCGAGTTTCTCTAAAAAGAGATGGATCTCAAGTCTGCAGATTAACATCATCTTGCCCACACCCCTCTGTCCTTAAACAGAATTTGGCCACAGAAACCATTCTGATAGACTGGACTGCTGCAGGCCCTGAACTGTGAAGGCAGGATGAAATCTTCCTCCTCACACCCACTCTGCATCCAGGGCCTGATTAGCCAGAAATGACCAGAATCAGGGATTCAGCACAGAAACAAAAGTTGCCTTGAAGCTCCCCAGCCCTGCTGAGCTGCACAGGGACCTGCAGACTCTAAAATTGGAACAACAAAAGTAATTCCAGCTGATGCAAGTCAAATAAGATTCTCCATCTGTCAAGATCAAACAGCTGAACAGTAATTCGTCACAAATGTTAACTGGATGCTGCACAATCTGCACTGAAGGTACACTCCACCAGGATTAATCAGATCTTCTTTTAGACATAACTATCAGGGAAGCAAACAGACATATGTTCCCTTTTGTAATCAAGTGCCATTACTACAAACACTATCACAGACACTAATAAAATATATCTCAAACTACTCCATAATCTCTGCTGCTTGCAGGAACAATACAGCCTCCCCCAGCAGAACAATATCAGAACAAAATATGTGAGAGAAAAGAGTGCAATAAAGCCTTTGAGTTCTGCTTTATTACAAAAAATGAAAGGTATCAAAAGAAAGAATCTTTTCTGTGAGACAGAGAAGAATCAGCCAACAAAATAAGCAGTAAAAAGAATATTGGTGTGTATTTTTAAGATCAGTGACTGCCAGGATGGACTTGGATACACAGATATGCTTTGAGGGAAAGGTTCCCTGCCCATGGCAGGGGATGGGAACTGGATGAGCTTTAAGGTCCTTCCCAAACCTTTCTGGGATTCCTGACACCCTTGTACCGAGGAAGATAAAAATGGGAGTGACAGGATACAAACCTGCCCAGAAGGAACTCAAATACAGCAACACACAAACTCCTGAGTTCCTCAGGACCCAAACACTCACTAGCATGAACCTGCAGGCAGCATTTGGCACAGGATACCAAGGGGCTGGTTCCATCCTCTCCAAGGTAGGAATTGGAAGGAAGGGGCTCGGTGTTTTCTCCACTGGAGGTGAAGCACATCTCCGGGATCAGGGGCTTGGTCCTCTGCCCACACCTGGGCAGGTGCACCAAGGGGGACGGCTCCCCTGCAGGGCCTGGGCCAGCTTCCTTCTCCACCTGTGAGGACTGAGAGAAAAGCCCATCACTGCAGCTCTGCCTGCCCACGGCTTCCACCTTCCACCCTCAGCACTCCCCGTGCAAAACCCCCCAGCACCAGGCGGCCAAAAACCCCAAACCCTGACTCCCACCCCACCCTGCCCCTCTTCCTCAGGCCTACACTGGCATCTGTCATTTCTTTTGGAAGCTCAAAGAAGCATTAGAATAATGAGCAGCTTTTCCTGTTTTTCTTCTGCAAAAATCTAAATTCCTAAATTGCAGCTGAAAACACCAAGGAAAAATAAAAAGGAAAATATTGCTAAAAGCAAGACCTTCCCTCTCCCATCCCTTTGGCATCCTTCCCTGCTTTTCCTGCAGGAAGTTCTCCTGAAGGGCATTTCAAGGTTTCTGGTAGCAGACAGAGTTAAAAGCAATGGATAAAACCAGCTCAGCTGCACCCTCACAACAGCCAGCAATCAGAACAGATATTTGATTTTCAGTCCATATAATAAATCAAGAGATTTTATTGGAGGGGGAGGTAGGTTCTGCTTTCCTCAGGAAAAGCTTCCAACACAGCTACAAGTAACTAAGGCACGAATTCCTGGTGGGCACACAAAGCCAGATTTGGCTTTATGTGAGAACAAATCAATGCACAATTGCACAAATAACTAATTCATCTGATGAATTTTGCCTTTCTGTTCATAACATCTCCCAAAGCATATTGGTAGTTTCCAAAAAAAGGTGATGGATGTGCTTACTCAGTAAATTTTTATTTTGTGGCTTGTTTGCATAAACTCAGCAGCTCTGGCCCGTATGGAAACAGGAGCCTGGTGTGACTTTTCTCTGCACAGAACAGTGTTTGCAAAGCTCTTTCAGTGTGATTTCAAAATGAACACTGAGCAAGCCAGAGAAGCCAGGAAAGATAACAAAAAAGGCTCCAACCACTGCCAAATCCAAACACGTTTCTTTGGTGTGCAAATTTGTGTGGGTTTGTCTCTGTCAGAAACGTCTGCATCCTAATTCATCCATCTGAGCAGTGTCAGGGGTTCAGGTGAGATCTTTGGGCAAATCTCTCCATGAAGCTGTGGTCAGGCAGTGGCACAGGCTGCCCCCAGGACTGGTCACCATCCCAAAAACCAGGTGGATACCAAACACAAGGGCACACACTGGGGGACATGGCTTTAGGGGGAGCACAGGGCTGGGGCACTCACAGCTGGACTTGATCCTAGAGATCTTCTCCAGCCTTAAGGACTCCCTGGCTCTGTGATGAGGAATTACCTGGTTATAGGGGTAGAAGAGGGTGCAGACAGCACAGTATGGCTCACTCAGGGCAGCAGCTGCATTGAACTTCCTTTCAGCTGGGAAATTAAATGCTTTGTTCTTCCACTGGAAGGAAAGTAAAGATTTCAAAGCCTCTGGATCACTCATATCTTCCTCTCCAGAAAATGGAAACATTTCTAGAAGGAAAAGGAAAAAAAAAATCCCAAAACAATGGGCAGTCAGTAAAGGCAAAGGAGTTCATGGTTAGAAGAGGCAAAAGGAGCAAGGGTGAGTTTAACAGCTCAGGTCTCAACAACACAAGTGCATTGATAAAAACATTCAAGTCCTCCAGGTATCTCGTGTGTCTGTGCCCCAAACACTCCCTTCACTGGACAGAATCTCCCCTTGGGGGACAGGACACACAGACAGGGTCAGCAGTGCCCTGAAGGAACTGGCCATGAGGAAGGAGAGAAGGGAGATTTAGTGCCTTTGTAACTCCCTCCCCTGCCCAGCTGTGAAACCTCCACCACGCTTTCAATGAAGATTCAATCTGAACTTCAGTCAGTTCAGAGCACAGGGTGCCAGTGCAAGGAAATGCCCTTTCCTGCCCCAGCAGGGAGCTGAGGCTGCAGCTGAGCTGGTTTTCCCCACTGCTTGTGGGCCAGCTCCAGCCTGGCCCAGCCCTCCCAGGGGCATCCCCGAGCTCTCCCTGCCTGGGGCACCCTGGGCTCAGTGCTCTGGTGCAGCCCTTCCCACAGCACTGAACCTCCCACCTGCATCCCCCAGAGCTCTGCCAGAGCTCTGCCAGGGACTGCTCCTGCTCATTAGTTTGCTAATTCTCTATTTTATAAACCTTTAAAAGGTCCTTGGCATTTCCCGATTAAACCACTGCAGAATCCATTTGTGGCAGTCTGGGGGTCCAAGTTTCTTACCCTCCCTTATGAAGGAGTTTTGAGTCACTGTAAGTGTTAAAGAAATTTTCCACACAAGGCTGAGTGTAAATCACTCCCTACATCACCAATCTGCAAAGTTTCCAAAAGAACAGGGAACTCAAAAACATCTTGGAGGAACATTATCCCCAGAGCTCAGCACATTAAACCAAATTGTTCACTGCTTCACTGTTAATTACTGGAAATAAGCAGTTTATGTTCTGCTCTACAAGTCTAAGTCTCCTCCCAGGTTCTCCCTCCCTTTGAAGATTTTCTGACTCTCGGGTTACCTGAAAGGATAAAAGGAACTTGGAGTTAAACGTTAATGGCTGAGTTTACATCTCAGATTTTAAATGTTGCCCATAACGTATTTGTCAGACAATGTGGAAATTTTATTGTGTTTCTTGTATCCCTTTTTTAGGTGATGAGTGCTGGCTGTGTGGCTCTGCCACATTTCACGTGGGGTTACTTCTGACAAGTGTCTTATCTTGTTTATTTTTAAGACATGAATCAAAGCCCACGTTTCTCCAAATTTCAGTTGAGGCACATCAGGTGCCAGGCCAGGATTTGTGATACCAGTGAAACCAGTGAAACCAGCAGCCTAATCCAGAGGGAGAGAGGGAGAGAGGAAAGGGAATGGCTGTCGTGTGCCATCACCTTCACTGCTGCCAGGATGGATCCAGGGGGACACACAGCACTCAGGATGGCTCCCACATGGCAAACAACTTGTCTGGGCTGAACCTTTGTGCATTCCCTTAATTTACATGCTCACTGTTGCTCCTGCAGCCTGCAGAGCAGCCTTGCACATCGTTCCCTGAAAAAGCCCAGGGTGCAGAGAGCTGCCTCCATTCCCTGCTGGGGAGGGGAGATCTGGCTGATCAGATTTTGCCCAGCAGAGCTGTAAATCAGTCCCCAAGAAATGCCAGCTTCCACAAGAGCTGCTCCTGCTCCACCAGCCAAGTCCCCAAACACCATCCAACAAGTCAAAGCAGTGAGAAGAATCTGCCTAATGAGCATCCTCCAGCACAGAGCTGGTTCCAAGGTCTCACACCAAAACAAGACAACAAATCTCAGCTGCCTCTGCACACTTCACTCCACAGTACACACCTGGAAGGCATCAAATGCATCCTCCTTGGTGAGGAAAGGAGCTCTGTGTGCTCAGGAGAAGCCCTGCCTGCAGGAGGCTGCTCTAAAATCAATGGATGCATTTCTGAAGGAGGCTGAACTGGAAAGATTCACCTTTGGAATGGGGAGTTGTGGGCAGGGACTGCAGCTACACCCACGTGCCCAACCCAGCACACAAAAGCTCCTTACTGGGGGCTTGTCCATATTCTGAGTAATGTGGGGAAGGCCCCAAAGTGGGAAATTACACCACAAAACAGAGTGAGAGATCAGAGCCTTTTCTTTCCCCTTGCTCCAGACTGCTGGGGACTGGGAAAAGAAGAATCAGTGATGTACAGTTAAACATCAAAAAGCATTTTAATTCTCATTTCTGCATCTGCCAGGGAAGGTTGGACCCCAACACTGACATCAATTAGGAGCCAAGCAAAAGGTTAGAGCTGACTTTCCTCACACACATGAGAGCAGACCTGGCCTCCACTGCCTCCAAGATCTCATCCCACTGCAATATCCAAGGCAGAGCTTGCCTTTAAGATATTATTTTCTGCAAACTCTTTTTTCTTTTGCCCAAAACGCTGCCTCATTCTGCAGCCAGCAAAATATTTTTCTTGAGTGAAAAAAGGGTGGGAGGTGAGAAGTGCCACCTCCCACGCAGGAGTTCTGTTTCCAGCTGGGTTATCCAAACGGGAACACGCTGCATGTCCCACCAGCTGCGTGTAACACAGAGTTTCAGGCCACCCAGTTTTGTCAAAGGCTTCAGCAATGCCCTGGGTCGGACAGGACATCCCCAGGTCCCTGGTGCTGCTCACTCACCCTCGTCACTCGAGGTCTCCTGTTTGACCACGGACAGCGGGGAGCGCGTCGGGGGCTTGCCCAGCGGGTGCCGGCGGCTCTTCTTGATCTCCATCTTCATCTTGGAGAAGGCAGAAGCAGCCTGGAAGGAAGCACAACAAGCTGGATGGGCACCCCGAGGGAAGGAACGGGACAAGAGAGGCAGAGGCCCTGTCAGAGAGAGTTCCTGGATTCACACAGCAAACTTTTCTCTGCCTCTTGGCTGAACCACTGAAGCCTTCCGAGCCAATTCCTGGAGCAGATTAAAGTCAACACTAACTCTTAAGAAGTTGGGTAAACTACAGAGTTTTCTTCAAATTGGGACAGCCTCAGAACATCTGCAAACTGCCAACTCCATCAGCTCGAGAAAAGTCTGCTCAATCACAAACACAGCCGGGAACTCCATGGAAATTGTGACTCATGGAATCCCAGAGCGGTTTGGGACGGAGGGGACCCGAGAGACGCCCCAGCCCCAGCCCCAGCC
>VYXF01007238.1:499032-537924 GCA_013397295.1 Polioptila caerulea
CGGGGGCGGCGCGGGGGCCTGGGGGGGGAACAGCGGCTTCTTCTTCCGCTCGCCCTTCGCCTTCGCCGGCCGCGCCTTGGCCTTGGCCTCGCCTGCCGGAGAGAAAGGGACCTGAGCCCCAGGCCAGAGCTCCTGGGAGCCCAGCACTGCCCGGCCCAAACAGAGCCCAGGGCTGGGCAGCACGTCCTGTCATGGAAATGCTGCTCTGCATTCCCAGAGATCAGGGCTGGACCAGAACATCCCACCATGGAATTGCTGCCCTGAATTCCCAGAGCTCAGGGCTGGGCAGCACATCCCACCATGGAATTACTGCCCTGCATTCCCAGAGATCAGGGCTGGACCAGAACATCCCACCATGGAATTGCTGCCCTGAATTCCCAGAGCTCAGTGCTGGGCAGCACGTCCTGTCATGGAATTGCTGCTCTGCATTCCCAGAGATCAGGGCTGGACTAGAACATCCCACCATGGAATTACTGCTCTGCATTTCCAGAGCTCAGGGCTGGACCAGAACATCCCACCATGGAATTGCTGCTTTCCAGCAGGCACTCTGAAAGCTGCACACACTCAGCTGTGCCTCAGCACTGACCTAGAGAAGCCACTTCACAAAGAAAATACTTGTGTCATTTCTATGGACTATGAAATTCCTGACTGGAGCACAAAGGCTGCTAAAAGCAACGCTTCCTGGAGGGAAAATATCTAAATCCCCAGGAAACTGGACAGTGTGCCAAAAACCTGTAATATGTCACACTGGCCATGACTCTGTGCTTCAGGTTTTTTGTCCTCCAAAGTCAGGGGCACAAAACCATTCACTGGGGTGCAGGAATAAAATATTTTTGTCCCATTAATAAAATAGATATTTTAAACGGTGTTTTCTTATCTTTATGCCTTCCTTTTCTAATCTCTGTTTTTCTGTATATTCATAATGGGCATATTAGCACAGAAATCCACATGTACACGTGTATTTCTGTGCTATATATGAATAAATGTGTATCTAAATAAAGACATACATAAGGAGGTGTGCTCAGATTTTTTTTTTGCTGATAAGGAGGTGCAATCAAAGAGTTTGGAGACCCCCATTCTGTATCAGTTTGCTGCTCCCTGTGTTTGCAAGCACAGCTCTTATCTGGCTGTTACTGTGTGCCAACACACCCAACAGCCTCAGGAAATGAAGAACTGAACAAAGATACCTGAATCATTACTACCCAAAGATTTCTGCTATCAAGCTGTTTTAAAAAATGCTTTTAAAGCATAAATCAGGCGCAGCTCAGAGCTCAGCTGGATGCTGAGATATCCTTTACTCACACCCATGCCCTTGTTTCTCCCAGCTCACTGTCACTCAGTTTATCTGCACAGCCCTGGGGATGTGACAACACTTCTGGAGCAGATAAACATCTCAGCATTGTCACCAGAGGCAGTACTGGCTGTAAAAGTCTTCCCCAGCTCTCCTCCCTGTGAAGGGATCCACACACTCCCCTTTTACAGCAGTGATTAAAATTCCTGCTCTCCACTCAGGGGAGTCTCCAGGCTGGGATAATCAGGGACAGCCTGCTCACCCCAGTGAGGAAATGTCACCACCCCAACCCACCAGACCCTGCACTTCAGGCTACACCAAAGCTACACCATGGCTACACCAACCCATGAATGGACAATCAGAATAACCATCACATAACAGAGGTTTCTGCATGAACAAGGGTGAATAATCCCCCGACAGCACCAAGTGCCAAAATCCCTGCTGAAATCCCCTAGGGATCACCTCAACCCCAGCACTTCCCAGAAGTCTGATCACTTTATTTACACTAACTTATAAGAATGGGAACAAGTCCAGCTCAAATAATTACAGTTGTACTCGTGTAGGCAGTCCCTCAGATAAACTGGCTTGTTCTATCACAGAAAAAGGAATATTGAATTTCCTTAGAGAAACAAACATATTGAATGAAAGGCAAATTGGATTTCTCCCCAGTTGCACAAAACCAGATCATATTTAGTCTCTATACACTCCAAGAATTCTCTCCCCAACAGCACCACAAATGCCATTCACCAGCTTTATTGACTTCTAAAGGGTAATTTGACAGCAGCTGGCACAGAGAACTGTGCTTGAAAGTTTTTGCATTAAGACGAACAAACGAGTTTGCAAGTGAATCTATGGAATCAGAAGCCAGGAAAAAGGGAGGCAAAACTCCCAGAGCCTTTGTGGCTACCCTGAACACTTCCAGGAAGGGAAAGGCTCTGAAGGCACACACATGCACAGTGGGTTCAGAGGGGAATGTCCTTCCTGCCCTGCAGGAGGAGGGCAGCTGCAGGTGGGACACACCACAGTGGCAGTGCTGTGCTGCCTGCCCAGGGACACCCTGGACCCTCAGCAGAGTCAGGAAACTGAGGAGCAGCTGAGGGAGCTGGGAAGGGGCTCAGAAGGAGCAAAGGGGGCTCAGGGGGGATCTTTGGGCTCTGCACAGCCCCTGCCAGGAGGGGACAGCCAGGGAGGGTCAGGCTGGACACCAGGAGGAATTCCTCCCTGGAAAGGTGGTGAGGCCTTGGCAGGGGCTGCCCAGGGAGGTCTGGAGCCCCCAGCCCTGGAGGTGGCACTCAGGTTTGCCACAGCCCCACGGGGACAAGGTGCACACTCACAGAGGGCTGCTGCAGCCCAGCACGGCCAGGCAGGAGCAAAGCCCCCACACTCCCCCTCCTGACATCCCAGGACAACCTGCCAAGAATTCTAAATGTATTAATAGCAACATAATAAATTATGAATATAAAGCTGAGTCATAAAATCCAGAAGTAAACACCGTAAGGGATCTGGGTCAGAAATCCTGAAAACCTCGAGTTATAAATACTCAGCTTGTCCAAATAACCAACAGAAAGCAAAGACCTACTTTGGAACCATGACTGCTTTGAAATCTCAGTCTCTCTCCTTCTCAAGGTCACCTCTTCTGGTGTAATAGAAAATGAAGTCAAATTAAAACCAGGGAAATAAAGAGAGGAGTGCAGGAGGTGGGGGCAGCAGAATTGCCACAAGCAGGGCCATCCATGCAGATGCTGTTTTCTTCTCCAAGATGAAACCCTGAGACACTGGTGAGAGGCAATGCAGACAGCAGGATGTGGAAAACTAGAGAAGTCATTGGGATTTAATTGCAGTAGGAAAGCTGAATATTTGTGAGCAGCCCCACCAAGCTGGAGTTTGCTCCAGTGGCACTTCTGCAATGGTGCTGAAAATAAGCTTTTCCCTCCTGAGCCAACAGTTACAGAGCTCTTAAGAAGTAGTGGAAGTGTATGATTGGGAAGCCATTCAGCTAGAACAGAGTTTTTATTATTCCTTGGCCATTCTAATGATCTCAGATCTGTCCTTGTCACTTATCTCTCGTCTCTGAAGAAAAATCAGCATTTTCGGGCCATTTATTACAAGTATCAAGTGTTAAACTTGTACAAGAGCTAAGAGCAGACAATTTAACACACTGCTGATGCTCTCAAGCTTAGGGCAATAGAAATTAAGTATCTGCACTGTGCAACAATGGGTCTCCAACTCCTTATTTCCCATGAAAAGAGAAAATACACTGCCTAGTGAGAGACTCTGAACAAAGCCCTCAATTCTCCTCCCTGAGCTTCCACAGATTTCCTTTAAGATCATTATCGAGGTTCTCTAAACAGTTTGCAGCATCAGTTTCTCCAAATGCTAAACAAATAATGGATACATACAATAGATGTAAATGAATTCCCTGTAGGCAGTGCTGGAGAAGCCTCCAAGAGGGAGTGAGTGTGTCACAGACACAAAAACCACTTATCCACACATTAGGGGGGGAAAGCAGCTTTTTCCCAGCAAGAACTCCAACCTTTTCCAGAGAGCCAAGAAAAAGGGGCCAGGGAAAGAGCCCCCTGCACAAAGGGGTGCTCAGGTTGGGGACTGGAGGTGCAGCAGGAATCCCAAAGGGCTGTGAGTTGTCATGGCCTGGCTTTGTTTTCAGCAAAGGTTTCATATTTCAGCAGAGGAAGCTGAAAAGCTCCCCTGCTCCAGCTACACCTGAAGAACCCCGAGTGGGACTCGTGCAGCAGCTGTGGATCCCACCCAAACTGAGCTCCCTGCATCCACTCTCTGAAAAATGGGAACAAAGGGAGGGGAAGAGGAAAGAGGAATTGCACAAGGCAGTGCACAAATCATTGTTTTTCAGAGCAAGACACAAAAATACATCTCTTTGTTTCTCTATGAAAGAATTTAAAATATTCCTCACATAATATATATTTTTACAATCCTGTAACAGTTTGGGCCTATAGAATTTTCAAGCCCTGCCAAAAAAGCTGTTTGGATTGAATCCTTAGAGAGAGGGAAAAATCAATTGCTGCTGTGAATGATGACATATTTCAGTGAGCAGAGATTTAATATTGGGGAAAGCTCTGCTGATATTTCAACAGAAATAAACAGCAGCAGACAAGTTATTCACAGAGGTGTTTTAGAGCTCCTCACTGGCCTGGCCTCACCTTCTCCCTCCAGCCCTTTGCCTCTCTCCTCTTCCTCCAGATCTGGCCCCCTTTTCAGCTCCTCTTTTACTTTCACATCTTCCAAGGCAGTTTCAATAGCCATGACATCCCCGAGAGACTTCTGATCCTCTGTCTTGTGTCTTCTGGGTTGACTCCTTTTTCTGTGAGACCTGAAAGTACAGAAGTGTGATTTGACATAAAAGAACAGCCTTCAAAACAGAAAACCATCAGTGACTTAAAAAGCTGAATACAAAACAAAAGGATCTTCTTTGGAGAGAAAACACAAGGTAGCTAAAATAGCTACAGGGCAAGAGAGATATCTGAAAGGGAACAGATGAACCTCACATAACACAACATTTAAGATCCATTCACAGCAGCCATTAATTGTCTGGGTTTCCTGAAGAGCTTTTTCCTACCATTACTAATGGAAGCTCACAAGCTGCAGTTAAAGTGATTTTAATTGTGTTTTCAATCTATTTTGCTTGTATTTCAAAATACAGATGAAAACTTGTTTAAATATCTCTTTCATCCTCTGCCTCCATTCCATTATTTCTTTTCATTCTGTCCGTGCCTCCCTTTGGCAAACTGCTGGAAGTCTGCAAAACATCATCTTCCAGCTCTGAGACATTACCCAGCACTGCCAGTTCCCAAAAACACACTGTAATGAATGCTCCAAGCAAAATCAATAGGCAGTCTATGATTGTTCAGCAGCAAATTCAGAAGGTCCAAGGCCTTGAAGAAATCTAACTAAAAAATATGCATATTAATAAGAACAGACAAATACTAACGAGGCAATAGCAAAGCTGTTCACTCTTTTTAAAGTCAGTGCCACTAAGGCAAAGATTACAGGGGCCACAATGCAAAGAGAAATGGAAATTCAGAAGTCAGGGCAAGATTTTTGGGTTGGGAACTGTAGGAAGCCAAGTACCCTCACAGACACTCCCCACTGCTCAAGAGGGACAGGGTGGGGAAATTGGAAGAACAAGAGCCAGAAACTTGTAAGTCAAGACAAATGCAGTTCAATAGGTGAAGGAAAGAATGAAAAAAAGAGAGAAGGAAGCCCAGGAAATCCACTCACCACCTCCCCAGGCAGAGCAATGCCCAAAAACAGAACCCCAGAAACCAAACCCCTCCTCCCTGCCAGTTTTTATTGCTCCCCATAACATTTTATGGCACAGAATCTCCCCCTGGCCACTCGGGGCCAGCTGGGGCCCCTCCCCACCTGGCACCCACCCCAGGGTCCCATGGCCAGAGTGGGACAGGACAAAGCCCTGGCACTGTGCAAGCCACAGCCAAAAGCCCTGAGCCTCAGGGTGCAGCCCCAGGGCCAGGAGCTGCAGCCCAGGCAGCCCCAGCACAGGCTTTTACACAATCTGTAGAATTGCTCCTTCAATTTCAGCTTTAAATCTCTTAACAAATCTCCTCTCCCAAAAGGACTCATTCAGAAACTTGCCATTTTTGCCCCATTTTTAGCATGTAGGCACTTCTTTGGTTGAAAGCAGCACTTTCCTTATGGCCTCACATCCACCATCGTGTGACAAAGACTAAAAACTAAACACTAAAGACTAAAACACACTTCAGTCATCAGTCCCAAAGCCCAGGAAAGCTAAAAGGCAGCTCCCCATCCTCAGAGCCCAGAAAACTCAGCTGCTAATTAGATTTGGAGCACAACAGAGCTAAGAGCCCCTAATCAGCCTTTAAACTGACAAAGAAGGGAGAGAAAAATTCAACCTGAGAAGAATGATGAATAGAAAAGCAAGTTGGTCCATATGCACAGGGAGCTCTAATTGCCAGCCTCTGAGCAGATGGAGGCCCTCCAGGAAGAGCTGGTGCCTTCTCAGCTGCAGGACAGTCATGAGCAGGGCCAGGGGCTGAAGGACCAGCTCTGCTCTTCACCCACACCCCAAGAACTCAGCACCTTCCCAGGGAGGGGAATGTAGAGGTGAAGATAAAGCTGTAAGACTTTGCCACTGCAGCTGGAACGTTCCATAGCTGAAGGAGGAGCAGAGTCCAGTGTTACAAGCTGGTTTCTGCAAAGTGTGTTTTATTCCTGGGGGGTGGAAATGCCAGGCAAAAAAGACAGCACAGAGCTTTATGCTCACAGGAGAGAAAAAAGATCTGTTTTGCAGTGCTATTCTCACTCAGGGGTTGTGGGGGAGAGAGGCAGAATGCTCAGCACCTCAAGCAAGTGCTTCCAGAACGACAGGCTGAAGGCTGAGCACTTCCAGAAGTGAAGCTGGTCTGTGTCTGACAGAATTCACACATCACAAATGGGCTGCTGGGGACTGGACTAAAACAGTCTCTTGCTGAAGCCATAAAGTAAACAAAGTTGGGTTTTTTAAGGTAACCAAGTCTGACTGACCTTAGAGAAGAAATAACACCTCTCTGCAGAGTTTAAAAGCTCCGTTTTTCCAAGAGAGCTGACAAAAAAGCAGCGTTTGTACTCTTTGAAGAACAGACCACAAAGTGACTTAAATTAAGTAGCTACAACTGTGAAGGTTTGGGCAGAGGTGAATCCCATCCCTCCATCCTGCTGAGAAAAGTCAGGCTTCAAGTAAAACGATGTCTTGGAAAGACATAAGCACAGGAGAAAGTACTGCTAAGGAGTATGGAACAGCTTCAAAACTGCTTCAGGATAATGCTGGAATAATCCAGGAAACACTGAACAGATAAGCAAAAAAAGTACCTGGATCTTTTGCAATAGGCTCAGGATGAGAGAGAGGCTTCTCTGCTGGGTAATAGGCTCAGGGAGGGAAAATAATCCTTGGTGTTCATCCCGTGCCTTACACTGTGCACACATCAGCTCCACCAGGAACCCTAACAGCCACCAAAATGCAGCAGCACTTTCATCAGGGACCAGCTCCCAGCACACATCCCTGCCAGCCCCGAGAGCAACCCAAGGGTGCAAAGCAGCAGAGCTGTGAGACAGCTGAGGCTCTCCAGTGATGGCAGAGATCACAGAAACCCAAACCAAGATGAATCCTGAGGAACCTCGAGGCCTGAAGATTTCCTGGGGGCTTTCACAAAAAACTCAGTGACAGAGGAAAAGAGTCCCAGAGTTGCTATTTTAAGAAACTTGCCAGGAAAAAGAATGAAGGGACTGAAGTTGCTGAGGGAAGTCACCTACCGGTGTTTGCTGTCCTCTTCCTCATCTCCTATCCTATAAAGCAAGATTCCAACAGGAAAACGTTAGCATGCCAAATTTTCAATTCAAGCATGCTGTAACACACAAAAATCACAGACTTGTAGAAAATTAATACAAAGATCAAAGGAAGCACAGAAAGGCATGCATAAAATCCCCTTTGCAACTGATGGGCTTTTTTAAACTCCTGCTTTCTGATCAGTGAAGCTCTAAATGTTCACTGTAGATTTTTTGGTCTTCCAGGATAAGAGATGAGATGTGAGGGGGCACAAAGTGTCCCACTTAGAAAAACACGTGTTTTTATAACATGGGAAGGAAATAGAACCATGAGGGACCCATGACCCCAGACAAATGGCACGAGGAACTGTATGAAAAGAAGAGAGGAAGAAAAGAAGAGAGTTTGGACGATGTCCAGTGAAGAACTGCAGCATCTCCAGCGCCAGCAGTGACAGCCAGAGCAGGGCCCAGCCCAGGCCCTCTCCTCACCTGCGGAGCAGCTTGGCCTTCAGCTCGGCCTTGGTCTCGTTCCAGGCGTCCAGCTCGGGGCTGCTCAGGGCCGTGGGCTTCATGTGGTCCAGCACAGCAATGTCCTTGCCCTGCTTCCAGAGGTCGTAGCGCTCGGGCTGCAGCACCCTCACAAACACATCCATGGAGATCTTCACCATGTCCTTGCGGCACGTGCACTGCAAGAGACCCCCCCTGTCACTGGGGAGCAGCTTCCCCCGCTGGAGAGGGGCTCTGGAGGGCTCCTGCAAACCAGCTGCCACTCCAGCACTCTCCAGGGGGACAGGAAAACTCTGCTCCCAAGGGTTTTGTTCTCCCTCTGAGCCCCCAACAAGCCAATGCTTCCTGGGAGTGGCACTGCTCGAGTCCTGTGCTGCAGGCACTCGACACAATTACTCTGTCTGCTCCAGCCCAGGTCACAGTCTGCCCTCCAGCCCACGTTCCCTCCATCAGCCTCTCTCTGGCAGAGTTTTCCAGGCTCAAAAGATATTACTGGTACCACTTCATAACTCAGAAAAGCCTCACAGGAACCAAAGCCTGACCTAGAGCACAGGGCAGTTAAACTCCATAATGATACATCCTGACATGGCACAGCAATCCTGCACAAAGGGGAAGAAATAAAAACCCTGCAGTACCTACAACCTGCATCCAAACCATTAAGTGGCAGAAAATGTGCTTTATTCCTTTCAACTGGCATCTGCTCATTAAAGCTGGAGTTACACCCCTGCCATTGCACAGGGGGCTCATGGGTGGTGAAGGATTCATCCTGGGATCAATCAGCCAGTGCAGCAAGGGGATTCTCACCCTGGGCTGACTCCAGGCCCAGAGTCAGCCTTTACAAACTTCATCAAAAGGAGGCAGAGGATGGCAAAGGACCCAGGAACCCCTCAGGTGCCTCTGGGGCTGCAGCCACAGCTCTCCTGGGGGTTCTGCTCTAAGGGGCAAAGCTTTGCTGCCACTAATTTGCTTTTCAGCTCCAAGCTCAGGCTGAGGTAATTGGAGCCACTTTGCAGGACTGGTTTGGGGGTTTTTCTCCACCCTTCCTCCACACCTTTTCAAAACCATTCTATGCATTCTTTTGGCAGAAATGCCTGAAATGAAACCTGCTTCTCCCCTTTCTCCCTTCCCTTTTCACCACCATCACTAAATAATGTATGGCCATAGTTGAGAACTCACTGAGAGAAGGAGAGAGAAGAGTTCTCCAGCACCCCCCATCCTGCAGCTCCTGTTTCTCATTGTGCAGGGGCTGGGGCAGTGTTGGTAACCCGAGTGTGCTGAGTGGGAAGGAGCTTTTCTGGACAGGCACTTTCAGGAAAACTCCCTTTAATGAAAAACGGCTGAGGCCAGGGAGGCTGCAAATGCAATTTGGCCACAGCAGGAGCACAGATGGCACCCGAGCTTCCCAGCCCAGGCAGGAGCTCCCCACAGCACCTCCCTCAACCCTGGCCTGAGGGACTGAGCAGACTTTCCTTAAGAAAGTCTGAAAGCACCTGAGCAGAGCTACGGAGAGGAAGAGCATTCCCAGCACAGCTCTGGGGATTGGCCTCCTCAGAGGCTGAAAAACAGCTTGGAAGGGGAATGCTGTGTTTGGTGACCCTGACCTGGACCCAGGACACATCCACAGCAGCACAGACACATCCACATCCACCCCTTCCAATCTGCCAGCACAGCCTGAGCCCCCCGAGCAGCTCCAGGGTCTCCCCCAGCTGCACCCCCTGGTCAGGGCTGGTGAAGCCCAGGCTGAGCCCTGGGGATGCTGCTGGGCTCCATCTCCCACATCAGCCCAGCTCCTTTCTGTCCACAAATCTGCCATGATGGATGTTTAGATTTCAATTTTCATTTAATTCCATTGCTTGCACACCAGCCAGCATGAATAATTTACACAGCCTCTCTCCTCAGAGGCCCCTCCTGGAGCAGGCAGTGATATTTCCTCAGCTGCTGCAGTTGTGGCACAGCCACAGTCCCAGCAGGGCCAGGACATTTCCCCATCCCTCCCCTCAGACAGCAGGGAGACCCTGCTGGTGCTTCCATCACAGCTGGAAAAGGGAATGCTCCTGTGAGAGAGCTGGAGAGGGAGAATGGGCCCAGGAGGAGAGTGAGGGTAGAGAAGGGTAAGAAATGGCCTCTGCAATAACTCCTTGCTCTGCTCTGTTCCAGCAGGACAAAAGCAGCAAGGCTGTTTCCTGGAAATGATCTCCAGTCCCACACCCTGATCCCCCTCCCACACACACAGAGCTGTATTTCTTTCCAGGTATTTCACACCTATTTCCTCAAACACATTTTGCCTACAGCCCCATCTCTGTCCATCCCTACCCCAACTTCTGCAGAATATATCCTCCCAAATTCCCTCAAATTCTAACACTTTATATTCCACTATTATTAAATTTTACAGAAAAAAAAACCCAAACAAAAAACCTAAAAATGAACATGTAACACTAAAACACCACCACTAAGGAGAGAGATGAAACCTCATTTCCTTTACTGAACCACAGAGCTCCAGTTTGGGAATCCACAGAATTCCTGTGGATCAATGGCCCTGGGAAGGATTTCACCCAAAGCACAGCCCTGGATGGCACCACAAACGTTTGCCCAGATGACAGGTGAGGAGGTCAGGGAATTCAGGAGGCCAGGCAGCCCCTGCCCTCTCCCCTCCCTCCCTCCTGGGCTGGGATCAGCAGAGCCACAGGTCAGACTGAGCAATGGAAATGCAATGTTCCTGCCAGGACCCCCTGCAAGGCCTGAAAATAGGAGGGGGAAAAAGCCAACCCCAAAACCCAACNGTTTGCCCAGATGACAGGTGAGGAATTCAGGAGCTCTGAGATGCCAGGCAGCCCCTGCCCCTCCCTCCCTCCTGGGCTGGGATCAGCAGAGCCACAGGTCAGACTGAGCCATGGAAATGCAATGTTCCTGCCAGGACCCCCTGCAAGGCCTGAAAATGGGAGGGGGAAAAAGCCAACCCAAAACCCAACAGCTTCAGGGGAGCTGAGACCCAAAGGAGCAACCAGAGAGGAGTTTCCATATTCACCAAATCTGCAGGAACTTCACTTATTCCACCCCCTGAAGGCTTTCCCAGCCTCACCTCTCCTTTTCCATAAGTTAAGGGCTTTATTAACTATATGCATATGGAAAAATACTGTAAGGAAATGCACAATTAAACCTTTTTCCAGCCTAAAACCCCAACATTCTTCCTTTCCTCATTATTTGATTATCTGCAACTCCAATTTGGAGCCTGTGGTAAAATATGTGACCACACCAGGAGCCCTGTCCCATCAATTCTAACTCCAAGACTGATGGGGGGAATTTGTGGCTATTGAATGCACAACCATTATCTCATTTGCAATATTTTTTAACATAAAAACACAAATAAGTCTATATAAAATAACAGCCAGATAAAACGACTGTCTCCTTGAAATCATAAAATCAAATGATTTATGGAAAAGTGCAGACTCATTCAACTTCAACCTTCAGTGACAGTTTTGTGAGGATATCTCCCTCAATTCCCAACTATTAACCCTGAACTGAACCTCAGCAGTTCCATCACACAGGAAAGGTTAATGGAAAATAAGCCTTTTCCTTATGCAGAAATAGTCACCAAAATTACATATTTGAAGTGGCACCTCTGGTTTTCATGGACAAAACCCTTCATATTCAGATGAAAGCAGCTGGCAAGACTCAGCTGAGCCTCCCACTTGGCATTAATGGAAATTTATCCCTCACAAAGCCCAACATGCTCGAAATTGCAGTTCTTTCAGCTTTTAAATGCCAGACTAAAATCTTTGCTCAAAGCTTTTCTACCTGTTTTCCCATGACAATGAGGCCCACAAGCAGGTTCCTGGGATAGAGGGGGGTGCTGTGCAAAGGCAGCAGGGGAGCTCTGGCTGCTCCAGGACAGACCTCACCCCACAGCTGCTCCCTGCACCTCCCCAGGACCAAGCAGAGCTTCAGCTCTGGGGGAAACAAGCCCCCAGTACAACCAGTGCCTCTGAGCAGCAGCAGCCCAGTTTGTTCCCACATTACAGATGTGCTACTGGGATCCAACAAGATGGAAAAATCCAGTTTGGGGCTCCAGTTTCCTTCTTCCACTCAGCCACTGTCCCTGCACTCCTGAGAGATGAAGGAGCAATTCTGTGAGTAAGTGAGGGGTTAAACTCTGAGGAGGAAGAGCCCAAAGTGCACAGTTTGTGTGTTTAATGGTTGGAAGCTTGTGGGAAAGAAGATGAGCCTTGACCCCCTGTTTGCAGAGTAATTACCAGCATCAACAACAAACCAGTTCATTAGGAAACCCACTGGAAACCCTGCCCAGGGCTGCATAAACAAAACCATTAGGAAAGATTTCCAGGGCCTCCCCCTGTCCCTGGCTGCTCCCACTGCTCCCGGGGATCCCTGGGCTGCAGGGCTGGGGCTGGGGAGGCAGAGGCCCCTCAGACACAGCACTCAGTGTGCCAGGGATGCTCTGGGACCTGCCCAGCAAACCCAGTAACGCACAGCCCATCCCAGTAACCCATCCCAGTAACGCACAGCCCATCCCAGTAACCCATCCCAGTAATGCACAGCCCATCCCAGTAACCAATCCCAGTAACCCATCCCAGTAACCCAGAGCCCATCCCAGTAACCCATCCCAGTAACCCACAACCCATCCCAGTAACCCATCCCAGTAACGCACAGCCCATCCCAGTAACCCATAACCCATCCCATAACCCATCCCAGTAACCCATAACCCCCCCAGTAACCCATAACCCACCCCACCATCCAGAGGGCCAGGCCAGAAGGACCTGGTGGCCCCGTGGGACACTCAGCCAGCCCAGCACTGGCTCCTGGGAATCCCAGTAAACCCAGGGGCTGACCCTGCTCCCAGGGCTCCAAGGGTTCTTCCTTCATTGCCCAGGACCTCCCAGCCAGAGCCTGAGGAGAGGAGCTTGGGAAGGAGCTGAGAAAACAAAGCTTCCAGAGAGTTCCCAAAAAACAACCATCCCCTCTCCAGCTCAGCACAGAAAACGCTGTCCAAGTTCCTTTTTCTGGCACAGAACCAGGAGCATTAGGGGTGTTTACAAATAATACAGGAAAATAAGTACAAGAAAGGTGGAAGGATTTGTACAAGAGCAACTTTGAATCTGTCTGACGAAAATAAACCATGGAAATGTTATTCCATAATAGATTTCTTTAATGTATTCTAAGCTTAAAAGGTCTAATTAGAGTAAAAGAGCAATTTTGAATGTCTGACAAAAATAAACTATGGAAATGCTATTTCATAATAGATTTTTTTATGTGTTCTAAGCTTAAAAGGTCTAATTAGAGTAAAAGAGCAATTTTGAATGTCTGACAAAAATAAACTATGGAAATGCTATTTCATAATAGATTTTTTTATGTGTTCTAAGCTTAAAAGGTCTAATTAGAGTCAGTTGAGGCACAGACACAAAGTAATGTAAAAATACAATTCTGATTTGCCTTATTTTGGGGACCAATTTTGCAGTATTACCAAACAGGTTTCTGCAAAAACCTCACAAGTTTTATTTTCTTGGGAAATACAGACATATTGAAGGGGAAAATCTACTAAAATGTGAATACTAAGAAGAAAGCTTCCATTTTACTTGGAAAAATTATAGGCTAGACAACATTTAATCACAGATATTCCAAGTGTAAATTTGAGATTAGTTCTATATTACACATAGAGTACAGAAAAAAGGAGTGAGCAGAAGGTTTAGAAGCAACAAACTATGTAAAGGATCCCAGGCTGGGATCCCTTCTGTGGGCAGCTCAGGAAAATGCCAAGGGAAGAGTTTTCCTCGTGTGCCCCTGCCCCAGAGGGGAGAGCAGCAGAGCAGGGGGGCTCTGGGAGCACTGGGGTTTGATGGGAGCACTGGGAAGGGCTGAAGGCTCCTTCTTTCAGAAGCCAAGGGCAGGATTTGGGCAGCAAGGGCAGCCTGACCCCTCTGATGCTGACAGAGAGGTGCAGCAGCTCCTGTGCAAGAACAGGAGATCAAGGAGGGCCTGCAAGGGGCAGCCCAGGGCTCCTCCAGGAGGGGCTGCACCTCACTCACAGCAAAGTGCAGGGCCTGCCCCCTCCCACCCAGTTATTTTCAGTCCAGTTTGCCAAAGAAATAGAAAAGCTGGGCTGGGATTGGAATTTGTGCTAAGACTCTATGCTCTGAGGCTCACAGGCCACCTCAGGCACAGGAGGGCACTCTCCTGAAAGCCCTGGTCCAAAAGGGCTGTTTGGGCAGAGACACAGCTGCTGAAATCTGGGGGGGCATCCAAGGGCTTTCAGGAACAAAAAACCAGGAATGCAGGCAGGAACTGCAGGCTCATGGTGCAAAAGAAAAAGAAATTTTTAAAGAAGATGGTAAGGAATGAACATTATAATTTCCTGCCTTTCACTCAGCAGCTTTTTTCAACAACCAAACAGAAAAAAAAATATGACAAATGGAAGACAAATGACTGAGGAACTCCAACTACAGAGAGCAAAGGGAAATATTTCTCCCTAATTTCTTAGCTCTGCCTATGCAGGCAAACATTCACTGCAGTTTCTACAAATAAACCCATCCCTCCTCAGCTGCACCACTGAATCAGGAATGCTGAAGCCCAAAGCAAATATTTGGATTAGAGCTGACTCTGAAACATTGTGCCAGGATCTCCAAGGCTTGGAAACCCCTCTGAACTCCTTTTTGCTGGGCACTGGGCAGTGACAGCCAGGGGAGGATGCAGCTCCCCAGGAGCACCCCCTGCCCTGCTGGGCTGCATCCCCTGCAGGCCTTGGGAAGAGCTGCTGGGATCTGTCCCTCCTGGTTCCTAATTTACAGATACAAGTGAATTTACCCACTGCTGGTTTCCCACACTACTCTGCAGCCATTGCTATTTTTTTTTTTTTTTTTGCTAATCCTGACACTTGTTCTACAATTAGAGCAGGACCAGTGTCTCAGAAGCTGATCTTTACACTGCAGGCTGGTTATTGTGTATTTTTACAGCCCAGGCAGGCTCTCTGTGGGATGCAGAACATTGTACCCATCTGGCAGGCAATTAGCACAGCTCTGCTGTCCCAGGTGAACCATCACCTTCCTCTGCTGCACTGCACCACTGCCACAGCTCTCAGCAGAGAGAACCCAAACCTCCTCCCCAGGATAATGGCCAGGAGAACATTACAGTGGGCTAATTAGGAGCCCTGCCCTGTGCCCATTCTGCTGAGGACTGGCAGGACAAGCAAAGGAGGGAACCACCCCTGGGCACCTGGGCCACTGCAGGGAGAGCAGGTGCCTGCAGAGCTTTGCCCAGCTCAGGCTTCCCAAGAACTTTTATAAATGAGTATATGGTAAGAAAAAAAAAACCCAAACCTGCCTGCATGTGAGCAAGGATAATCTAATTGTGCCTGGGAGCATATAAATCAATAAAGCCATTTTTTAAATATAGGAAAGCTGTAGTAGTTAACTAAAACTCACATACTCAGGGATTGTGGAATGGTGTGGGTTGGGAGGGACCTTAAATCTCATCTCATCCCAGCCCTGCCATGGCAGGGACCCCTCCCACTGTCCCAGGGTGCCCCATCCAGCCTGGCCTGGGACACTGCCAGGGATCCAGGGGCAGCCAGAGCTGCTCTGGGAATTCCAGCCCAGGGCCTCCCACCCCCACAGGCAGGAATTTCCTCCTGATGTCTCTCCAGGAATTCTGTCCCCACAGAGGTGCAGGCAGCTCCAGCCCTCAGCTGATCATTCCTTAGGTCCCTGCCTGAGCCCAAACAAGGTTTAAGCAGAGCTTTGCCCTCCCAGTGACCAAGGTGCCCCTCAGCTGGGACCCCAGCCAGGCATGCCAGGGTTAATTAACCCGTGCTTTAGAGCAGCAGGAAGCTCAGAACTGACAAGTGCCACGGAGTGCAATGGGAATAAATTGGGCATCTCCTTGCACACTCCCACCGTGTGTCCCCAGCTCTGCTCCAGCTCTGCTGCTGCTTGTTCAGTAATTTCACGCTACGCTGCTTAACAATGTAAGCATGGAGGCTCCATCAAAAACTGCACTTCCCAAATGTCACTTGTTTGTGAACACATGGCTGAACCCAAAATTGCTTTTAATATTCGAGTGGTGCCTGCTGGCTCGGTTGTAGTTAAGGGTCTGTCTGAATTTCCATGATAAACCCCATTTTCTGGGGTGTAATACCATGACCACTCACTACACTGCCTTACAAGGTCACAGCAGACAAACACCATTTTTTACATTTTTGAGCCAGGGTTGCTTGGTTATTCTTGAGTTTCAGACACCTGACACTGATTTGAGGCCTCTTACAGTTTAAGGGTTTTCTTACCATCCCTTTAACTCCAGAACAAATCCAAATGTCTGACCCATCCCTGGAAGTGCCCAAGGCCAGGCTGGACAGGGCTGGGAGCAACCTGGGCTAGTGGAAGGTGTCCCTGCCCATGGCAGAATGTTCCAGATTCTGCTGAATGAGCTTTGCTGCTCTGCAGACTTCAAACCAGCAGAGCACAGGTGCTGCCACAAAGCAAAGCCCACCAGGAATCTGCCCTAATGACAAACAACCACACAAACATCACTCTCCAAACTTAGCTGAGTGCACAGATCAGAGGAATTCAGGTATTTTCAGTGTTATTACCAAAGTGTTATTAAAGCTTAGAAGTATTTCCAGCTCTTTCCTTCCCCTCCAGTGTGTAGCTAATGAGTTGTGTTCAGTTACCTCAGCCACCTGATTCACTGTGAAACACCAGAAAACCAGTCCCAACTCACCAATCCCAAGGTGAATTGGGTGAATTAAAGGTGAATTTACAAGGTGTTCACAAGGTGAATTAACACCACAGAAGGTCATTCCTATGCCCTCAGAACCAAACAAACGACCAAGAGGCAAAGCCAGCAACGCCTGTGGGGCAGTGAGAGCACTGCCCAAAGCAGAGGGGCTCCCCACGCTGTCCCCAGGAGCAAGGGCAGGAAAGGAGCCCCCAGCCCCACCTGGGCCCTCCCCAGCCCCACCTGGGCCCACCTGTGTTGCCATTTTGCCGTAGTCAATCCAGCGCAGGGTGGCGAAGTTGGTGGACTCGGCGCAGTTGAAGCCGTGGTTGAAGCCAGCGTGGTACCCATAAGGAAATGTGATCATGAACTCCCCAGCTTCCTGGGTGATCTGAAAAACAGAGAGAAAAGGAGGAGACACCCCACAGTCACTGAATGCAGCAGCTTGTGAACAGAGAGCTGTTAAAAAACGCCACAGATTAAATCTCTCTCCACTGAGGGTGAGCAGAGCTGTCACTGCCAGCTCCTGGCTGAGCCTGGAACCTTCCTGGAGAACTGCAGGAACACTCAAGTATTCTCCCAAGGCAAAAACTCAGAGCAGTGGATGGAAGGGCTGACATGACCTGAACTATTTACAGTTCAGTTCCAGTTACAAAGGGGTCTCGGGCTGCAACATTTCCAAGGATCAATAAATCTTTGATGTGACCACTTTGGCTCGTGGCACTTCCAAACCTTCCTTCCCACCCCCATGCCAGAGCAGCCCAGAGCCCTGGATTTCCCTCCTAACATTCCTTCTGCATGGCAGGGTCCTTCTGAAGCACCTCCTGCCCTTCCCTGTATTTGTTTCCCCACTCCTTTATCCTCACTCACACCTGTTCAAAAGTCAAGTGCCCCAAAAATCACAGCCCAGCTTTTGTCTGCTTTGGGAATTGTCCAGAGCAGCTGTGGCTGCTCCATCCCCGGCAGTGTCCAGGGCCAGCTGGAGCACCCTGGGACAGTGGGAGGTGTCCCTGCCCATGGCACTGGGTGGGCTTTAATGTCCCTTTCAACACAAACCATCCTGGGACTCGACTTTCCTAAAATTAAAGCAATAAGCATTATGGACATTATTAATAGGGTTGAACTCTATAGATCACAGCTGGAACTGGAGGCAAATCAATCTTGATCCTTCTAAAAAAATCCTTATATCTTGTGCAGAAAAACCATTGGGAAAAAAGAAGTTTAATTGTCAAGGGCATGGCCTGAACCCCGGGAGCAGCTCCCAGCCCAGCTGCCCCTGCTGCAGCAGCACCTCCCCTCCACGGGGCACAGAAGAGGCAAAGCTTGACCTTCCCTGTGCTTCCAGCCAGTGCTGACAGAGCTCCCACAGCTGTCACAGGCCAAGAATCCCCTTGGATTCCTCCCCACGGCCACAGCTCACACCCAGCAGCTCTGAGCCCACAGAGGCTCCAGGGGACTGCACTCCCAAACACGAGCATGGGGCCAAATGCAAAATGTGAACAGACAGAAGTTCAAACATTTCCCCCTCAGCTGGGCCAGCAGCTGAACTGCTGATGTCATTAACAGGAAAAGAGTAACTTTAAAAAGAGGGACTAAAAGCTGCAGGGAGCCACAAGAAGCTCCTGCAGGGTTCCAGGGGCACATCCAGCCCTCCACACCCCCCAGTGCTACTCTGCTGCCTTCAGAGGATGAGCAGGTTCTGTTTCTGTCACTGAATGGACAGCCTGGTGTCTCCATTTCAAGCCCACATCATCCATGGCACTGCTGTCAACATTATCCCACAATAAATTAGAGAACACTCCAGATGATGGATAGGCCATGCAGAAAAGTAATAACTATTGAAGGAAAGCCAGCACAAACTGCCACTCATGAAGAAAGCCCCAAATTTACTGACTTCTGCAAGCTCTTGAGGAATAAATGGAGAAATCAATAGGAGATTACAGAAATACACATTTTTAATTATTAAAAAGCCCTAGTATTGATCTGTTTCTTTTTTTCCAGAACAGCATTATAGAGATTTATAAATGCTGCCTATTTCAACTTCATTGAAATCTGCCAGGAATTGGGATGAAGGGATCCTATCTGTATTCCTCAGGAAAAGGGGCACTTGTTCCCTGTTTGTGAATAGCAGTGACCCTCCTCCAACAGCCTCTATTTCAGGCCAGGGCTCGGAGCAGCCTGGGGCAGGGGAAGGTGTCCCTGGCCATGGCAGGGGTGGGACTCTTTGGAATTTAAGGTCCCTTCCCACTGCAAGATTCCATGGAAGCAGTTTGGAGCAGGCTTCTGACACTTCCCCCATGCACAGGCAGCTCTGGGAACACCCAGCAGCAGCAGCAGCCTGAGTGATTCTGCACAGATACAAATCCCTGTAACCACCCTTGGCTGAGGAGATTTACTTCTTGCCACAAGACTTTAAGAATAAGCACATTAAAACGATCATACCAAATAAACATGACCCCTCTTTTCAAATCAGGGCTTAAGAGCTGCAGGGATCCTTCCAGGCTTAGAGCAGCACGAACACTTACACAACAGGGAACCAGCACAGCCAGCTCCACTTTGGGCCACACTGGATCCACTAGAAAGTAAAAAAGTGTTTCTGAATCACCAGGGGGGTTTGCTGCCCCTTGATGAGCCAGAACATCCATCTCAGCTCATCCCTCTCTAGCTGAGAGGCTCCCTGATTGCCAGGGTTTGTTCAGGACAGCTTTTCTCCACTTCAGCATCCCAGCCAACCCCCAAACCCCTTTTTGCAGGCACACCTGGTTTGAACAATGCCCTTGGAAATGAAGCTGCTTTCCCCCAGTGCTGAATTGATTCCTGGGCAGAGGTGCTGTGCTCCCAAGAGCCTGCAGGCTCCCCCTGCATCCCTGCACCTACCCTGTCAAAGGGGATCCCGTATTTCTTCAGGATGGAGGGGGAGATGAGGGTCATCTTGTGGCGGAGGAAAGCGTCACATCCCTGAGAGCTTCCTGGGAAAAAGCCTGTGGAGACATTCAAGGGAGGAGCATCACTCCAGGACTGCTCCTGGGAAAACAACACAGGCTGCTGGGCCCCAGATCAACCTGCCCTAAAGGGCAAAAACGTTAATATTCAGGGAAGGGAAAGGAAAGGGGGAAGGGGAGAGGGGAGAGGGAAGAGGGGAGAGGGAAGAGGGGGAAAGGGGAAACCTCCATCTCCACCAGGCAGTGGCACAAGGGACACGTTCCCAGTGGTCACCAACAAGTGGCAGAGGCAGCAGGACCTGACCCAGTCAGCACCTCAACACCATTAAGTGTTAAATTTGACCCAAGCTCCATGCTGAGTTATTAAATCACAAATAATTAAGAAAACTAAAACAGGGGTAAGCACTGACCAAACCCCTCAAGGGCAGCTCAGCCACTGTAACCTGATTTTCCTCAAGATCATGTCTTCCCCTCCAAGTAGCTGATTCCATAACAAATTGTGTTTATAGGGCCTCAGACCCAGAACAGTTTAGGAAAACAAATAACCCAAGCTCTGGAACCAAAACTAATTGATGAGATATAATGGAAGGGGTTTCAGAAAGTCAAAAGGATTACTGGATTCCAGGTTTTCTTATATTTTTGTACTAAAAGCATTTCAATTAAAATTATGACTGTCTGCTACCCAGTCTGTCGTCCCTCTCTGCAGTTCCTCTTTTTAATGCACAGTTTAAGTGGCTCTCATTAAAGCCACTAATAAAGAAGCACATTTTAAGTGATTAGCACCAATAACATGGCAACACATTAACATCCTCTCCATGGGCTCCATGGCTCTCCCAGTGAGCCCATTTACAGCTCAGCTATTCATTTTCCATATTAATTACACACTCATTTCTCCATAGTAAACTTCTCCTCACTGATGCACAGGACAGGAGAATGGCCAGGCAGCAATTTTGGCTCTTTGCAGAGTTAAATCATCACCCACCCAGCTTCCAGAGACAGGAAACTAAAATAAAGACCAGATCATTGATAATTTGCTCCTGGTTTTACAGCACAAACCATCTCCATGCCTCAAAATTGATCATCCGTAAAAATTAGTTACAAACAGCAAGAAACTTATTATTGCTCCTGTCAGACTTGGAGTGGTATTTCAGAGTCTGCAGAACACGAGCCATCTGATTGATTGACTTCTTATAAAAATTACTTTTTTCATCTATTAAAAGCTGGCAAATGACTGAGCTGTAGCTTTGAAATGCACCATTTCTGAGTAGCCATTTCCAGCGCCGTCTGTATTTGGGGATGATGGAGCTCAGTGCCCAGGAGAAGAGCAGCACCAAGGCCCAGGGCACTGTGCCCAGCTGTTGTGCCTTCACCCCACACCCTGAATGCCCTGGGCAGCCCGAGGCCAGCCCAGCAGAGCTCACCTTTGGCCAGGCGCTCCAGCCTCTTGCCGTGCTCCGGGGGAATGGCGTACCTGGCAGGGGACACAAACCACAGCGTCAGCCCCAGGCACAAGGGACAGAACAGGCTGGCAGCAAAACCCCAATTCTGCACCTCTGACAGGCACCAGTAACACAGAGCCCGTGGGAAAAGCCACATTCAGTGAAGGTGCTTGGACAGGTCACAGGGAGGGCGCGACTGCCCCACCGTAACATCCCAAGGCTCCAAAAGGAAGGAAAATCCAGGAGACAAAGAGCTGACACAGCCCTGGAAACCCCAGAAATATCAGTGCAGGGAACAGCAGGTGTGTTCTCCATGGGGCAAAGTATCTGCAAAACAAAACTGTGCTAATATCACTAAGCAAGAAATGGATGGGCTGAGAAGGTGTGAAGGATGGTCAGTGTGCTTTGGGAAAGAAGAAACCTTCTTCTGTGTAAATAGGTTTCATTTTATTCAAAAAAAGGAAATATTCTTCAGAACAGCTCAAGCAGTCATGGCTCAATCCTTATGTCCATGCTGGATTTCACTGTCTGATGTGAAATAATGGAATTATTCCATCATTTTCTTGATGAGGTGACCCTGAAAATGCAGGGTCTGCTGATGAAAACACCATTAAAGGGTGTAGGGAACAACTTCTACACTTCCTAAAGACAGTTTTCTTAGATTAGGGGTCAATAAAGTGCAGAAGAATTTGACTGGAATTATTTTTTGAGTGCAAATTATTGAACATAGTTCTGGCAAAACAATCAACTGTCCCACAGGTCTCAGACACAAGCTGGGTGTGCCCAGCACGTACAAACATCAGGGAAGTTCCAAGTGGCTTTTTCTCCCAAAAGCTGTTATTTCTCTTCGTGCTTTGAGGTTCACAGCACTCTCAGGAGCAAAGCCCAGGTGACACAGATTTATGTGCTCAGGCTGGAAGAGGGGAACTGAATACCAGGATACATTTCAATGTGTTTAACATGATGACACACAATAATATTGCCAATGGAAATTTGTAAATCACTGGTTACATTCTGCAGCAAATTAAATATGGCTCTCCATGCTTTTTGTGACAGAGAATTCTGAGAATTTACATTTGTGGGAATGGCATTTATTGCCAGCTATAACTCCTCTCCAAAGCGAATAATAAAAAATGCATTATTTTTGCCATTTCCAATAAAGATGTCAAAGCCATCCCTCTCCCTGCCCCACGCTGGGCTCAGGATCCTGCAGGAGGGCACCAAGAGCAGGTGCCCAGCACTGCCCCTCTGGGGCTGGGGGCTCAGGATGTTCCTGATTCGGGGGGATTTCAGCCAGACCCATCCTGCATTTCCCAGAGGAAAGGGGAGAGGCAGCTGGGAGCCCCACCTGTGTCAGGAATCACACCCACCTGAGCTGGCCTGGCAGGGGGGACAGCACTCAAATCACACACAGCAGGCTCCAGGGTTAGGCACTAAGCTGATTTAAACTGATGGCTTAAAAAAAAATTTAAGGCAAAACACTGTGTAGCACCTAATCTTGTAAAATAATAAATGCAGCACTGGACTCCC
This sequence comes from Polioptila caerulea, assembly GCA_013397295.1. Lineage (NCBI taxonomy): Eukaryota > Metazoa > Chordata > Aves > Passeriformes > Certhiidae > Polioptila > Polioptila caerulea. Next base: position 521,778 of record VYXF01007238.1, read on the forward strand.
AACATCCCCTGACCAAAGTTTGACAGTGCCTTAAACTGCATAATTATCAAACAATTCAATTTCATTTGTGTGGGACAAAGCTAGTGGCTTTTATTTTACAAAGACCATTCATCACTTACATAAATGTGATAAAACTAATCCCGATCCAAAGCTCCTTTGTGGGATTAATGTCCCTTAAAACAGGGAAATGAGACATTCCATTCCTTCTGGGAAAAATGCTGAAGGATTGGGAAAGGACTAATTTATGGCTACAAGGCTGCTGATGATTAATGTAATATCCCCAGTCTACAATGCAACCTTCACTTAATTAGTGCCTGTAATTGGGAGTTGTAAAGATAAGATTAATTGAATCTTGAGGATGTTAAAAGTTTAATACATTGGAACATGGTTATTGTGTTATCTGAAACTGCAGCCTGCAAAAAGCCAAGCAAGGCTTTAGAGAACAGCCCATGGAGAGACAAAGAGAAAAGACTTGCTTGGATAGAAACCAGCCAGAGAGGAGGAATTTCCAGCTTATAATAAAGAACTATATGTAATTATATACAAATCAAAATACTCCAGCACAGAATGGTAATAGCTGAGTCCAATTTTAGAAATTAACTTTTTTCTTTGGGCCAGTCTTTAGGAAGCAGAGCCTACACATCCCTCTGCATTTATTCTTAGGAATTCAAAATATTAACTGCAGGAGAGAATTAAAAGTAGGTCAAATTCTGCTTTAAGTTATGCTCACAAATCTGACTGATTTACATAAAGATAGGCAATAAAGACAGAATTTAGGCTGCTATTTAAAACCAGGAAGAGAAACAGAAGGCTCCTGCACGTAGGGCACAGATTGAACTCCATCTACACACAAAATGATTGATTATGAGGCAGAACAACAATGGAAAGATTAAAAATTGCTGCAGTCACTGGGCAGTGGCACCCAGCAAGGGTGGCTGTGGTGTCCCCAGCAGAGCCTGTCCCCATCCCCACAGCTGGGCTGGGCTCAGCTCCAAACCCCCACTGCAGAGGCACCCACAGGGCAGGACACCCCAGAACTGCCCTTTCCACAGCTGGGACCTCGACAGCCCCAGGGCTGGGAGCACTGAGCTGGGTGTGCTCCCCAGGAAGGGACACTTGTGGCCACAGAGCCAGCCCAGCAGCCAGGTGAAGGCAAATCAGAGCTCCCATGCACTGGGCTGGCAAAGCCCCCCCAGCCCAGTGCCACAGGGTGACCAAGACAAAGGGCCAGGCTGCACCCAAACCCTGGCACTCAGCACTTTGGGGATTGCAGCAGGAAAAATGTGCTGCTGCTCTGTCAGGCACATTTACACAATGGGGAAAGAAAAAGCAGCTCAGGATACAGAAAGTTATAGTTCTGTGACTCAAATGTCATCTTACCCCCAAGTCAACAACCTGAAAGTAATATACTGAGCCTTTTAAATTACCTTTTTCTACTTTCCACCAAAACAACAGAAAATCCCTGAAGTGGATCAAGTACCACTTGTACACAGCCAGAACTTGCTGCTCTGTGGGAAACACTCTCAGCTTCCAAACTTATTTCATGAAACCTAATTCCAGCATTTCTGATCTCCACTTCCATGTAATTTTCTGAGTTCTTGAGTCAGGATCACAGGTCTGAAAGGTTTTGCCCCAAAGCCATAAATGTGATAGAAAATGATCTTCCTGGAGTGGTGGCTTGCTTGTGCTGATATGGAATCATGGACTCCCAAAATGGTTTGGGTTGGGAGAGATCCAAAATACCAATTTCCACCCCTGCTGTGGGCAGGGGCACCTCCCACCATCCCAGGGGGGTCCCAGCCCCAATGTCCAGCCTGGCCTTGGGCACTGCCAGGGCTCCAGGGGCAGCCACAGCTGCTCTGGGAATCTGTGCCAGGGCCTGCCCACCCTGCCAGGCAGGAATTCCTTCCCTGCATGAGTTTAACTGGACAGTCCCCTCTCCATCCCTAACACAAAAGAGAGGTCTGTCCTATTTGCCATCATAGGATATCATTAATAGAGTAATTTTCTTGGTGTTTTGTTTATTCCCCTGGAATGGGCCTTGATGGATGTGGATAATTATCAGACTATAAAAGCCAGCAAATGTGCTATTTTCTATCGCTCTAAATCATCAAACAAATAAAGTGTGAAACAGCATTTCTGAATACAATTTTCCCCTCTAATGGCTCAGAATTATTATCAGGAACAATGAGAATAAATAAGCAAATGTCTTGTGAATTAAGAATTAAACAAGTGTGTCAGTAACAAGGAGCATTCAGGCTGTCCTGGGATGCAGGGAGCCCACCAAGGAATGATGTCACAGGGAATTCACCTGGGCAGCTTCCAGCACCAGGTGCCCCTCAAGGACCCCTCACTGCTGCTTCCTCCAAGGCAGTCAGCTCACTTTTGGCTTCCAGTGGCCAAAAACCTGAAACCTCCTGCACAGCAAAGGCCTGCTCACAGCTGTTTTCTCCTTGTTCAAGAGGAATTTCTCTCACCTGAAGCCATCCCTACCTCTGGCACAGGACTAGACCATCCTGTCCCTTCATCCAACATCCCCCAAAGCCTCCCAGACCTTTTCCTGCTCCAGCTGTCCCCCCGAGTGTTTGACAGTTGTTGCACACCCCATTTACACTCCCTTGCACCAACACAGAGCAATCAAGCTGTGATCAGCTCACCAAATCCCCCCCCCCTCTCTGGGAGTCCGGGCTCCACGGGCAGGGGGAGGCTCGGCCACCAGACTTTGGAAATGTCACTCCAGTGCCATTCCTGGGAGAAGGTAAGAAACTCAATTTCACAGTGCCTGCCCAAGGTCTGCCCAAGCAGGCCCACACAGTTTAACACCCCATAATTATGGAATAAGGAACAGAAACACAACGGGAGCAGCACATTCCAAATGCCCAGGCCAGCGTGTCAAGCTGGGGTGAGTTATCTGTCTCCAAAGCAGATTTAATTGTGCCAAGAACAGTGACCCTTTAAGATTCAAATGCCAACCTGCTCTCAGCCACGACAGGCAGAATGAAAAGCTGCTATTTCAGTCCCTGTAAGGCAAAGGGTGCCCATAAACCCAGAATCTGAACCCTGACCTTCAACCTCTTCAGCCCCCACGACAGCAGCAAAGCCTCCAAAGAAAACCCCTTGGTCCATCAGGAATATTTATCACCCAACAAAACCATTAAGAACCAGCATCAGCACAGGGGGGTCCCTCCCTGCAAAGTTCAGATCCTGCTCCTGAGGCCTCATTTTTCAGTGAGGTAAAACATTAAACAAATCTCCTCACTGTGTCAGAGCAAAGCTCAGGGCAGGACTGGGGCTTTCCACGCTAGAATCTCCCAGAATATCCCGAGCTGGAAGGGACCCACAGGGATCAGAGCCCCACTCCTGCTGTCCAACACTATTTTTAAGCTGTTTTGCCTGGATGAGAAGAGAAAGAAGGTATTTCAACAAGAACTGATTGTTCCTTTGTTGGTAGCACTGTCACCTCTCTTTTCCTCACCTTTACCCTCCTCTGTAATTAACCTCCCTTCATCCCTCTCTCCCAACAATTCCTTCAAATACTGAAATCAGCTCCTTTTCCTCATCTCCCCATCAAGTCTGAGCTTGGCCCCCACTGGGTGGGCTGGGAATCTCCCATTTCCCTTCTCAAGATCCTGGTGAGGAGAGGAGAATCTGGGGCCTCCCTCTGCTCCCCCAGGAATGCAAACACTGCCTGGAGCTGAGAGCACACAGGGAGCTCCTTGCTCCCAGCAAAGAGCCTTTATCAAGGGCCTGCAGTTTTATCTTGGATGGATCATTTCACAGGACAGTGGAGGATGGAATTCAGTGTCTTCAACCAGCAGTGTCAATGATTTCAAATAATGACATTTTTATTGAAACACACCCAGAGTGAGAGACAAACACAGAGGCTGGGGAGTATCAACTCCAAAAGCCATAATCAGGAGTAAATAGGTAATGACAGGACCAAATCCCAACCCCCAAACACACCAAACCCACCTGCCTCCCACAACCCCGGGGAAGCACAGAGAGGAAATCAGGGCAAACCTGCTCAGGAAGGGCCTGGGCACCACCAAACACACCCAGCACCCACCACAGGGCACATTTCCCTGCAGACAATCCCCTCTCCACACACAGAATGAAGAAATGGCAGCAATGGAACAGCAGGATGAAAAACTTCCTCCCTCCCCAAAGAAACTGAAGTTGTGATTGCAAACTCTCCATTTGTTTTCCAGTAAGGATGGGCAGAATATCTCAGGTTACTCTCAAACTGGGATCAAATCCCTGGGGATTGAGTATTGGAAGATTAGAGTCAAGCCTAACTTGTGCCAATCATGTACTTCTAAAAGACTCTTCAACCCTCAGAGTTGCCTTGAGCTAGAAATAGGATTAAAGAGCCATTAGTTTCAAGAAGTGACATTAGACAGGAGCTTTTTAAAATTCTGATTTTAAAGCAGTATGAATTTTCAAGAGGTACAACTGAGCTCCAAGATTAGCACAATGGGCTACTCTCACAGTGATTCACTAACCCCCAACTCAACGAGCACAAAGAGGAGATTTTTCCAGAACTCCAAATGCAATTTTTAAATACATTTTTTTAAAGCAGAGAATTTAATGTGAACAACCATCTGCTCTTGGAAGGACTCTCGGTGCCCCAGTCCAGTCAGCTCCACAGCACAAGTGCCAGGCACAAAGCACAAAATTGCAGAGCACATTGGAGTGTCTCTCCCTCCACGTGAGAAAATAACCCAGAGCCTGCCTCTGCCTGCAGTGAATGAGCAGCATGGAGGAGCCATTTCACTAAGAAAAGGTGTTTGGGGAAAAACATTATGAAGTCATTTACTCATTCAGTTTAGCCAAGAAGATAATTAGTACACAATTCAACAGAGATGAATGACTACAATATTCATCCCCTTGCCATTCCCCGTTATTTGTCTGGAAGAACCTGTTCACATCAGATTTATTTCCCTCAACTGGCAATCAGATTATTAATTACTGGTTGTTTTTGTAGTGGATACCAAGCAAATAGAAAGAAAAGCAAAGATTATGCTTCAAAGAGCCTGTATTCTAAAATAATAGCTCATTTCAGCTCCAGAAACAAGGAGAAGAAAGGTAACCAGGGGAGATGAGAGCTATGTGTGCCTTGTACCAAGTGACCTGTGTGAGCTGCCTCCCTCCCCGGGCACAGCAACAGGTATTCCTGAAAAACCACGGATAATTGCAACAGCAGAACAAAAGAAATTGGCTCATGAGTAATGAAAGATATTCTTAGATTAGGAAACCCCTTGTGCTAGAGGTGCAATGCCTCTACACACACACTCTTTTCTTTTCTGAGGAGAAAAAATCCAGCATTCCAAAGGTTTAATGCTCCTCATCCATCAAACTGCACAGTTCCCAACTACAACTGCTTTGAAGTGAGAGCTGTGTTCTTGTCAGCATCAAAGCCACAAGTGCTGTAGCTGAGGTTTGATAAAGATCACTGACACAGTTTGTAAAGTTCCCTTTATTTCTCCTGTTTGATCCCCTTCGTGTGGCTGATTGGGCAGTTGGAAATGCAGTGGATGCAAGCCCAGCTCACTGATTCCTTGGAACATTAAGGGGTTAAGGAGTGCACAGCTCTCAGACAGCACCAGTGCTATCTAAGTGCTGTCATTACTACGGGCTCCTCTTATTTTAAACCTCACTTGTGCTGCACTTGGCATCACCCCTCGACAATTTTCTCTGCTGAGTAAAGGAAAAAAAAAAAAATCCCCGCTGATTTCTGCCAATGTGTTAACAAAATGTGAATAAAGACAAAGCTCTGCAGCACCACTCCTGGTTCCTCCCGGCCTTCCCAAGCCCCACTTGCAGCTCTGAGCCAAGCTGGAATTTGCCAGCTCTGTCCCACGGGGCAGTGGGCTCAGGCTGCAGGAGTGAGATGGAGCATGCAGGCACAGCTCCCTCCCCTCCAGGCTCAGGGCTCTGCCCAAAGGCCTCTGGAATTAAACCCATCTGTGATCCTGTCACACTTCCACACATCTTCATTCCAAGCAGGCCTGGGCTGGGGGCAGACACTTGCACGAGGCAGGAATGGCTGAGCAAGACCTGCTCCCCTCAGCCAGCTGGGGCTCCTGGGCTGCAGCCACAGCCAGGGCACAGGGCCAGCCCAGGAGCTGCTGTGGGACTGGGGCCTGAGCCCAGACCAGCACCTCCTCCTGCTAAAATCCTTCTGCAAAGTGCCAAGAGCACCCTCAGGTGGGAAGGGTCTCCTCCCTGCTGGGTCAGGTACAGCAGCTCACAGATGAACCTCAGCCTCAGAGATTTCTGATCTCAGCCAACAGAACAGGCTCAGTAAAGATGGGCATAAAACACACAGACTGAAAACTGAAATGGCAGCAAAGCACAAAATAATTCCATGCCTTCTGCAGTGGGTTTGGGTGAGAATAAAAACCAAAGATGGCTCTGGAGGGGAGGCACAAACACAGCAGGGAGCTGAGTGAGAGGGGTGCTGAGGCTGAGATAATCCATCTGTCCCTCCCCAGACAAGCCCCACAGCTGATCCCACACAGCTGGCTCGACCTTCATGGCATTTTCCCTCAGCTGGATGAGGGTGACTGAAGAAAGGCAATACTTGAGTCCTAACTCCCCAAATCCTCTGCCTCCTCTAAAGCAGAAAAATGACCTTTTAATAATCTGTCTACAACAGCCTGAATGAAAGACCACAAAAACCTGAGTCTATTAAAATCTCCACGATTCCAATTGCAGCACCTGATTGGGAAGATAATCCAAGGCAGAGCTCATTCAGGTGCTGACCATCGTGGTGACCCCATGGATGCTGAAAGCAAAGCAGCAGCGAGCACTGGCCCCTTCCTGAGGGACCCCCTCATCCTTCCCCACAGCCACCCCCGGGAGGGAGGGCTGGGCAGGGTGGGATTGATTAACTAATGACTGCAGGGCTCTGCTCATGACCCTGCTCCCAGTCACCAGGGAATTACAGGGGAATACAGCTCTGCATCCCAACACATCCCTCCTTCCATCAGCTCCCAGCAAACCCACGTGCACTCAGATGGATTCTCAGTGCAGAAAACCCATTCCAAAGCAGATTTCACCTTCATTTTAGGAGAGTCAGGAGAGTGAAAAGCTGTTCTGCCTGGCCATACTTTATCTCACTTTCCTTTTATCCCTTTTAATGAATATCCCTGTTCCTTTCTCTCTCCCTTTATCAACAGAAAAGGGTCTTGCTCTGCCAAATCTGCCTGAGCGCAAATGGTGTTGCAGTTAATCTATAAATCAACCATCACCATAAATTCTGCTCTTTCTCCATCCAAAACTGCAGAGCTGTAAAACAGATTACATGGGACAGCAGAGGCGGGAAGGAAATCTGGGAGCTGTGGGGAGCTGCCATCACAGCCAAATGGCCTTCCCTGCTTCTCCTTTGTCCCTGCTGCTCCCAAAACGCCTGCAATCCTCTGCTGCCAGGCCTGGAACACTTTTGGGAGCAGGGACACCTCACACACTTCCCATGGAAGGTGATGCAGACCTTGAGGACTGAGGGAGGAAGGGCTGCAGAATCTTCTCCTGAATTCCCTAACACCAAGAAGCAGTGTGCTGGTTTAGGGCAAACTCAGAAAAATAAAAATTCTCAGTGTGGAGCATCAGCTCCCTCAGGGGCCAATCTCAGCTGAGATTGCAGCTAATGCAGCCTAAGGAACCTCAGGATGTCCAGGGTGCCAGGGCCACTGAACCTCAAAAAGCAAACCTTGCAGTGCCACTGATGCTGCAGGGACTCCAGCAGCCCGGGCAGTGCCCCAGGGAGGAGCAGGAGCAATAAAAGGTGAGGGGACACAGCCCTGCCCCTGCAGCCACAGCTCTGCAGCAAACATTAAAGCAGCTGCTGGCAATGGGATTACAGGGAACATCTGGGAGGGTGTTAAAGCAGGGGCACAGAGCAGAACATCACAGAGAGGGTGAGAGGGCTGAGGGGCAGCATCCTGCACGGAAAATGAGCAGGGGAGCTGCCAGAGTTAAGCTCCATGACTGCTTTAGGCCATTTCCCTCCTCCAAGGCAGTTTTCCAGGGATTAACGTTTCCTGTCCTGAGGGGAGGACAGGACAAGAGTTCAGCAAAGAAAGCTGCAGTGCTTGCAGACAGCAGTGAGAAATAAAACCAGGGAGCTCCTCAGCAGCTCAGACCTGAGGAGGGGCTCTCAGACAGATTCTCCTTGAGAATCCCCTCCCAGGGGAACACCCAGCCCGGTTGGAATCTCCCCTGCCAGGCCTGCTAGGAAAGGTGAGATTTCCCTGCTGACAGCAGCACCACAGACAGCACAAATGCACAGACTGCAGATGTTCTAAGGAAGCCACAGAACCCCTGACTGCTTTGGCTTGGAAGGACCTTCAATCAATCCAGTGCCAGTCCTGCCATGGCAGGGACCCCTCCTGCTGTCCCAGGCTGCTCCCAGCCCCATCCAGCCTGGCCTTGGGCTCTGCCAGGGATCCAGGGGCAGCCACAAGGAGGATTTGCCCTCCTTGCCTGGACTCCCCACCCAGGGAGCCTCACTGGGCACCTGGAGGGAAGAAAGCAGAAATTCTAAAGTATTTTAACCAACAGAGGTTTGGGGTAACTCCATGGACTCTCAGGTTTGCAGCCCTCAGACTTCCACAAGACAGAATTCCAGAAGTGTTTCTAGAATGTAATTGTATCTGTGACCAGTGCTTCCAACTAATCATATTATTTTAAAGTTCCTTTGGTAATTTGTCCTTAATTCCACATAAACTGCTGTTCTGGCATAAAGTGTACTTTGTGATATCAAAGTCAAACAGATTAGGCATGATCCACTTCCAGCCAGGGAGTGTTTTGGAGAAGAGATGATATAACTTAAAAGCTAAAGCTGGCTCCCTGTTTTAATTAAAGGGGATTAAACATCCATCATGATAAGGGAAAAGGGACATTTTATAAAAATCAATTACCTTCCTCAGTGTCAGTCTGGTTTAACACCTGCGGTCTCTGAGAGAAGGAAGAGTGTAACATCCCACCAGCACTCAGGGAAGGAAAATTAAATACTGGGGCTGTACAGCAAGATTGGTTACAAAATACCCAAGAAAAATAACTTTATTACCCAATCAGGTGGTACACTGTTGACAAAAAAAGATGTTACACTTTAGGAGTGTATCTGGCAAATTCACAATACCAAGGTTCAAAGTTTCCTGCAGCACTTCCCCAGCCCAGGAAGCCTCCAGGTAGGGATTGCACATCTTTATGGAGATAAAAGGAAGTGCTGGTGGAGCATCTCGGCATCTTAAAGTATTCTTTTGGAATTGCAAAGGCTGAGCCACATCCATTCCTCACTAAACTGCCATAATAACCATGAAGAATGAGGCCTGGCACTCAGCTTTGTTGCTTTTGTCATTATAAAATCAGTTTCTGCTTGCACCGTTTGACAATATGCTCAATTTTAGATCTCACACAGGAGTGTATGAGGTAATTATACACAATATGTATAATTGATACAGCAAAAATTCCCACCACGAGAGGTTTCATATGGGGCTGCAGAATTAAATACACTTCGGTTTTTTCAGAAGTTTGAGACCATGGAAAGGTGGCAATTAAATTCCTAATGTGAGAGGGACATTTTACTGCAATTTGAGGAAAAAAGCGAGGCTGGATGTGGCAGCTCCCTGCCTGAGGGGCTGCACAGGAGCTGCCACGCCTGCTGCAGCTGTGGGGGTGCTGCAGGGGTGCCCACAGCTCCCAGGCTGCCTCCTCAAGCTGCCAGCCTCATTTTCCAGCTGGGAATAGCAGCAGGGCAAGGAGGGTGAGGAGCAGAGCCTGGGCACCACATCCAGAGGGCAAATCCCCCCATCTCTGGGTGGCCTTTCACTGCCCAGCTGCTGCTCCTGGTGCTGAGGGAGCCCTGCAGGGACTGAGGGAGTGCAGAGCCCCCAGAGCTGCAGCCTGCCCTGGGAGGGCAGTGCCAGGGACACCCAGCATGGATCTGTCACACCAGGCTTGTCCCAGCAGCCTGCACAAACAAACCACACACTGATTTTCCCTGCCATCCCAGCAGGCCCCTGAACAAGTGCCTGGTAGGGGGGAAACTCAACATTGCAAAGACAGGAATGAGACACTCAGTGAAATACAGAAATACTGAATGAAATGCTCAGCAGTGATGCCTCCTGGCCCAGGAGAACAATTCCTCTGGCCACCCAGAGGTGGTTCCTGGTGGCCCAAACATTCCACCCAGAGCTCCCTGAGAAGGAATTTTAGCCTGGCCAGTGTGGGGAAGGGAAGGAAACCCACCTGGACACATTCCTGTGTCACCTGCTCCAGGTGACCCCACCTTGGCAGGGGTTGGACTGGGGAGTCTCCAAAGGTCCCCTCCAACCCAAACAATTCTGGGATTCTGTGCAATAAACTCAGATTTTTCCTAAAACCCACTCAAAGGAGGTTTGTGAGGGAAGCAGCTCCTTTCTCCCCTTCCCTTCAGAAGGCAGCAGGGCTGCTGGCTCCTCACCCTGGAGAGAGGCACCCCAAGATAATTGATGGGAGACATGAAGAAAGAGTTATGGTTTTTAACAGGCAGTTTTGAAGCAGATACTACCAATATACAGAGTCCTTGGTTCCACTGAATAAATATCTCTGACAGCCAAACAATAACTCTGCCTCTTATTTTAGAGCTCAACCCCAAACTGGTAGACTTTGTAACTCTCCACACTCCTGTTATTCCCTGAGGTGCTTCCAAGATGATCACTGTCAGAGTCAGAGTCTATAAAAAGGATGAAGGAAGCTGGGAAAATTCCACAGAGGTGGTGCCAGCAAAGCAGAAGGAACATTTCAGCCATCCCCGAGCAAAGCCAGGCTGCAGCACTGGAATGCCACCAGTGCAGTCCAAGAGCTCCCCCAGCTGAGCTCGGGGGTGGCTGCACTCACTCCCACAACAGCTCAGCTACCTGGAAAGTTCCAGATCTGCTCCAAGGGGACTCAGATTTACTCTCTGCAGCCAATGCTTGTTCCAAGAAGAGCCTGAGAACTCCTGCAGAGGAGCTGCCACAGTGCAGAGCAAGGAAGGAGTGGCTTGGGAAGTGGCAAACTCCTGCCTGATGCTCAGGGGAAGAGCAGGGAGGCCTTCCCCAAAGCAGCAGTGGCATCCTGTCACACCCCCCCCCATTCTGTGCCACACACTGTCACCCACCCAGGAAAAGCCCATGGTCTTCCAAACCCTCCTTCTCCCCTGCTGGGGCAGCTTTAGGGAATGAGGGACTCTCACAAACACAGGAGGGCTGCAGAAAGGATGCAACAGCCAACCCACGCCTCAGGCCAGCAGCTCCCAGCCCTCCTGGAGCAGCCAGTCCTGCTGGGACCCTGCTGGGACCCTGCTGCTGGCCCTGAGCTCCACAGGCAAAGGGGATGAGGAGCTTCCCGTGGGCTGTGGCACCATCTGCTGGAGATGGGACCAGGAAAATGGGCTGGCATTAAGGGATTCTGGAGGAAAAACTGACAGGATCCAAACTGAATCATGGAATATCCTGAGCTGGAAACCCACAGGATCATCAGCAGCCCTGGCCCTGCACAGGACACCCCAACAATCCCACCCTGTCCCAGAGCAGTGTCCAAACACTCCTGGCAGCCTTGGGGCTGTGACCATTCCCTGGCCAGTGCCCCAGCACCCTCTGGGGGAAGAACCTTTCCCTGGGATCACTCATAATCCAGAAATGCATTTCTGGAGCTCAACCTTGTTCAACAGAGGCATCCCAAGAGATTCTGCAAAACCCTCGTGCAGAGGACAGTGAGGCCAAGGAGCAGGAATGCTGGGAAACAGATTTCATGGTGCTGGAAGGGTTTTAAAAATTCCCTTTCATGTTCCACAGAGCCAGCCCTTCCCTCCAGCCCTCTGCAGGCCTGGAAAAGAGCACTGGAGCCATTCATCTGCAGCCTCCTGGGGGCTGTTGTGTGCACCCCGAGCCACGGGCAGTCCCCAGGGAGCCCCAGCCCTGGGATGTGGGAGGATCTCAGCTGCCTCTGCCAGGGCACGGTGACAGCAGAGCCTCCCTCTGACATTTCTGCTCTAATTTGCACGTAAATGTCAATATTTATTAGTCACATCAAGATCTTCAGCAAAGCTCCCATGGGTTGCTGAGTCTCTGCACTTAGACTTTTAAATTGCTTAAAAAAGAAGCATATTGGCTCTTGGTAACTTATTCCATTCTTCCTTCATTCTTTATTCATCTTCCTACATTCTTTATTTCATCCTTAGCTATCTACTGCTTTTGTGGAAAGTTATTTCCAAGCAGTCTATGCACCAACAGTGTTGAAAAATGCTTTACCATCATGCCAAAAAATGACCATGGAAAAGTAACCTTTTCACTTAACTCGTCCCTGGAGCTGTGAACATATTTATGTATTGAAATAATGGAAATTTGAAAGTAACAGATGTTTCCTGCCCAGAGCACAGAGCAAGGACAACAGTGTTTCACTGTTACAGTGCCTCTGAAGCATCCACACATCCCCAGCCCCATTTGCTCTCCTGTGCATTAGTTTGCAAAAATCCCCAAGTGTTGAAATCTGGTTTTAATCGTGATGTCAACAAGTCTCCCTAATCCTGCTGAAAGTCAGGAATTAGGCCTCTGGGCAAGCCAGCATGAAAGAAAGTGAAATTGCTTTTAAATGTAGAGTAGGAGGGAAGAGGAGAGAAAAAAATGGGAATTGAGAGATGAGGTAAACCTGCTGGAGCTTGGTAGAGCTGGGGAAAGATTTCAGAGGTGTCCAGGAGCCCTCACTTACCAGGATTTGGGCTCCCCAAAATGCAAGTAGTTGATGCTGTAGAGATCCATGTCCTCTGTATGCCAGGCAAAAGTTGTTTTCCACATCCCAAAGTAGAGGTAGGGAGTGTTCACACCCTCGATGATGATGCCACACTCGTGCTCCACCATGTCCAGGAGGGTGTTCAGGTTGCCAATGTTCCACTCATCCACGTCCTGGAACCCAAGAGAAATGTTTTGGGCTGGGAATGTTGGGAGCCCACGGCTCCCTGCCCGTGCCCCAGGGGGCAGAGAATGGTGCCAGCACCCCCTGAGCTCCTCTGCTGCCAGGAGGGGCACGGGCACCAGGGAGCTCCAGCATGAACCGTTCTGGGATGAACAGAGCACTCACTCAGGGTAAAACACACTCACTCAGGGTAAAACACACTCACTCAGGGTAAAACACACTCCTCAGCTTCCCCTGAGCACAAACCCTCAGTGCAGCCAAAGGGGCAGAACCTCCCAGCCCAGCTCAGTGCTCCAGGTGCAGACAGGAATCACCTGGGGAGGTTCCCCACGCTGGCCACAGCAGGGAAAGGACAGGACACTCCCAGCCCTCTGCACCCCAGACATCTCTGCTAATTCTAATTAATCCCATATTAAACCACACTGGTAATAAAAAGACACTTGCATGTTCACACACAATCAGACAACACTCCAAAAAAGGCCACTTTCCACTCAAAGCAAGCTACAGAGGAAGGGATTTAAATTATCTGCCTCAAAAGAGTGAGAGAAACCTTTATCATTTACAGAATTACTTGAAGCAGAGGATGAAATTTCACCATGGAAAAGCTTAAACAATTTGAATTGTAAAATAATTCAGTGTGCAGGTGTATTGTATCCTAATGGAGATGCCTACAAGGAAAAAATCCAAATGCAAATAATTTAAAATCCAAATACAAATAATTTAAAATCCAAATGCAAATAATTTATTTATGTTAAGAATCAAAAAATACTTTTGATGAAGCACCATTTCTTTTGAATGCTGCTTCTTTCTGGCTTTCTAAGGAGCTTCAGTAGAAATCTCCATTTTATTCCCTTAAAAAAGAAACAAAACCCAAGGTATAGACAATTTTTTGCCACAGTCTGCGTAAGAATTTGTTTAATCACACATTTCCTCATTTTTCTAGTAAAAGTCAGCTTTTCACAGCATCCACTGACTATTATCCTGGATCTCAGAGGATGTTTAGTCCCACTTTTGTAATGAGGGGAAAAAAACCAAAGGGGTTTTTAGGGTGGCCACGCCAATGAAATTCTGAATTCCTGCTCCTCCATGGGGAGGAAATGAGGAAGTCAGTGTCCATGTGTGAAGTACAGAGAGGAGAAGCACTGCACTTACTGCATCATACAGGGAGCCACTGATATCAGCCCCATAAATGGGAGACACAAAGGTGAGATTCTTCCAGTACTTGCGCTCCAGGTCCTCAAAGTCCTGGTGCCGAGGGGTGCAGTACCTGCCAGGGAACAGGGGCACGTCAGGAGCCCTGGGCAGCTCAGCAGCTGCTGGGGTGCAGCTCACCCTCAACCCCCAGCATTTGCTGCCTCTCCCACCCTGCACAAACCCTCTCGGGGCAGGCTGGCTGGCAGCACATCCCATCCTATCCCATCCCACAGGGAGCAGAGGGCAGCTGGAGCTCTCAGGAGCCAGAGAAACTCCAAAGCTGATTATCCTGGAATGGTTTGGCTTGGAATGGACCTTAAATCCCATCCAGTGCCACCCCTGCCACGGCAGGGACACCTTCCCCTGTCCCAGCCTGGCCTTGGGCACTGCCAGGGGTCCAGGGGCAGCCACAGCTGCCCTGGGGATTCCAGGGCCTGCCCACCCTGCCAGGGAGGAATTCCTCCCCAACATCCCATCTCGATCCACCCTCCTTCAGCTTAAAGCCAAGACTGCACAAACTCAGTACTGATTAAAACCCGGGGTCCTCCAGAACCCCAGAGAACTCCAGACTCTGGAAATGGGATGCAAGTGCAGTTGGCACATCCCAGCTGACTGAAGTGCCCTGCAGGGTCCCCAGACACTCTGCAAGGAGTCAGCAGTGTCAGCCCAAGCACTCTGAGGGATTTGGATTTCTACCCCAGCCGTGGAAGACCTTTCCCAGAGCAGCATCCTTTTTTGGTCCCAAACCATTCTCTTCAGGAAATTCTCAGCCAAACACCGACATTGAACAATCTACACCAACTCCCAGAAAAAGATCCGAGACACACCAAACCCACCAAGCTACAAACTCGTTTGAGACTCAAGGAAAAGCAGTTTCCCCCACAATGCTTCACATTTAACACGGCTGCACTTCCTTGCCAGCAGGTTTCTGGCAAGAAAAGCTGCCCGGGAGCTGCCCCGTGCCCAGCTGGCAGCAGAGCCCCTCCAGGCACGCACTTCTCGCTGTTGGCCAGGCGCCGGTACTCGCCCACGGTCATGGGCTTCTTCTGGATGTTGTACTGGGTGAAGAGCCCCGACTGGCCCGTGACCACCTGCTGGATGGGGGCTGGGATCACCATGTCATCGATGTCATCGTACGTGCGCCGCGGCTTCCACTCCTTGGGGGGGATCACCTGCCCAGGGACACAAACGGGGAACTGGCACAGGCACGGCAGCCCAGGGTGGGCCCCAGCTCCCTTACAGGGCCCTGAGCTGCAGGAGACACAAACCCCACCTGGAATGCTCAGATTAATCCTACAAGTAAAGTCATTTCTTTACAACACAGGGAAGCCACCAACAAGCTTCATTAAAATAATCTCCCTAGCACAGTCCTGCAAGGTAATTGCTTGTACACTTGAGTGGACAAGGAAACCTTCCACGGAGAGCTCTTCATCAATAGCCAGCTCTCTTTAGAGCAGCAATAAACCCAGTAATTGACCTATGTTTTAGAAGAAATAAGAATTATTTCATGCCTAACAGCTTTATTTCTCCGCTGTGCTTTATTAAGGCCAGCTAAATACCACTCCTAACAAGTCCTTGTCAGAACAAATGATCTCATCAGCCTGTGGTGACATGGCCACAGAAATACCCTTTCTTACCACTCTGTCCTGAGGTTTTCCAAGCAGTTCTGTGTCAGGTACTGGAATTTAGAAGCTTCACATGAAAAGTTCTTATAACCAGAGGCTGCTGGGCTCTGCCCAGGCTCCCCAGGGATGGGCCTGAGGCTGCCAGAGCTCCAGGAGCTCTCAAGGATGCCCAGGTGGGGTTGTTGGGGGGTCTGTGCAGGCCAGGAGCTGGACTGGATGATCCTGTGGGTCCCTCCCAACTCAGGACTCTACAGAAGCCTCCCCTTTCCTCTCCATAACCAAACCAGAGACTCCAGCTATGGCTTTCCAAAGCACACCGTGCCCAACTCCATGAACACACAGGGCTCCAGGATCTCCCCCCCCGAGGGGGGGGGGGTCTCCAGCCCCTCACC
>VYXF01007241.1:1186-13840 GCA_013397295.1 Polioptila caerulea
GGAGAGAAAAAAACTCTGAAAGACCCACATGCAGCACACTTAAAGAACAAGAATGGATCGTGGTTGTAAACCTAAAAAAACTCCCAAATATACAAACAAACAAACAAAAAACCCCCCAAAAACAGAGAAAAAATCAAAGTGCAGCTCAGGAGAAGTCATAAAAAATCTATTCTTTCTAGAGGCCAGGGAGAAAAATCAACCCAAAAAACCCACCTTCTTATTAATATTCAGGAGATGAATGTTCAGGATGATTTCCATTCATGTGTTTGAGCCTCTGGAGCAAAAACTTGGTGGAAAAAGTTTTACGTGATGATATTTCACCAGTGTGCTCCATTGGATAGGACAGTGAATGTATCCACATATTGCATAGGGGCAAAAAGTTCAAGAATAGGTTTTATTCCCTGATGGAACAGTAGTTAAAATAATTCTATTGCTTCCTTAGAAAGCCCAAGAAAGAGAAATATACAGTTTTATACTGATAATCCAGAATTCAAATTACTTTTACTTGAAAGGCAAATGAATATTTGCCCAAAGGAGGAAAGCAAAACCCAGTTCTGAAGTCTCTACATAGGTGAAATTTCCAGTGAAGTGAACTTAGTTAACTGCTTACCGTATCTCTCACATTTTAAAAGACCATGGAAAATCTCCAGCCATTCAATTTTTGGAAGGATTGGCAAGTTTGCAGAACTAGTTCCATAGGGAAAAAATTATTTTAGAAAGCGAAAATATGATTGGTTTAAAGTGGAGTTTTGCTCAGATGAGGTTTTCATTGATAATTCCCTTGTTTATAATAACAGCATGCAGTACATGTTACCAGAGGAAATTAAGAGAAGTCAGCAGTCAATTTGACTAAAATAGGCCCCAGAAGCCAAAGAAGCAACAATTCCAGCTACTTACGTTACAGTTTCATACATGTATTATAGAACTAGGTTTTGAAATGGAGGGTAAATCAGATTAAGTCCCGATTTCAAAAGTCAAAAATCCACTGTCAATATTATTTTGGATTTCTAAGGTATGTTGCTAATAGCTGAACCCCTTATTTGTTTCTTACTTAAATTCTCACTTTGAGTTTAAAAATCATTCTTGTTTTCCTGTGTGTGGTTTTAGAAGACAAAGTTTAATCTGGGACTCCCAGCCAAAATTCAGTCACTATTCACCAAAAAAGCCATATAATTTTTTAGAGTGCATGATAATTTTCATTTTTGCAATGAAAAAATGTTTTTGAGCAACCCCAGGATTGGTGTTAAAGAGTTGTTGGATTTTTATTCCAGAAATTATGGCTTTCATATATAATTAAAATAATTCCACTACATGTGTGAATTATGTAAAATGCTTTAATGATACAGAAGACAGTATGCAGCCAGTGACTGTATAAGCAACCAGTGTCCTTTATTTCTTTACTGAACCTGAACATTAAAAGTTTGAGGTATTTCAGGATTTGGGAGCAATTTTAGCAGCAGTTCTCTTAGGAGTGAGAACAGTACCCCTGGGTGTTGCAGGGAGATTTGTCTGCTGTTATGACAAACCTGCCTGAGCTCAGAAATATCCTACACTCCATTAGCAGCTACTCAAGACACACAAGTCCACTATCTCTCCCTGATCTTCTCCCCAACTCTTGGATATTTGCTTTTAAAACTCAAGTTGAGTTACAGTTTTCAGATGACAAAATTGTATTAGGTTTGTATCTATTTATGCTGAGTGAAATAATTTAGATTTTGTCAATTTAAAATAAGCAATTAAAAATTAACACTATTAACCTTATAAAGTACTTACAGCCTGAAAGTTAGATGTCTTTACAGCTTGGTATTAACTTGGGCATCCACTTCTATTTCAGCATTTGAGACACTGGCTTTGTTGTAGAAGTTCAAAGAAAGGAAGAACAATAGTTACATTTTGTAAGTGTAATTCAGATGAATAGCAACACCTAAGGTGTTTCTAAAAGGATTTTACTCAGGCAATTTTGATTTTTATAGATGCTTAGTATGGGTATTTTTAGTACAAAAGTTACGTATCTTGAGAGGTTTGAAAACCACACTGCTTTACTGACATCGAGAAAGAGATGGCAGGGGAAAAAGGAGTGAATTATGACAGCCTGTTAGGCTGCAGGGTATAGGGTAAAACAGGGAATTGAAAATCAGAAAGAAGAGAAAAGGAAAAAAAAACCATAGACATGTGGGTAGAAAAAGTGCTAGAGGGAACAGAAATCGCTGCAAGCAAGGTTTACCATACTCATTCATGGAAGGTTTACAAAAGGATATTACAGCTACCTGGGAGACCAGAGCCTAGGGCCATTTTGGCACACAGACTAGTGGGAAACTGTGGTGCAGTAATGCAGTGTTTTGGGATCCAATCATAACAGAGGTGTTCGGAAGGCAGAAGGTGGCAAAAATGGTCAACGTGTGAAAGTCAGCTAATATTAAACAAATAACACTGATGGAATGACACCATCAGAGGTTTTTCTCTTCCACAGACAATGGAATGACAGGCTGTCACATGCACCTGAAAAAGCAAATATCCTGCTGAATGAGGATGAGAATTCTTTCTGTTGGTTTAAGCCTGGAGATTTGCACTGGCTTAAAAAAAATAGGCAAACATTGGCATCAAGAGCAATTCCTGTCAGACTAGGGACATCCCACTCCATGAGCTTTGACAATAAAACAGCTCTGTGTAGCTACATTTCCTGAGTTTTGACAACTCTCCACTATTGTGGGTTAGTAATGTAAAACATCTCTTCAGTGTTTCAATAATAGAAGTTTGTTTGGTTTTTTTTTTTTTTTTCTCTCATCTGATAATAACATCTTCTCTGTGGCTATTGCTGATGCCTGTTGATGCTTTGGAAATCTTGTGACTTTGCTCAGGAGAGTTTCAATGTTTGCCATTGCAGAACTCGGGATACAAGGTCTCCTTTATAAAGCTATTACTTTATAAATCTGCCTAAATGATGAAACTGGGATGTTGTGTAAGGGGTGGACCTGCCTATCTTCCCCTCCCCTTCCCATGAGGCATTCCAGGTTCACCTCTGTGTCAGCATTAGTTATGCAGTGCATTAGATCCCCTTGCCAGTCTGACAGAGGATTTGCTCTCTTTGGCTGTAATTTCCTAACAGATCAGACCTCCAAACCAGTTTTCCAGACACCCACCGGGTTGCAAGGGATGGAGGAGGAAACATGCCTTCCACAGCAGCGAAGGAGGGGATTCCAGCCCTGCTAAAACAATATTACAGAGTCTTGGAGACACAGCCTCACCTGCACGACCCTGGCTGTAGCAAAGAACTGAGGGTACAGCAAGAGATGTCCTCAACAAGTGAGAGCTGGAACTACCTGTTAAACCTGTGCCCAAGAACTCCTGATTCCTGGTATTTCAGCTCTATTTGTTTGGTTTCCCCCTCTGTAAACTGAGAAGAATCACACTCTTCTTTTCTTGTGCATCGTATGGTTTCTGTGTTTGGACAGACAGGTTTTCAGGTGGAGTGATGTCCTTCTGGAGTGCCTGGTACAGCAGGACTCTGACCTCAGGCAGGCAGGGGAGAGGCAAAAGTCAGGAATATCTCTCATTGTTACAGTGATACAAATGAAAAATAGCAATCTGTTTATTGGGATTGAAATCTGTGAGCCTGGCTAACTGTAATCCATTCAGATTTCTAGTGGCTATCAATAAATTGTGTGGGTCCTGGCTGTGGTCAATTAACTCTTTCATTTTATTGACTGATACTATAAATCATTATATGAAAGATATGTAAATCCTCACAAATGTGTTATAATTATCTCAACAATTATTCTGCATCTCAGTGGGTATGGGGGAAAATGGAACCTGTTCCTAGAGCATTTCTGGTTGCTAAGGAACAGTTACTTCAGTCGTAGAAATTGTCTCTCACACCATATACATTATTCTGGCAAATTGGACTTTCAGATTGAGTACCAAGGGAAAGGGGAACAATCAGAAATGAGAAAATTGCTATTACAGAGCTCCATGGGGTCTAGTATGTGTGTGTCAAAGATTCTGTTTTTATATCTGCCTCTGTTTCTATTGTCATGATCTCTATTTTTTTCCCTTCTTTTTTTATCCTCCCTCCGTAAAAAGAAAAAAAAAAAAAAAAAGGTAATTTGATAAGGCAGCACACCATAAAATCTGTTTTCTTATTGGTGGGGGAGGGGTGGTAAATATGACGCTCACCCCTTCCTACATCCCTCAGCTTCTCAAAAACTGAAACCTGTATTGTGGGGTTTAAGACAGCTTCCAACAAAAGCAATTGGGAAGGGGGAAAAGGTACCAAAGTCTGTTTTATGTCTGTTGCTCTATTAGGTGACCCAAACCATTCCTCCTCACCAAGCCAGTGCTGTGCCCTGTCTGGCACTGGGGTGCCTGGGGAGGGCAGGATGTCTGTGCTGCAGGTGACATCGTGGGGCTCCAGTGGTGGCAATTCCCAGATGGGACAAATCCTGCCCCTGTGCAGGAATGAGTTTGTTGGACTACGCTGGGAGAATGAGAACATAGAAAGTTTCTGAAGGGGCTGGACACTGAGAAATCCCCAAGTTCATTCATTAAACCTGGGATCACTTTGTGTGTGTGGCTGTGTTCACAGCTCATGTACTCTATACACAAGGTATACATTGTCCTGGGTCCTCTTCAGACTGATCTATCCTTCATTCTCTTTTGTTATAACTCCATATTTTGTTGATTTCTGATGCCCTTTTTTGTTTTTAAATTGAAATTATATTGTGTTATCATTGAATAAAATAAACAAGACCCCAGCTAGCTTTCTGTCAAAAATAATGAAAACTGAGAATCAGTCTTTGCTGAGGCTGCTACACATTCTGAGCTATGTTACTGTGTTTTGTGCTCAAACATCTCAGCTAATTAAATTCAGACTGAGTTTTTTCTCTAGCTTGTTGCAAGATTTATAATGCTAAAGATCAGAAGGTTGAATCAAGGATTTAATAAAATGTGTTGTACAAAGAAAGGAGTTGTGTAGGTGCACAGAATAGTAAGTGCTTATTTTAGCACTCCTTGTGGTTGTAATGATAATTACTGCACATCTCTTGAAACCAATTTAATTCTCAATTTTACTTTGAAGTTTAAAAATGTCATTAATTAATTACTTTATCTAAACAGATTTGAGATATTGCTGAGAGCCTTCTGGGAAAATTAAAAAAGCAGTCGCTCTTGTCATGTGTAGTTTTCCCTTTCCATTTCTTATGTTTGTGAGATAGAGTGCTCATATATACACACAAGCAGACACAGAAATGTATTTTAGTCATTCACAGATTTAACCACGAGCACACAAAGTGTTATCTTACTGTGTGCAACTCAAACCACATTATAGCTGATGGATTTGTGTTTCCTACATCTGTGGCAACAAAACTTTCAGAGTTTTTTTCCAGGGTTTCGCTTCCCTGAGAGTGATGGGATGACACTATTGAGAGCTCTCTGTCTGCTACTGTAGCATACAGATAAAGCAGCTTTAAAGAGAAGAAGCAAGAGAAAAATAAAATTTGAAATACACTGGGTGTTCTCTAAATGTGATGGTGTATGGTAGAATATTAAAAAGTTGTTTCTGCTTGATATCAATCAAAGGGTTATGTTGCTTGTTAGTGGTGGGGTTTTTTTCCTGTGTTCTGTTTTGTTGCTTTTTTTTTTTTAATTTCACCTTTTTGAAGTGCATGGTGTTCTTTGACGCTGCTTGAAAATCAGAGCTATAAGCTTACCTCTGAGGGAAGCTGCAGTTTGATGTTTTGTAATTCAAGGCCCAGAAGGTGTAAATTGGCTTGAAACCAAGTTTTTGTATTTAGAACATAACAGGGGCTTTAAAAAGTAACCCAAACAATGGGATTATTAGCTTTTTGAACTCAAGGTACTTTGCATAAGATTGAAGTGTTGCCACACGATCTTTAAAAACACTTTCTTAGGCAAATGTTCCTTAGGGGAAGGATCAACCTATATTTCCATAAATCCATGCTCAAAACTATTAGTCATACCTTTGAAAAGGGAGTGATTATTGTCGAACACTCTTAGAAACTGTATCCAAAAGGACTAGGATGTACCACTCCTGTCTTTATAAATCTTATCCAGTCCATTTACAGCTGCTCTAGGGTGGACTTTGTCTAAAGGCTTGGAAGTATATTCCGAGGTATTTTTATACCTCAAATCTACTTTCTCCTTAAAGTACTGACATTTTAGTGTATCTGGTTTTCAGGGTCACAGCTTCCTTTTGAAGACATTAGGATGTTAAAAGAGCCCCTACAAATCCAACCAATGCTGCGTGCTGGTATTAACCTGCAACTCACTAATCTCCGTAGTCAGAAGGTCAGGCTGGGATCTGAGCTCTGGATTCAGCACCACTGAGAAATAATGGGCCAGGGTAAATCTCTGGAGCTCTGTCCTCTTCTAAGTGTGCTTTGCTTCTGGGGAAAAACAGGTCTCTTGGCATGTCAAAGCCGGGGAAAATTGCCAGTTTGACCTGCAGCTGCCTTCATGATGCTGGGCCAGTGTCTGGAACCTTCCTTCACCTTCCTTGCCAGGGAGGAGCTGTGGAGGAAAGCCCCCCACCTTGGGGCTGCCCTCCTGAGCTGCTGGCAGCTTTCAGGAGCTGTTGTGGGGTTTGGAAGTTGAGCCAAGGAGGGAGAACAGGATGGTTTTGTCTCTCTTTGTGCTGCACAAGGCTCAGCTGCCTGGTGCATTGAACTTGGTGACTCTCCCAAGCAGAGCGATGGTGCACAAAGTTAATAAAGCATTCAGCAGCCGACATTGTTTGGCTGGAATTATTCCTCCCTGGTCAGATTCTAAAGCAAAAACATAGATAATCCAGCATGAGATTCCCTTTATAACTGCAAGTGCCATTGTTGCACAAGGAATTGCATGTATTGATTAAAATCTCTTAACAGAAGAGCAGGGAAATGAGCTGATGACAGTTCAAAAATTATTTTTTCAATAGAGTATGGCTTAAGGCCATCAAAGAAAGAGAAGAAAAAACTAAATTGATGTGCAGGAGAAAAGGGCATATGTTGTCATCTGTTTGCTTAAACAAATAAAGCAAAAAGAGAAAATATAAATCATATGGGTACTCTTTAAATATTACAAATAATGTATTTGAAAATATGTGAAGTGGAATTGCAAAACTTAGAGATGCTTTTCATAATAATAATTTTTTATCTTTTAAAAAATAACATCTTTTTTATTTCTTTTAGTCACTTGTATTTTACAGAAATGAAATAAGTATAAAATATGAATATATAAAATATACATAAATAAAATACAAAATTATGAAGGTAAAAGTTACTTATTTTGAAATAATCACCTGAAATATGAGGGTGTCTTTCTCTAAACAACAAGGATTTGCTTTCTTTTTTTGTGTGTGTGTGTGATATTGCTCTTCCACTGGATGAAAAATACAGAATATGCCATTATAGTTATAGTGGCTTTAAAAATTACATCTATATTATCATAAGAAATAGACTTTCCCTAATTCAGAGCAGGCAAGTAGAACAGTACAAAATACAGCTCACTGCAGGCTGCGAGCCAAGTCACTACAGTCATGCTAACAGGAAGTATTTTAGGTCAAATAATGTCTTTGATATAGTCTTTTACTGGGGTGAATATGTACTCTATATGTAGGAATAAACCAGCACAGTCAATATCTCATTGTTAGCATGTAAATGGCAACTTGGGAACATCTATAAATGTGTTAGCCTCTATTAATATTTCTAAAGTTTTATTAAGATGAATGCAGAAAGTATGTTGCAATACTGAAAACCTAAATTTAAGCATGATGTCACAATGGAGCTTAATAAATAAATGAAATTCCAAAATAATTATGCAAAGAAAGCACCAACCAGCATGGTAAAATCTTGTCAATATTTAATATCTTTGAATATTGCTGTACCTTGGACTATGGAAGCTGACTCTGGAAGGTGCATGATCCTAAACCTCAGAACCCTCCAATACAAATGAACAACAGCCAACCTTGACTAAAATTACCAGTGCTACTTAGAAACAAGATTCAGACCTAAATTTACTTTAGTACATGAAGGCTACAGATGTGACATCTGGCTTATACTTATATATTTTATACTTAATAATAAATACAT
Organism: Polioptila caerulea; assembly: GCA_013397295.1. Lineage (NCBI taxonomy): Eukaryota > Metazoa > Chordata > Aves > Passeriformes > Certhiidae > Polioptila > Polioptila caerulea. Next base: position 9,271 of record VYXF01007241.1, read on the forward strand.
ATTTCATTAGAGCTTCTTCCATGTGATGAAGTCAGACTCACTGACTACAACAGAAGGACACTTCTACCATTATGGAGGTTATTTTCATGTGTCCGATAAACCAGGACTATAGACACTTATTTTAAGAGATTTACTTTTCTTCCTCTTCCCTCAGCATTGATTGCAACATTTTATTTAAGTCTTTTTCTTTATATTTATAAGAAAAAAAATGATCATTGCAGCTCAACTCAGTGATGAGAATGTCATGGGGAGTGAGTACAGTGAAGCAACAGGAAAAGCAAAACAAAACAATTAAACATCTGTAAAGCATTTTGACATAAGGCTTCATTTTAAAAGGAGGTCTTGGCAAAAAAAAATTATAACAATACTTAAAATATTTCATATGAAGAAAATTTGATGTAGACATTGAATAGAGCTGGAAAAATATCAATCCTCACAAACATTCTGTATTGTAACCTTACAAGCATAAATTTCCTTTTTGATTTTTGCTGTCTCCATTTAATGTTAATTTCCCAAAGTTCCATAAACAACTCAGAATTAATTTAACATTTCTGGCATCTGTAGAGATTAAATTCTCAGTGATATTTCTGATGGAAATATGTTTTATATGAAAAAAGTTTCTGTTCCAAGAAAGAGGGAACTAGGAGAGAGAGAAAGGATAAGAATTGAGCTATTTTTAGTAATAATACATCATTGTGCAAAGTTCAATTCAGAATGAATAATAAATACATAATGTGTCACTTATGTGACGCAGGAGGTCACACATAATTTTCAAAAGAGACTTGAGCACTTGAACCCTCTTTCTAAAAGTCAATGACATTCAAGTTTCTAAGTGCTAGGGGCACTGAAATTCAGACACTGTAGAGTTTCTTATTAGTGGGTCTTTTTCAGTTTCTCTTTTCCAGTTCTTAAATTTTAAACTAGATTATGTTTTCTTGTTTTGTGGTTTGTTTTTTTTTTAATGCATGCTAGGAAAGAAGTTTGATTGCCACGACAGAGCAGTCCTTGTTTTTATGAAGAAAAGACAAGTCTCTGGGGTGAAAAATTGGTCTGTATACACGTGAACTATCTGCCATGCCCTCAGCAAGATCATTACAGTCTGTCTGCTATGGACATGCCACTGAACAAATATTGGATTACATTATGCCTATAATCGTCAGGCATTGTGCACTTTTCTAAATTATTCGCACATAATCACTCCAGGGGATTGCTCTTCAGGATGACGGGAGGATGCCTAAAATCAGACAGCCATAAAGCACCTTTATTCTTCAATGCTTTCTCAGAATACATTAATCTTGAAGCTTAAAATCCACAGTGGTGAGTTTACTTATTTGGAAAAGATGATGGTGATGATTGCAGGTCTGCCAGATAACGAGTTAATTGCTATATTTAACTTATTATTGAAAATGAAAGGCAGGCTTGCTTTTTTTTTTTTTTTTTCCGAAGGACATTTCTAATGACAATTCCTCCTTACATGTGGCATGGCTAGACATTTTCAGCAGGTAGAGCTGCTGCTCGAAAATCTTGCTGTCAGAAATAACAAGTGCTTTAAATTGGGTCTCTTCAAATAGTAATAGAAGATTACTGTTATTAATAAAAGTATCTGCTTCATGAAAAATGCAGTATGCCTAAGGAATTTTTAAAGTGTAAAGCTACCAAAGGTGATGCTGCAGCTGCTTTTCCCTACTGAGATTGAATTTTTTCCTGTGGTGATTAGAATACAGAATAATTTTGTACACAAAGAGGAATTTTGGAAATTTGCAGCTTCTAATAAAACCTCCTCACATAACTGTTCATGTTTTACAGGGGCATTTTAATAAATTAACACCTGCAAATGATGCACAGAACAGAAATGGAATATACTGATGTTCCTTCCTTATCTCTCAGCCTGACCAGGTCATCTCAGTAGAAAGGATTCAGTGTGGTGAACTCTGGAAAACAGCATGAGAGATTATCTTTTATTTTTAAAGATTAGGTGGAATATATTGTCATGACATCTAAATTGAATACAAGCACCTGCTGCAGAACCTCAGTTTAAAAGTAAATTAAAATATCCTGTGAGAATTATTGCAAGGTAATCAATTTTGAGACCAAAATACAGTGTTTTCAAGCACATATATTAGCTCGTGAGAGGCTTAGTTGTCACTCACCCTGGCTGTGACTGCTCCTGTTTTCTTTGGTAAAATGAAAGAGGCAAAACTTTTTTTTCACCCTCCCTCCCGTTTTTTTTTTTTGTTTTTNGTCAAGACTAAGATTACCTAGAGATAATTTTGGTTTTTTGTTTGTTTGTTTGTTTTTTTTTTTTGTAATAATTGCAAAACCACAAAATACATGAGTTTGGAAGTTCCCTCTGGAGATGATCTGATCAAAACCCCTGCTTGAGGTCAGCCAAAACAGGTTTTTCAGGGTTTTGTCCACTTGGATTTTGAATACCTCTAGAGATAGACACCCAAAATCCTGTCTGTTTCAGTGTTCAATTACCCTCACAGCAGAAAGTTATTTTCAAATGTGTAAGTCATGTTCCTCAGGTTCCAGGATTGAAGGTCTTGCCCATTGCCAGTTTTCCTGTCACTGGGCACCAGTGGCAAAAGGCTGACTGCCTCTTCTTTGCTTCCCCCGTCAGATATTTATCCACATGGGTCACATTGTGAGCCTTCTCTGCTCAAAGCCCCCAGCATTTAAATCTGAATTCTAAACTAATGATGATGCCTTCAGATTTAAACATGGGGGATTTATTTATATATTTGGTGTAAATTTTTTTTTTTCCTATAGGAAATATATTTTTCTTAAGGAAGAAATATAAGGAAAACTCCCAGTAATTCCCACACAGCATTTTAAATGTAGTTAGAAAGGTCCCCAGATGGAGCAGCCTAAGTTTTATGGATTCTTTTTGTACATAGATAATCAAATAGCGTTATTGGGAGTGTTTCAAAACTTCAAAAAGATTGGACAATAAAAAAATTGAGACTAGAGCACCAATTCAAACTGAATTCACTGTCCAGAGGGAGATCTGGACACTTGGGAACAGACTCTCTGAAGAAACCCCATAAACTATGCAAATACTTTAAAATGTTGCTGTTTTATAAAAGAACATGCTCCAAAAGTATGAAGAACTTCACTCAGAATTTTTGGGAAGGATTCTTTCCTGGTATTAATAGTAGATAAAGGTCTGTCTATGAGTTTTTAGGTTATTGATTTGGTTTGGTTTGGGGCTTTTTGTAAATAGAGGAGTCACTAATCGATGCAATTTGAGCTTGGGACACTTGTAGCTTATATTAGTTTTGCATATATTGCAGCAAAACCTGGGATAAGAAAATGGGAATCTATGGGTACATTGAGACATCTCAAATGGCAACTTGGTGTCTGAAACACAGGGAAAGGATTCCTCTGTGCTTTATGTTTGTTGCTCAAACATATAAACTTGAAAAGAAAATGTTACTAGAGTGCAAGTAATAAATCTGTTCTGAGAAGTTAAAACAACTCTTGAGGAAATCTCCATGAGAAAGGAGATTTAGGATTAAAGGGAAATACTAATTAGACTAAATCTTTTTATCCTGATGTGGTTCAAAAGTGCAATCCTTCTTCCTCTGAGGATGATGCAAGAAAACATTTTTTTTTCTGAGTGAACTGTGAGTGAGGTTATATACATATATTTACTCCTAAATTTATGCATGAGTGATGAGTAGGATTGTGGATGTCTTGACTCCTACAAAAGGAGAAAAACAAATAGATCCTTGAGGTCTTTAGCTTCAGATGCTGCACCCCAAAGACATTTTGTTAGCATTCCATACAGCTGCCTTTTCTTACGAAATTTCACCATTTCCCTGGGGAACCTTGTGTATACAGGAAAAGTAAACCTGGTTCACGTTCTTTGATGTAATAATCCAAGGGGAAAGGAATCAAGTTGGAGCAGATTTTTGTGGAACAGAATGCAAGAAACAGTGCAACTTATAGCTTGTAAGAGGTTTCAAATAACCTACTTCAAACCCTTAAAGCGGAATTTTGCCTCTCATTTTTCAGAAGAGGAGGCTCACGGGGCAGCATAAGATGCACTTGTTATGTAGATAAGGATTGTATTACACAAAAAATAGCTAATATGTCTTCTCATGATACTTGTTAATAATATATGATATTCACAGATAAGCCTTTCCTTCTCTGATTATTTTCTGTGTCAGTATTTTTGTTCCTCCACCACTGGAGTCCAGTACTGGATTTACCCTTTTTCCACACCGTGGATATGACCACATCTACCACGTTGAATATCTTCATTAGAACTTTTTATTAAATGTCACAGTGGATTAGAGCTGATCAGTTGTGTGAAGAGACAGCAGAGCTTACTGTACATGTGAGATTAAAAAAACTAACAAAACAAGAATTGTATGTCAGTGTGCCCAATAATTTTATCTGGAGACTCTCATAACCTCTGGGTTGAGTTTTGGGAGTATTTTAATGAATGTGAAAGTCATGGAATACAACAACAAGTAAGTAAATAAGTAAATAAGTAAATAAATAAATAAATAATCTAATTGTATAATATAAATAATGTACATTATAGAATTATATAATATAA
>VYXF01007241.1:13874-39362 GCA_013397295.1 Polioptila caerulea
AAAGAGAAGAAAGTAAAAAATATATTTTCAGAGTAATAAGTATATTCACAGGAGAGCTCAGTCTTTATATCTATACTATATATGTTTTGTTTTTGTCATCTACAAAATGGAACTGTATTCCAAATTGTACACTCAATTCTCCCGGTGGTAACTTTTGGTGGAATATAGAGATAATAACTTGGGTTTATAGAAAACCATAATTATTCAAGAATTTCAGATAAAATCTAAATTTGAAAAATTTTATACAGGAAGTTTTTTTATATCATCATATTTATTAACAGTTTATTGCAAACACTACCATAAAAACAGGATTGAAAATATGCCTTAGATTTCACTGAGTCCACTTAGATTATCCAAAAAGGCTTTTTTCAGATTTGGTTGATGGAGGATATGGAAGTTATTTAAAAATAAATTTCTCTAAGCACTGGAATGAGTACCAGTTGCTTCCCATCAGCAAATGCTACAAGGTGTTACAATATGTTTGAATTTGTCACATTCCATAAGTTACTGTCATATGTCAGCTTACAATGAAACCTACTGGTAGAGTGCTGGAGACATTGATATTAGATCTGAATCGTGGAAAATACACGGATTCTCAGGTCCAAGTGATCAAGGTCTCCTGCTGCTGCTGCCCTTTTGACACCATGATGATTGTAATTTTTTAGAGGTATATCATCAGTTGGCTTTAAATAGCTTTTGCTTCAGCTTCGTCTTTTTTCTCCATATTTTTTCATAAATAGTCCAACTTTAATTTTCTAATAGATGAAAAGATGATAGGAAGCTAAATAAAATGTTACCAAAATTTAGTTTTCTTTGTAATTTTGGCTTGGAGAAGGCTTACTCCTTTAGGTGGTCCATATGTTCCACTCCTTGCAGTGCATGGTGAATAATAATGAGGTGGCTGTGCCTAAAAACAGATGAATAATTCCAGACTCTATCAAAAATCCTTCAGGCCCAATGTTCTCTCTGTAGCAGCGGACAATTCCTGAAGTTTAATAATCAGGATTTAGGCACATTGATTCACACTCTTTGCAAATATTTAATGATTTCACTGAATAGTTTACAAGGCAGTTTATACTTATGAGCAGATCACCTTGAATGTGAATACATTACTTTTCTGTTAATATCCAACAATCTTGTATCAAAGGCACCTTGAAAACAGCAAAAAGATACAAAATCTGTACCTTATTCAGCTTGTGGCACAACTGTCTATGACACATCATTTGACAACTGCTGAAATCTGAACACAAGCAGTAAAAAGTGATTTCAGGATAAAAGTTTGAACTGCCCATGTACTATTACATTAGTTTTCAGGCAAGATGCTCTGTTTGATTCTTTTTTATTTTTGATATTTATACATATGCAAATATATACAATGGTTTTAGTTTTCTCTATTTTTTTGTAAGTTCTTTTACATTTGATGTAAATTTCTCTTGAATTTGATGTACATATACCAATTAGATTTATTAATTAATCCATATAGAGCAGAGTCAGAAGTTTATGTTTTCAATTATACTTCAAAAACGTCAACATTTTCATTTTCTCTCCAGGAAGTAAATGGAATTTATTGGTGATTTTAATATAATATTATAATGCTGAAATTTTTGACATCTGTATATATATATATATCTATATATTCATATATATAGATGAAAACACATATATCTACTTTTTTTTTTCCTGGGGACAAAATACTGTATTTGAAATGAAGTTGTGGATGTCCTCATCAGACCATAATATATGGCATGTTTCTGCAAGGTGCTTATGTGTCATATCCTCTACTGATTTCTTAATTTAGATGTTGAAAATATCAATTTAAAACAGAAGCTTATATATTTTTTCTGAAAATCAGCTTTGTATAATACAGCAATGCTTAGAATCATAGACCACACTCAATATCATACTGATTTATAACAATGCCTAACCAAAGCTACCTCCAACCTAAAGGAAACATAATTCTGAAGCTGATTTTAACATTTTTCTCTTTCAAAAAACACTAAGATTCTAAGAGTTTTAAAATGTTATTAATATTTCAAGTGATTAATTTTTACTTATTAAGAGTTTAAATGACATTGAATGAATTTATAGATCTCTTTCAAACTCTTGCTTCAAGTTTCATTTACAAAAAAAGAAAGAAGAAAATTGTACTGATAGTTTTACCTGCTGCTTGTATTTTTGGGAGTAATTGCTCCCATTTTTTTATGCCAAATGAAAAAGAATAGAAAAAGTCTCAAGTCTGACATTTTTAGTGATACAGTGAGCAAGATAAAGTGGGAGGTGAAGGGGCATGGTGGGATCACAGAAGGCTTGTGATCTTTGACTCTAGAATAAATATCTTAAGTAGACCAAAGGAGTCATGTCTGAAAGCAGTCTTCTTTCCTCCATTTCCTTTAAAAGGAACTTTCCTGTTCCTACAAAGGTGCTGGAAGACGTGTGAGATAAATCCCATCCTTTGTGTTTAGGAATTGTATAGTATCCAGCCCAAGTGATTTCCCAATCTGTGCAGTGTGGGATTGCCTCTGACTGCAGGTGAAAAATTTACCTCAGTGCTCATAGGTGTATTTTAGCTACTTCTGCTGCATCCATTTCCAGGTGGCAGGACAACTCTGAATTGCAAGGTATCCATAACCCCAGTTAACAGTTCTAAAATACGATCCCATTTCAGATCATAGTGAGCAATCCCTCACTCAGGAAATGCTCCATCAATTTGCCATTCTGTCTAATTCCATGAAGGGGGAAAGGGAAAGCATTTTGGTTTCCTATATAGTGATTGTATATATATTATGTAGCTTCTCTGTAAGGCCTCTCCTATTTCTCTCTCTGTTCTTTGTCATGAATAAGGAGGTGGGCTTTTTTCCATAAAACTGACAGTTTTATGTGAGTTGAAGATCAGTATATGTTATGGTCAAATCTATCCAGATATTTGTAGCTTATGTGCAGACACAGCATCAGTCAAACATTTGACCATGGTGTAAGACTCTGGAAATTCTGCAAAATGCATTTTACAGTTATTGAAAAACTATTATACCTCCAGCAAGTACAGTCCTTTGATCACCTGAGCAATATCCACAGAGAGTTGCAAGCACACCACCTCCTCTTCTGAAATTTCCTTTTATGTGAAATTATGCATTGTATGTGTCATAAATCAGCTTGGAGAACATTCTGAAGCAAATATTTTGGGATTTGAAACTGCTAAGAAAATAAGAAATAGCTTGGTGACACTGCAGCAGGTGAATTATGAACGCTATCAAGCAGAAGTCATTTGTCACCTACCCATATTGAGGAGGAAAAGTCAAAGCAAGCTTAATCTATGCTGCTTCTATATTAGTGGAACAACTATCCAGTGAAAGTGCTGGCCCAGCAAGGGACAGCCTTTAAGTGTAGTGTAAAGTGAAATAGTTGGGTCTGATGAGAATTTATGTTATCCGAGTTACCCAACTCCTTTGAAATTTGGCACTTATCATATGCGTATGGAAATGTACTGATTTTTTCACTTCTAAAATTAGTGAGTGAAATATCTGACACTCAACTTAAATGAATTTGTAAAATCAACATTTTTTTTGTTTTTTTTAAAGCCAGTTCAGAGGACGATTATTTTGATTTGTAATTGGAAAATGTGTGTATTAGTAAATTATGCAGTTCTAAGGATCTCAACTGGGGTCATGAAACAAAGAATGAAATGCACCTTTGATAAGTAGAATTATTGTTATTATAATTATTGCTATTATGTGCAAATTCCAACAAAGCTTCCTTGCACCGTGTGGTTCCCCATCTCTGTGCATCAGTTTCCAGCTGTCATCCTTTCAGCCTTGTTCTGCTTCTGCCAAAGTGACAGCTACTGTGTTGCCTGTCAGGAAGAAGAGGATTTCCTTTACTCTCGCTTTCATTTCCACTCTTAAACTGTTCTTTTAAAATTGAAGATGTAAATGTGATTATACAAAATGCATTATTTCTCATTTGTCTATTAGCAAATAGATATTTGATTAGGTGAAATAAGGGAACTTTACATTATAAGCAAGTTATTGCTAGTTTACATCCTGTGAGTTCAGCAAACCTCACATTGGCACAGGAACCTTTGAGGTTGGGAGTGTCATGATCCAGCTGTAGGTGATCCAAAGACATACTAGATATTTGTGAAATCGAGAGCCTTAGAATCAGAGAATGGGTCAGGTTGGAAGGCACCACAGTGGGTCAGCTGGTCCAGCCCCCCCAGCTGAAGCAGGGACATCCCAGGGCATATTACTCAGGGTTGTGTCCAGACAGATTTCGAATATCTCTGAAGAGAGAGACTCCCCATCCTCTCTGGGAAATCCGTTCCAGTGCAGGGAGGGCACCAGAGTAAAGAAGTCCTTCCTCAAGTTCAAGTGGAACTTCCTGTGCATCAGTTTCTGCCCATTGCCTCTTGTGCCTTGCTTGGCACCACCAGATCATTCTCTTCAGCTCAGGTCTTGTGGCTTTCAATGTCATTGTTAATCTGTGATGATCATAATGTTGTGGTTTGTGTTGTGTTGGTAAAACGGGGCTGAATCTTTGTTTTCCTCCACTAGTGTTATCTGATTTAATCAGGGCAGCACAAGAGAAAAAAGAAACACTAAGTGTGACGGGAAAATCCTTCAGTGCTGATATTTTATAAATACACTAATGCAGCTGAACTAATTTAAGCCTGTGTTAACACTGCTCATGAAGCATATCGAATGTTTAATTGCAATGGAAAAGGAACAAATAATGAGAATAAGTTACCTAAATTATTTCATTATAAAATAATTAATGTGATGAGCAATTAAACTATGCATTAAAGTGTACTCCTTACATTGCCATTCAAAATTACCTAAGCTAAGGTTAAAGGTGTTATTAAAAACATTAATTTAATTTGTTATATAAAAGGCAGATAATTATCATAAAATATTGCAAATGATAATGAGAAACATTTTAATGAAGTCTTGGTTTAATTAGCGGGGATATCATTATGATTTGCCTGTGGGTAAAATGGCAGACTGTTAATATATTTTCTTTTTATTATGATTAGAGTCTTAGAGAGTTATTTAACAACTTATATGAAGAAATATAGGCTTACATTTATATCTTTGTGATGGTATATTATTTTGTTTGACACAGATTAATGACATTATAAAGACTTGATAAATCCAGTTTTTGATGATAGTGTTCCAAGTGTTGTTTATCCTGCTAAACCTCTCAATCACATGCAATATCCACTGTTGAGAGACTTCTATTGAAAAAAAGCCTCTTATGAAACCTGGAAGAACCTCAGAACATTTTCTTGGTGGTTTTTGACCTTTTCAGACTACCATGAAAAATTATTTGAAAATATTTTAAAATTGTATTTTTAGGCTGTATTTGTAAAACAAAGCAGGAATTACTCTACAACATAAGCTAACTCAAGATACCTATGCTGGTATAAAATTCTGAGAGAAAGAACCTCTTTTCTTAATTCCAAGAAGTCTGTGAATGAACCAAACATTGAAGAAAATGTTATTTTTGACTCACTGAGTTTTCCATTTTCACTGAGTTTTAAAAAGTATTTTAAATTAAATTCTTCTGCATTTTTTGGAGAAGAAAAATATGATAAATAGTCATTCAACCAGAGATTGTTCTAGCACAGAGAAATGCTTGTGCTAGATAGCTTGTATTCTTGTGATTACGGTTTTTTAGTTGTCCTTTTCCTTTTCCTTCATCCATGCTTCTTTAGAGCTGGTAAATGCCATCAGAAGCTACCAGTTTGTTATTTATAACAATCAGAATAATTTGGAAAAATCCCTGTTGGCTGAGGCAGTTCTAGCTTCCTCATCTTTCCTGATTACAGCAACAGCAGTCAGGTTTTTTTCTTTAACAGCAAAAGGGCTGAATTTCAGGGACAGCATCTCACTGTGATGTACTTGGCTTGTCTGCCTGTTTTATTCAGTAATTTACAGAGACTGGGAGAGATTAAAAAAGCTCCTCTCATTTACCATCTTCTATTTCCCATTTCTTTTTTCTGTTTTGCTTTGTTTCTAACTTTCATATTTAATTCATGGCTAACACAGTAGCAACATAATGAATTCAATCCTCACTCTTTGCTCACTAATGCTTTCAGTCCAGTAGGCACATTTCACTCGGTATAATCTTTTGTGTGCTTTATTACATACATGAATTCAGGTTTGGATAGATATTGATTTTTATCAAAATTCTGTGACCTGTGATGTGCATGCTGTTACATGTACCCCTGCAAGATGTATTATAGCATTTATAGGTGAAGAAAAATATCATAACATTTTTCCAGGAATTAAGTTTATTTGCCTAGAGAAATGAAAATAACATGGATGTCTTTTCTGATTTTTATTGGCGGCTTCCACCAAGAACTGCCCAAAAGTCAATTTTAATTGCAATCTCATTTACCACTGAGATGAAACTCCTTTTAAGAATTCAATTATTTGACTTCAGTGAAATAGAGCTACAATAGAGTATATGTACAAACTATTTCTCAAGCACTAATTTTTGTTTAATTTCTCAAATCAGTTTCATAGATTTTACTTGGTTAACAAGAGAAGAGGTCCTCATGACAGCCTGGTAACTCTACCACGCTCTACTCCTCCAGTGACAGACACTTTAAGTTACTGGAGTTGAAGCTAGAGATACACTTTCTCCAAGTGCCTCTGTGATCATTTAAACCTAATAAAAGTAATACAAATAGCACATTTATTTCACAAGTAGATAGGTTACATTCATGCCAAACAAACGTCCACATCTGCCTGATGAGAAAGTAGGTCTGGAGGGTACAATTTCAGTCAGAGTTAAATTGTAGTATTTGATACAACTGGATATTTCAGGAAAAAGTGGAATAAGGACCCAGTGACACAACCACAGCCACTGTAATTTTTATGATATTCCAACTCAAATTAGTATGTTTGACAGTTTTGCCATGCAAGGGAGATATTATAAGAATGTGTTCAATCAAAATACTGTTTTCTAAAGGAATAATATTCCTGGCTTTTTCCAAATAGGAATTGATAAATATATGCCTATAAGCCACAAGACATACTATAGAGTGCTTACTGCATGTTTTTATTGACTCCAGTACTGGATGAGTTCTCTGATCAGGTATTCTCTGATGCTGAGATAAGGAAAGAAGCTCAACTTACTTTCCAAAATCATCCTAGTCAGACATAAGAGCAGGTGACTGAAGAAGGGCAAATAATTAAACATTTTAAACATAATAAATAAACATTTTCACTTAATTGACAAATGTGAGTTTTGCTGAAATGCTGAATGTGGAAGGGTTTTCCTAGGCTTCCTTGCAAATATTCACCTGCCTAACCTTCCCTCATGAGTCAATGTTGTAATTCCTGCTGAGAGTATCAAAGCCCTGAGTTAGTTTATTTTTTCCGGTTTTCTTCACGGATGAGGAAAAAAGTCATATTTAGTTTGCTGTGCTGGATGAACTTCGTACAAAGGCTTCTTCTAGTGTTTTCTAATTTGGTTGTATATTTTTTACACTCCCTTTTGTCCCCAAAGAACATAACTGTATTTAAAGTAGAATTCAGGAAGAAAAATATATTCATTTAGATAATTTCGCAATGGATGACTAAAATCTGAGACTTGTGTGAGGCATCTGGAACATGGACAGGTGAGATCACCCAATATGCAGACCAAAATGTCTTCAGTTAGTTCTCAAGATCTTAGAATTTTAAGGTGTAGTGGTAAAAGTGTTCCCTTTTTGATACAGCAAAGGCAATGGGGCTTAGTTACCTTTGTTAAGGAAATACTGCTACTGGCTCAGTCCTGTTAGGGCAACAGGCTTTCAGGTTTTTTAGTAGTAGACACAAAAATATTGCTGGACTGTTAAAAAATGTTTCATGTCAGAAACCATAACTAGAAAAAGTGCATGACCTGTTGCATGAGACACAATTAAGTTAGGAGCAGCTTGGCCATATCTGAAGCAATAGAAAGCAATTTTCTTGAGAAAGGTTGAAAAAATCCATATTGATCAGTACTAAGTAGTAAAAATTTATTGCAATGTTGTCAGTTGCCTTATTCCAAATCAATACAAATCTCACCAAAAGCTTCTTAAACGCAATAAGAATCTGACAAGGCCTTTTTGTCACAGATTAGTGTTAAAGCAATGAAAAGGCCCCCGAGGAAAACTGTCTCCAACCAGAATGCCAGCTGTATCCCATTTCAGCAGTACTCCTTCTGGTATAGGACATCTTTATTGGCATTTTGGAGCCCTGAAGAAAAGCTTAGTGTTTTGTCAGTTAACTAATGCAGATGGTCAGAAATGCCTGAAGACCTTGCATTTCTGACTGTTTTTATTGAATAGTAAAAGTTGTTAGTTTTAAGAAGAAAAAGTCAATCAGCCATCTGAATAAAAATGATAGATTGGATATAGAAGGAATTTTCTTCCTGTTTACATTTTAAAGGAAAAGCTTTCATAAAAAGCTATTTTAGTCAGAGGGCTAAGAGCCCATGATAGGATATTGGAACCTGAAATTCACACACACTGATGTGAGAGTAATACTTAAAAAAGCATTCAGAAAAATTTCAACTCAGTTATAACATAGATTTAGATGTTGAAAAACTCCCTTCCCAAAGCAGAACAATCTAATTTCAGGTAGCTGCGAAATATGACATTATCGTCTGTACTTTTAGAACAAAGTTATTTCAGGAATTCTTTTTGTTCTAGCATTTGATGGATTAATTGGCATTACCAAAGTAGTTTGGAGGAAAAGAGATATTTTACTTATGAAGTTATCATGTCCTTCTTTATTTCTGCTGAAAATGTAGACACATGTTCATTAAAAATGAAAACATCTAAAATTAGTGGTAAGTATTTACTTAACATCTTTTTCACAGCCGCAAAGAAAGCAAATCATATGAAAAGACTTTTATCTTAAATCTCTTATAACCTGCTAAAAATTTGCAGAATTTTTTTAATATAAGTATTTTTGTCCTTTGTGTAAGACAATGTGCAGTAATGTGACTTAACTCCTTAGCACTTTCAAAATGCACTTGCCAAGGCCCTGAGTGTGCAATACATAGATGTATTCATTTATGTGGTCAATCCACACTTTTAGGACCAGACATTCATCTCACTTGAAAGAAAGCAATTAATAGGGAGAAATTGCTTCCTAAACCATCTCTTGGGTTTCCAGTTGTACAAGAGCTGGTTCTGTACAGCTGTGTTCCAACCAAAGCTGAGGAGTTTGTCTTGAAATCTTGCCCTTAACTGCGACAGAGAGGCCTCTCCATTTCCTAAGTGGAGACAGGAAATAAATGATAACTTGCTGTTTAGAGAAGCAGAGGGTTTATAAATGAAATAGTAAATGAAAATAGTGGAGACATACTGAAAACATAAAAAAAAAGCACTGGAAACCAGATTCCGGGTCATGCAGGGAAGGATTTGTTCTCACCAAGCAGTGTTCTCCTAGTCCCCATTTCATACAAATGAAAATAATGGAGAACATAGAGGAAAGATCTGCAGAATAGAAGATAAACTCTCTGGAATGTACAGTACTTAGGAGAAGATAGGGTGAGGTGATGGAAGGATCCCTCTCAAAAGAAAACCCTGACAAAAACAAGTGGAAGTGGTATTAAGTAGGATAGAAATTAGCTTTTCTTTACCCTGGGGCTGATATTTTGAGCCATTTGTCTGACAAGCTACAGTTGAAAGACAGAAAAATTTTGGGAGGTTGGTGCATATCTGTAAGAAATGCAAACAATGAGACTTATCTGTTCCACACAAAACCCCAAACCTGTGAACAGTTAATTATGAACTTTTAAGGTGTGGAATTCTAGAACCTCTCAGAAAACTCTTCTGTGAGACTGCAGTCAGGAATGAACCAAAGCTGAGAATCCTTCTTCCAATGTGAACATAAATGTAGAAAAAAAGAGTCTCTGCTTATAAGGTTGCAAAAAAAATGACAACAGACCTTATATTTTCATTGGAAAGGAAGACCATGATACAGAGGATCAGTAACCCACGAGAAACACGGGAACAGGACCAACCCTGAAAGCAACTGCAAAGGAAGAATTAGCATTAATAAAATAGAAGGGTATGGGAGACGTGGAAGCAAAACAGATTGATGTCGTGATGTCTTTGGAAAGACATGTTGCATTTATGGGGGTANTGTGGAAGCAAAACAGATTGATGCCGTGGTTAGCGTTTGGAAAGACATGTTGCATTTATGGGGGGTAAAATTAAAAGAACCAGACAACCAACAAACAAACCAAAGCAAAAACAAAAACAAAATATAAAGGAAAAAAACCCCAAACTAAACCAGCCAACAAATCAACCAACCAAAAAATTTAAAAAGTCATCCTCCGGACTTCTCCTGTGCAATCTACCAGAGTTTCAGGGTTTTTAACTACTCAGCCCATCTTAACATTAGAAAAAGTCAGCAGTTACCAGTCCTGCATCAGAAACAGGAACATTTTCATATTGCCACTGTTTTTCAGTTTTTCAGTGCTTTTATCTTCTGCGTAAGTTGGTAGCATAAGCAGCTTTTTAAATTTTACACCAGGAAGAGGAAGAGTCACCTGGTCAGACACAATTCAGATGGCTGAAGGAAGTACAGTGGCTTCAATTTAAAATACTGGTGCTAAACTGGTTTTGCTTAGCTTAGTGACAGACAGATATATCATCTTGGCCTGTTTTAGCTGAAAAGCACTGTAGAAAGCTGTTAAGAAAGTGACAACAAGGATTTAAAGTCTGAAATTCTGAGACTTCATCAGGCTTATAGGCCTTTGAATGTCGACATATTCACATTAAAAGAGTCAGAACTAATTTTCATTCTAAATTATATGAACAATTTACAAAGAAAAAAGCAGTTGAAAGCAATTTCTAGCATTCAGGCTGATTGTCACGATTTTTTTTTCATCTTTTGTCATCTTTTCTTTCATAAGTGGGTAATACGTATATTTTACTAAAAAAAATTTCCTTCCAGACTCAGTCCTTAAGTCAAACACTTAGGGGGAAGTGTAACGCAGATGAAGCACAAGAACTATAGTTTAGTTTCAAATATTATTTTCCTTTGGCCTTCTGGAACAGAATTCCTGAAGTCAATGGCAGAACCCTCTGCAGAGCTACTTAGCTGGATTTAAAATTTCTGTTCTCAAGATATGATGAAGTCAATGGAGAGAGGGAGACCTGGGTGTAACTTTGGGGCAAGAGAGAGACACTGGTGGGACTTGGAAGGGCTCCTCAGAGAACACTGGTGAGAAAAATTGACATGGGATCTGGTTTCCAGTGTTTTTTGGGTTTTTTTATTGGTTGGGTTTTTTTGGTTTGTTTTTTTNGGGGCTCCTCAGAGAACACTGATTGGTGAGAAAAAATCCTTCCCTACATGACTTGGGATCTGGTTTCCAGTGTTTTGGTTTTTTTTAATTGGTTGGGTTTTTTTTGGTATTTTTTTAATTTTATTTTTCCAGTACATTTATGGAATATTGCATTTGTTTTTTAATGTTCTCAACTATTTCTCTATCACCTTAAAAAAAAAAAAGACTTCATGTTAGTAGGTGTTGTAGTTAGATACAGAGAAGAAATTAATCTGAAAAACAGTAATTTTAACATAAATACTCCAGAACATGGGAAGAAAGAGCTAAGATGTGTCACTGTAGGACATGCAAGGACACACACAGACACTTGCTGGTGAAGAGGGTTAAAAACTATTTGTTAAAACATTTGACTTTATAGATTTTTACACAGACCAGAGATTGGAGGAGAAGGTTGACACCTCTCCCATCCCATTGGTCAAGACAACTGCCCATCAGTTGTTTTTTCACTCCAAGAGAAAGAAAGTCAACAACCTCATCTTAACATAAACATATTCTGATTGTAACACCCATGTGTGAGAAAGAATTATGAAAAACATCAAGCTGTGAAGTGCATCAGAAAAGCTTGAAAAATCAGGGCCACAAAGATGTGGTTTAGGAGACTGCTTCCTCTTACCTCTCAGCTAGTGGTTGTAAGTCCTTTGAAAAGCCCAGAGACTATAAGAATATTTATTTAACCTTTCTGGACCATTGTAAGACTTGAAATATTTTTCTTGGTTTCTTAATGAAACACAGGTATTTTATCAAGTGACTATAAATTTTAGTTTCTTTTGCAAAATCAGCATATGATGGCAGAATTTTATTAATGATAATGGCAGCCTCTCATTCTACCTCGCACTGAGAACACATATTATGGCAAACCAGAGTGAAAAAACACAGTTCTTTCAAAGGTGGTGAAGACAAAAATGCATTCAAAATGTTAATGAAACCAATTTCATTATAGCCAATAGTGGATATGCAGAAACAGGCTTGGGAGAATTATTTAGTGGGAGGATTGCAGAGACAGCTCTTTTATTGACTGTTGCTCTCATGGAACAAAACAAAGAAAAGAGGATTTTTGTAAGTCATTTGTAAGGCATGACTGTCTCTTTCGAAGGCTTAGTTGTGTTAAAGACTGGATTATGGAATCATCCTTGTGTTCTGTAATGAATTTTAAAAAAAAAGATTTGCTCTCTTGGACAATGGGAAGTCATGCAGTCCAACACTAAGTAGCATTTGCTATGTACTCTTAATCTACTTGCAGGCTGTGAAACACATAGTGGGAATCTGTTGGAAAAGAGGCAGATTTCAAAGTCCAAAACATAACAGGTCACAGCTGTTTTGGTCAGATGTTTAAACTAAAACATATTGTACTGGTGTCTGAGACAGCCAACAAGATCACAATTCATAACATAATGAACTTCATGTACAGTAATTTTCTTTAAAATCTCCTCAGTATGCAAAGCAACATTGCAAATAAACCTTGTATCCAATTATCAAGTAATTCTATGTCAGGTGTCCATGAGAGAATCTTGGATTTTAACTTGACTGACCCAATCACTTCTGTCAGATTTCTAGATTCTCCATGTATCCAGCAAATTAATTAAAATCACTTACAGATGGTTTTTATGGTTTTAATGTGCATATTGTATTTTTATAAGCATCTTCTGCTATGTCTAGTACTTCAGTAGGGAAATTGGAACACAGCCTGTAGGAATGCTTTTCATATTGCTCAGATATTTTTACTTCTCATCAAGCTACGGCGCTGCTTTTAGCAGTCTGCTAAGGCTTCATTTTGACCATTCTAATTTAAACTGCTTGTCTTTAATTGACAAAGCTGTGAACGAGTTTTCCATGGTTCTCTGAAATTCCAGAGAGGCAGGAGCTTGAGTATTTTACAGTGAGGCTGTTAGAGAGAGAGAGAGTGGCTTTACTCAGTTGTGTTTGAGGCGCTGTCATTGCTTGTGAAGCCTTTGGATTTCCTCAGAATTTCTGGGGGATGCAAGGGCTGCTGTGCAGTCCATGAAGTGTCTACTGGGTTGTACTGGGACTTTCAAAATATCCTGGATTCATGGAAAGCTTCAGGAATGACTTCTCCCTGCCACACATTTTATCAATCATCTGTGACTTTAAAGTGCAAAAGATCCCGGAACTGAAAGAAAATGTGGATATCCCCATAGCACCCTTGATAGTTTGTCCCCTTATGACTCATGAAACATAATTCAGTTGCTAAAGTATTGCTGTACCCTTAGGAAATGATTTCTCTGCTACGTTTCATATTTTTGCCTATCATTGACACTTAATTTCAATTGGTGCACTCAAGATGTCTACCCTTGGCAGTGGGAGATCTGATCCCTCTCCAGCTTCCCTACAACTCATCCCAAAAATCTTCAATTTAAGCTATCTCATATAGTCATATCTGCTTTCTAGAATTACCAACAATTAGGTAGGTTATTTTTAATTATTACTCTTATTTATTTCAAGATCCTCTATTTATTAATCTGAACTGGGTGAGACAAATATTACCACCCTTTCTTTTTCTTTTCTTAAATTCCAACTGGTCCATGTATTTTCACATTTCAGATTTCTAAACTGACAGGGTACATAGAAATTTCAAAAATAAACAGAAAGGAGTGCTTATCAGAGCCCTGCAGGTTGATCTCTACCCTTTCCCACGGTAACACTTTTTCAGCACAGTAGCAGCCAGCAGAGTAGATAATGGGGCACTTCTGAACCTGAAAATTAGATGCTCTCTGCCATGACTAAAAAAGAAAAATCTCACAGTGTAAGAATATGAAGAAAGGGGAATAAAGTTAATTTAAATTTTTATAGAAAATGGCATAAGGAAAAATAAAGGAATTCAGAACTTATTTGAGAGGTATGAACTTGGGGGACACCACCACCAAACCTCCCTATGCAATTGCCTGAAAAGAGTAACACAGACTTTTACACTTATTTAATAGGTATAAAATTTGATTGAATTTGCTTATTGGAAATTAGTGGTTGGCTAAAACAGGCAGAGTCACTTTTTTCCCCTTTCATATAATTCCTGACCGGGTTGTCTGAGTAGGCAAGAAATTATTTTGTATATACATTGACAAAGGTATTGCAGTGTCTGTGTTGCCATTTCCTTTTTGCTGTGAAACATCTACAATGTGTATTGAATATGTGAATTTTTCATACAAAGCAGACAGAAAAAAAACCAAAAAAGAAAAAAACTTATGGACAATTCTGTGATATATATGAATATTTTTAATTAAAAATTATTGGGGAGTTGTATTTATTTTTTTCACTTTAAATTTTCATGTGTATATATCTGTTAACAAATCAATTGATAAAACAGNAAAAAACCAAACCAAAAAAGAGAAAAAAACTTATGGACAATTCTGTGATATATATGAATATTTTTAATTAAAAAATATTGGGGGTTTGTATTTATTTTTTTCTCTTCTTTAAATTTTCATGTGTATATATCTGTTAACAAATCAATTGATAAAACAGAGAATGAAGAGGAGAAAGATCAAAGCCTGTATTTTTTATATCAATTCAGGGATGTTTTGTGCCCATTCTCGAAAATTTCTGAGCAGTGTCTGCTGCAGCTGGGCAGCAATGCTCCCTTTCTGATTGACAGCTGGTGCACTCCAACTCTGTGTGTTATAATACAAACATCACACTGAATCTCTCACAAATAGATGTAGTCCCCTTCCCTTTATTAGCTTTCTCATCCCATAAAGTGCAGTCAGGATAGGCATCATTCCTGTCCTTTCGAAAGCAGTAGATTAGTCCATTTCCTCATGGGGCTTTGCAAAGTCCTTCAATAGACGTGACTGGAAGAGGAAGAGGCTGAAGATGGTGGCCTAAGGGAATAAACTGCTGACTTGATAAATCTTTGGGTCTTAAGAGGTCATCTCTTGATGTCTGAAAGAAAGATTGACTTACCAGCAAATATGAGCATCAGTCTTTATGGGTTTTTGAGGGTGTTTTTTAAGTAATATAGAAAACATTTGTACGTGAGGTACTTATAAATTTTCTATAACTACAGAATAACAGCACTTTCCTTTCTCAGGTCTTATTCAATTCTCATAGATTTATTTATTCTTCTTTTACACTGTCTGCACACAGTCCATGAGATGTGAAGAGAATTTTAATGAGTTTTTACACTAACAAATGTGGCTATAAAATACAACATGAAACAATCTGAAACTCTGTGAACTTTTGATACCTGTGACAACTCATGGACCCTAAAGAGCTTAAACATATCATTAATAAAAATTATGATGTTTCATATCCATTGCTCTGAGATGAAGAATAAATTATAGCTAGGAGAAGATTAAATTGACTTAATTTTATTTTTCCAAGAGTATTTCCTAACTTTTAAAGCCATTCTTAGTTTAATACAAGAGAACATATATATTTTTGGAAGGGGATTTTTCACAAACACTGAACCATTATAACCCCTTGAAACCAGTAGATTCTAAAAACTCTAAGCCAGACCCTTAGATATGGAAATTGATGGGGTGCATCAGGACTTAAAGGAACAACGTGTGTTTGAAAAGAATTTATTTATTGCTTTATTTTTTGTTATTTTAATACATATGTAAGATATGCAAACAAAGAAGTGTAATCTGCTCACTATAAGACTGGAATTTTAGAATGATTCCTTTTCAAGAGAGCCAGACCATCCTGTTGTGGAGGTTGAGGGTGTGGGTGAGAACACTGAGTTCTGAAGGAGGGACACCTCAGTGGATCTGCTGTACTCATTTCTTAGCTGACATTAAATCTGTGGGTAGGTTATGCTTTCTATATATTTTTGTTTCTGTAACCTGCTGCTGGAAAATTTCCTGCTGTTCCTCAGTACCCAGAATCCACAAAAATCCCTGGGTACTTCTGGATATTTTATGAGTGGAGAAGGCTGTCTGTGAGGAATCTAAAAGTAACTTGGATTCTTGGGGGAAATAACAAAGTACAAGTCTGTTGCAGGACATACTTGAACTCTCATAATCTGTAGCTGAGCAGGGAGTTATAATCCAAGGAAGTTTCCAGGCAATTTTTTGAGCTGATTTCTATTTCAATTTGAACAAACAGGTGAAAAACATAAATGTTACATATGTAGACCAGAGGTTTTTTTGAAAGCTTGACAAAGAGTGAACAGAATCTGTGACTTACCTCCGTAAAAAAGATTTTTCTTAATTCCTTATTGTTAGGGTCTTACATTGTGAAGTGGATTGATATTTTTTCAAATAACAGCTGGCACAACAAGCAGTTTTATGCAGTTCTGTTTTGGTTTGGTTTGTTTGGGTTTTTTTAACATCTCTCTCCTGAGAGCTCTGTAGCATAAGTCCAGATTGCTGCTGTCCTCCTCTGACAGGATAGGAGAGAAATATTGATCTATCACGGGAGGATGGGATGAAGTGACAACAGCAGTGACTTTTATTTGCTCATCTCAGAAAGAAAGTACAAGAAGGCAGTGCTAGCTAATCTCCACACTTAAGTAGGAAGAAGATGCATGCAGAACAAAAAATGTACTTGATTATTCCTCCACTGCAAATTGGGCAAGGGTGTGTTGGCATTAAAGTCACCTTGCTGAGAAAAAAAACCACTCTAATTTAACCTGGTGCAGCTCTACATGCACCAGGATTGAGGGAATGATTTGGGGCCTGCTGCACAACCAAACCTAACACTGACAGAGGTGTTTTATTCACCTTTCCCACCACCTAACTGAGGTCACAAAACATTGCAAATTTTTAGGGATAATGTACACACTAAAAGAAAAAAAAAAAACAAACAAAAAACCAAAACATAACCATAGCTATAAAGAGTAAGATGTTGCTTCTTAGTTGTAGGAAAAGACAGAGATTTAAATAAAAAGGAAGAGAAAGGTGTGTTCAGGGACATCAGTGGAAATCAGCATTGAATAAAAACACTTATTTCTACAAATCTTTTGGCAGAACAGAGTCTCATGCTGGGTTTTTTTTAGAAGAAAAGCAGCAAAATTAATTTTTAATTGGAATGTATATGATTCAAAAGTACAATCTGTATTTTTTGCTCAATAGTACATTGTGTTCTGCATATACTGCCAAGGAAATTAAACAAGTAAAATGTCCCCAAAGACCAAACTGTTGCATTTAGGAGAGCAGAGGTACATGAGGGGAAAAAAAAATCTGTTAATATTCAGCAGGTATAGCTGAATTCTAGCCCTTACATATGGAGAACAATTGCTCTGATGCATGGAGACATTGACTTCCACATTTTATTTTACACTGAGTTGTGCCATGCCCTGTTGGCTCCAGCTCTGCAGTGCTCGACATATGTCTGGATTGCTGCATTCATACCAACTGCAGTGGAGCCAGCCAGCTCAGAACAAATTCTAAAATTGGGGCAAAAGTGAAGAATATTAAATTGGAAAATAAGCATGATAACATGAGGGGTTCTTTGTCACAAGCAAATCCACAAAATGTTGCTGGGTGCAGCAGCACTAGCTGGGATCAGGACACAAAAGCACACTATGGCACAAGAGCACTGCATTGTTTTCTAGATTTTTGTCCTGCCTTCTTTGTAAAAATATTTTTGGCTGTAAAATATGTTTCTCACTCTTTCCTGGGGAAGACTTCTGAAAGGAAAGGAGATATTCTTACCACTGCTTTATATTGTTTTTTACAAAGAAGAAAAAAATGATCCATTTTGCTAGGCAATATAAAGCACCTATCAGCCATCACCAAATAATAATATACCTGATATCTTGTGAAAATTAAGGAAGTTTTGTGACTGTATTCTGCTTAATCCTAGTTAAATCTCTAACTATCACTTATTCCAATTTGTAGGTCTATTACCATCTCCATGCCTGATTTTGGTTGCTGGAGTCTGATCTTCAAGCTTAGTAGTCTTCTCTGAATTTTGGGTAAATTGAACTAAGCTTTTCATTATATAAAGGCACAACAAAGAAAGAGGAGAAAGGAAAAAAGATCATTCTCTAGAAACCTCTGAAGATTTTGTTCTTCATATTTGACAGTTATAATTGTTTATTGTTATAATTTTTTGATAACAGAGTAGCTGTGCCATTAAAATTACATTACATTAGGTAGATGTATAAAACTGCAGTCTAGGACTATTCTCAAATTGAAGAATAAGATTTGAAAATTATAGTCTGAATTAAACAAAACATGATAAGTCATTCACTTGCCTGCTGACCTCTTAATGACTGTTCTGATAATTATCAGTGCAGAGAGTCACTCCCTTCCCTGCAGCCTCTGACTTTGACAAGAAAATGTGGATACTTTCAATTGATACACACAGGAGGAAAAAAAAATAAAAAAGAGAAAAGAAAAAAAAGAGGAAAGGAAAGGATGTATAAAAAAGTGGGAACAATGAAGCAAATAGTTGTGTCTGATAATTCTGGTCACTAATCTACCAACATATATCCAAACTGAAGAGCAAGTAGTAAATCATAGCATCCACCAGTGGATTTTAGGTAGCATGGCTTAGGAGACACTATGAAAAAAAAAAATCTATTAAGAAGTTTATGGGGTTTTCTTTCGAATTCTAATCTTTCCTTAGTTCTCTGAATAGCAGGAAAATGTAATCTCAATTTAGAAAAAGCTGCAGCAAAAAGTGAGAAAGGATGAAAAATAATAGCAGTATTCAGCATCCTCAGTTATAGAATGGTCGTGTATACGACTGCTTTACATCCTTTGTTTGAAGGGTGATAGAATTTAATTCTGCTCTTTCTGTGGAGAGTGTATGAAAAATTTATTTTAAGGGAGACCTTTAGGAAGGTTTCCTTTAATGCTGTTAAAACTTTTAACTTTGTATGAAGCAGCCTGGAATATTAATCTTGAAATTTGCTTCAGGAAAGTGCAGCATTTTCTGAGAAAACTGGCCTCAGAGTAGGAAAAAATTGATTCTGCAATGATTCCCTTTTACTACTACTTTGTTTCTGATATACTAAATAGTTGATGTAATCATTCAATCTGATGTTGTTGCAAGAGAATGAAAATTGATCAATATATCATTATTGATCAGTCACTTTCTGATTGGCTTAGCAAATCTGTGTGTTATTTCTAGCCTCACACAGCCAATCTACCCTATCCAGAGTTAATCTAAATAAATTTTTGTGTCTTCTAACTCACAAGGTTACAAAACAAGCAGATTATAGAAAAAGGAGCTGAACTGTAGCATAATTCCATATATACCAATATGAAAACATTTAATGTGTTCTTAAAATTGGGCAGGGAATTAAAATCACACTTAAATCTCAACACGAAATAAGAGTACTTTGCTTAGTCACAGTCACAGTAATGCAATAACCTCTTGATTCAGCTCAATTTATGCAAAGCCTTTTAAAAATACAGTTTCTAGGAACCACACACTATAACCCTGAGTATTTTGGTATTTTTCAATTAAATTCATGTAAGTTAAGTGTTTTATTAATGAAGCTCTATAACACAGATCGAAATATTTTACAGCATTATAAAAAGGCACGTTGCAATTGGTGCATTTAGCACAGTCCAATGAAATAATATTGGACCTATAGTCCAATACTTTACCTGTTTTTAATGTATTCTTTTCATACTTTGTGAATAACATCGAATGAATATTTATGATTGTGTGTGTGCACTCTCAGTTACCTCAGGACCTTTATTTGCTTCTTGCACATGGAGCAGTCTGTTTTGGCTTTTTTTGTTGCTTCCTCCCTTGCCTCCTCAAGTTTAGTAAAATGGATTTTAATACCCAGCTAATTAAGAAACTAACCAGCAAGCCATGATAAATTCATCAGCTCAGAGTGCTTTTAACATCCAACTTCAAACTTCTAGTGGTTAAAATGTTGAAAATCTAGTTATTTTATCAATTGCATGCCTTTCCCAGCCTGACTCTGTGTAGAATGGCATCTGATTAAGAAACTGTGTCTCAGCAGAACTCTGTTTCTCTTTGTTTTTTTCAGCATATATCCAGGGGCACAGAAATGTGTGGGAAGAAGGGTCAGCAACATTTGTGTAGCTCAGCCTGAGAAGTCAGATTATGCTGGCCCAGCTCAGGTATCATGTGTTTGAACTAATGTAATTACCACATTATCCCATTATGTCAACAAAAAGAGGTGTCAGAATCTTATTATCTTGCTGCTCCAATGTTACCCTCCATCATCTCATTTTCTTTTCCTCACTAGAGTCTTTTAAAGAGAAATAAATTAATTACCATTTTTTTGCTTGCATGCATCTTGAGTTTTAGTCAGTATGAGCTGATTTTTATGCTAGAAATGACATTGGAATGAGAATGGAGACTAAAAGGCTGTATGCTAAGGACTGATCTTTTTTGGCTTCAGGCAACACTGAGAATTATTTTGTGCAGACCAGATTGTAGCAAAACCAGATTGTTTGGGCCAATCCAAAGAAGCAATTTGCAGCTACTTTGTGAGTTCGTGGTCTCTTGATCACAGACCTCATAACCTGCTGAGATAATCCACATAACCTGCTGAGATACTCCAATGTTCTCCTTTAAGAAAAGCCAATGAAAGATAAAGTTATGCTTCAATACATACACCAGAATCTGGTTTCCTCAGACAGATGAATAACTGCTATTTGAAACCTGATGGCCTGGATCACACACGTGTTTCGAGGAGGGGGATATTAAATAGTAGAATAAATCAGAGTTCAATACTCAATATTCAGAATCTTTAACTGACAAGCAGCAGTGCAAAGGAGCTGACAGTTACTGTTTCCTATCTGAGGATTGATCCCTCTCCCAGATTCTTTGTCTCCAAATCCTCCCAACAGCCTTCAGCTTCATTTTCCTGCTGATTCCAATTTCCTCTAAGCTATTCATTGGCTTATTTTATGGAATATAAAGTTATTTTAGTTTTAATGAGTGCTCTGCCTTCTGGGGACAGATGTTCTCCCTGGCTTTGGAACCTCATAGCCCTTGCTGGATGATGAAAAAGTGGTCAGATGTTAGCTAAGGACATTTCCACCTTTTCAGTACTAGTGTTCATGAGATGAGAGAGCTCACTCAATATTCCAGGAGGAGGCTGCTAGCTCATCTTCATGTGCTCAGAGAGATGTAAATGATGTTGCACTATCCCCTGTTAAGGCCACAGATACAATGGATTCTGTCATGATTAACACTGTCATGACCAGTCCAGGTGGGTTCAGAAAGGTACAGCCTCTACAGTTTCCTTCCTAGCAGAGTAGAGGGCTAGGATCTGAGACTCTGGCCAAAAAGTGATGATAAAAGAAGACAGATTCTCATGATAGTAAGTGAACACCTACTCATCCCCTCTAAATTCTCTCCTCTTTCCTCTCCTTCTCTTTTAAATTTAGAGATTCATGTGCCACTGTGGGTGGCAAGAGTAAAAGAGAGGGAAACTCACTGTAAATCAGACTGAAAATAGCATAAAATATGGTAAGAGAAAATCTAGCTGAGAGAAAAGGGATAAGCATCTTTAATACATCTGTGTATATTTAAAACATATTCCAGCCAGTTGAATGCAGGTAAACCTCAAGAAATTCTAAAAAGCCTAGGATACATCTGTGCTTTGTGAAAGAACATAAATGACAGACAGCCTGTTCCCAGCTATGGTCTGCTTGTTACTGGGCCTGAAGATAAAAAGAGGTTTCAACTTTCTAATCTTCTTTTTCCAGTCTCAGGAATCTGGAATTCTGGACTTGAGCATTATAGCCAGCTGCCCTGAAAGCTCAAATTATTAAATTTATCTGTGATTATTTAAATTATTAATTAAATTGATTTTGTTGCTTCTTAATTTTCTTTCTGACTCCTGATCATCTAGCATGAATCCAGCTCATTTTTGCAAAAGGAAAAGAACAAAAAAAACAAAATCCAAGACTATTGTTGATTGCAAACTCTGAACTTGTGAATCTTCATTATTTGGATTAAAAAATTGCTGTGAGGTTCACAGTAAAATCAGAGAAGATTCCTCATTATTCTTTATATACAGCTGGGAAGAAGATATGTCAGTCATAATGAAAACAAAGAGATAATCAAGTGAATTTAGAGAACAACAGCTTTATCAGCTTAGTAGAATTGAAAATTCCCCAAGAATTTTCTGTGTTACACTGAGAACACAACTGGCCACCAGTTACCATGCACCAGTATATTGGAGGTCACAACATTTTCCTATACAATAGTTCCTTCTTCATTCATGCACAGTATTCTGCTGAAATCACAAAGAGACTTAAACATAAATTGTGGGGTTGATATATGTCATAATGGTCGTAAATGATAAGCTAGTCATGTTTTATATTACGCCTTTTCTTTAAGAAATACATTCTTGGAAATTTCCAGTTATTCCTTGAGAGGTGCTTAATATTATTTCTTTCTTCTGTCTTACCTCTTCTTCTGCAGCAGCAGTTCCTTACCACATGTAAAAGGCCAGATGAAAGCAACAGCAGAATTGTGGAGGCTGCATCTTTTTCAAGGGGTTACAGCTGGAGCCAGGTGCTCCTTGCCACTTTCTCCCATATCCAAGGACTCTTTTTTGGTGCTGCCCATCTTGAAATGTGACACAACCCTGGGAGCTGTTGTTTAAATTGCAGCTTAAAGCAGCCACAAATAATTAGAACAAAATAGAAGGGATGGAGGTAAAGGAGGCAGATGGTTGGGTTGGATTTAGACTGGGTGATTTTGCTGGGAACCAGGCATTGCTGTGAGGGTCTGATCAACAGCAACAACAATAAAACTGAAAGATAATGTGGGGTCTGCCCAAGGAGCAGGGGGAGAAACTTTACAGCATCCATATCTTGTAACAGGAAATAGCAAGCACTAGGCATGACCAGACCTGAATGTTTCTTCTTTGTAATTCTCATTTTAATAAAAATCTTTTCCTTAAACAAGATAAATAACAGGGATATTTTTATATAACAATGAGTAATGAATAACTATATGTTGAATTCAAGACCGGTTCTTCTCCAACTTGAATTATTGCAGCAATATGGAATTAGCTTGTTTAAAACCATGACACTATACTGATAATCATGTGAATCAGATTCTTATGTGATGGTTTAGGATAAAAAATTTAAAGAGAAAGAGAAATCTTAGGTTGAGTTAAAAAAAAAAAAACAAACTCTTTTTCGGCTTCCACTTCGAGTTAGGTTAAATCTTTGGATTTTTCAGATTTCTGATACGAAAGTTAGCCACATTTGATTTCAAAATATGAAATCAATTTCTTTCCTACATAGCTAAAATATTTTGCTTTCTGTATTAATTTAGTCTTTTTTTTATTTTTTTAAAAAGCCATTTTCTAGATTGCCACTTACTAATGCTAAATATTTTTTACTTAAATACCAAGTGAGAACCAAAAATCCCCTAAATTTCAACAGAGTTGTTAATTTTTAACTTCATACATTCAAATTACTCTGAGTTTGGGTGAAGCTGTGCAGATTGCAGAAGTTTGTCAACCACATCCTCAAAGTATTCTGAGTTTAGAAGTAGATGGTGAAAAACAGAAGGTCATTGCTCAAAACCACTTAAATGAACATGTCTCTACATATCTCTTTCCCCAAGAGCCCAGATTTAACAGGATATTATCACTGAAGTAATGCAAATTCAGGAATACTCATCCATCACAGCAAACACTAGAAATATCTGCTGGAATCTGTCTCACAATCAGGTTGTTTTGTGGTTTTTGTTTATTGTTTTGTTTAATCGCTACATGAATTTTTAAATCAATGCTTAGCGAATAACCCATCATTAAATCTACAAGCTGATCATTTCAGCTTGTGAATGCTGTTTTGTGGTAAATGAGGCTCTTTTTTCCCAATATTATAACCTGACAGTGTGCAATAGAACAGTCATTTACCCAATAGCACTCTGCAGAAATAGAATCCTGCACTTTCGGCAGTGCATTTTTAATGCCCGTTTTCCTGAAATCCTTGCTCCTGATGGTGAAAGCTGATTTACAGCAGAAACCCACCCTCTTCAGGATTATTGTCAATAAACGTGAAGATGTAATTTCAGTGATAATGAAAGAACATTTTATTGAAAATCTCCAGAGAGTCTGTTTCACAAGATATAATTGGAGAGGGGCTAAGAGTCTCCTGCACCAATTTCCAAATTTAGCATCTCAGCCATCAAGATGTGTATATTTTAAAACTGTCTAGGGGAAAAAAGCCTGTAATATGATCAATAACACTATGAGATTAGAATATAGCTCGGTAGAAATGGGGACATGGAGGGGACTGGAGAAGAACTCAAATGTTTCAGTGTACAAACTACATCAATTTTGATAGTGTAGTCTTAATTTTTTCCTCTTCGTCCATATGTTTAAAACTGCTGGGACAGACCATATTTTGCAATTTGTGCATCTGTACTGACTAGCTTGGTTTATAGA
This sequence comes from Polioptila caerulea, assembly GCA_013397295.1. NCBI lineage: Eukaryota > Metazoa > Chordata > Aves > Passeriformes > Certhiidae > Polioptila > Polioptila caerulea. Next base: position 38,515 of record VYXF01007241.1, read on the forward strand.
GATGGAAGATGCTGCAATTTTTTATTTTTTAATTTTAATTTTGGTTGAAAAAGCTCCAACAGTTTGTTAGTAGAGTGTGAGTTTTGCTTTCTGACACTTACATTTCATGTAATACTGCAAATACCCAAAATCCTTCTCCCTCTTTTGTGGATCTAAGATCACATCTGGAAATAAAATGTCCTTTGCACAACTTTGCAGTATATTTTCAGACTTTATAATGGCAGAGTTGCAAAATTATCTCTGGTTGTATGTTTTTTTCTTTGTGCCATTTAGTTCCTTAACATCTTGGGCCTAAATGATTTGAGCCTTATTTTTCTCAGAGATGGCCTCATTTCCTTCTTCATTAGTGCTTTGGTCCCAAAAGCTGAAGATGGAGCTCATCATTAAAGAAGACAAGAGATTACTGGCTTTTCACTGAATGGGAATTTCGTGGATGGAATCTCTTTTCTCCCCTGCTCCAAAATAATTCAAATCAATAGACCCTTAGTCCCATTCCTTTCTTTTAATCGAAGCTTTTGTGAAAGAGTAGAAAGGCTGGTATTTGAGAGTGAGGAGTCATTTAAATTCCATTTGCCTGCTGATTTGTCTTTTTTTTTTTGGTGTTNGTAAGTACAAACTTTCATGTAAGAAAAAAAGAGAAAGTATTCTAAATCATTGTACCTGATAAGAGGGATTTTGTAGTATTTTTTTTACAAAATAGTCTTTAATCTTCTTTGTTTCAAAGGCTGAAAGCACAGAAAGTTCTTTGTTTTAAAGACCTTCAGTCAGTTTTTTTCCATATGAAACTTGTCTTTTTTTTCTTTACTCTACTTATCTGTAGAAGGGGGTGAATAGTTAAAACTGATATT
>VYXF01007241.1:39582-137452 GCA_013397295.1 Polioptila caerulea
TTTGAGAGTGAGGAGTCATTTAAATTCCATTTGCCTGCTGATTTGTCTTTTTTTTTTTGGTGTTGATGAAAAAGCCTTTTAATTATTTTTCAGAAATATGTCAAAGGTACTGAGATTCTTTTTATTAATTATCTTAATTTAATATATTAATAAAACTTATTTTTCAATGTTATCTATTTCTGTTCCCTTTAGCCTATTATTTTTTTTTTTCTCAAAAAAAAAAAAAAAAAAAAGCCCTTCTGGTTTTTGATAAACTGNAGATACACTGTCTTCAGGCTTATAGGCTTAAAGTATTTTTTTTTTTTTATTTGTAAGTACAAACTTCATGTAAGAAAAAAAAGAAAGTATTCTAAATTATTGCAGCTGATAAGAGGGAAAGGATTTTGTAGGGTTTTTTTTACAAAATAGTCTTAAATTGTTCTTTTTTTCAAAGGCTTAAAGCACAGAAAATTATTTGTTTTAAAGACCTTCAGTCAGTTTTTTTCCATATGAAACTTGTCTTTTTTTTCTTTACTCTACTTATCTGTAGAAGGGGGTGAATAGTTAAAACTGATATTCCAAATCATACTAGAAAAACCTGAGCACTAAATCCAGATATAATAATGGTGATACCTCTGAAATTCTGTTTAGACATTGAGAAATAACCCACAGTACAGGTGGTTGACGCTTAACATCCTGAGAACAGACCTGCTGCTGAGCAAACCTGTGTGAGGTGCACACAGTTCAGATAACCTCATTTTGTGCTGCTGTTTTTACACAACAGGTAAAGCCACCCTTGTGAATTTACAGAAGCAGCTGTCTTTCTTAGTGGCCTTTTAACACATTTTAGTCATGGTAGCAGTGAGGAAGAGTTATTTTATTTCCCTTTGAGTGTTCCCAACAATACCTCAGAATCTGGGCTGTTCCAAGCTGTTGGGAGTCCCCACAGTAATCTTTGTAAACATCACATTAGGGCTGCTCATTTTCATCTATATGGTGCTATGTGAGTCTTCTAATGTCATTCACTATTGAAAATGTATGCATGGCACAATGTTGGACTTTTCATTCAATGGTGGTGCTGGATGGGTTTTTGGTGAGCTTCTTTCCTCTTTATTTATCAAAACATTTAATGGCTGTGGAATACTAATATTGGCATAAAAATGGCCAAAAGCAGTTTGCCAAGTGGGAAGCTGGATAGAGAATTAATGTGTGTTGGCTTGATGAAACAGTGAAAATTTGTCTGGACAGATCATCTGAGCTCATGGGAAACGGATTTCGCAAAATGTGGATTGTGAAGGACTCCACTGTAGCAGGAGATAGAACATTGACCAAAATCTTCAAACAGAGCCTGCTGAGCTTCAGCAGAACTAGCTTGCTTTACCTTAGCCTTGGCTTTGTTAGACCTTATCTGGTTCTTGTAGGAGCCACAATTCAGAAAAATCAACTGCAGATTACTTGGCAGTGAGTGTAATTTGATAACCATTTGTTTAAATCCTTTTTCTTACAAAACAGTAAAATGTTACATTCATGTGAAACATCAATGACCACACTTCAGTATGGGAAGAAAGGAAAGGAAGAAAAAAATCACAGTTGTCTTATAATTTCCCTTACATCTGCCATGCTAAAGATTATCTGGGAATACCTGCACATCCACTCCATTTTGTTGTGATATATGGAAAAAGTAAAGTATGTGTAAATAATGGTGATTGCTCTACAAAGAACTTGATTTTTAACTGGGCCACATTTTAGGAAGATGCTAGGCAATATGAAAGAGGTTTTCCTTTTCTTATGGTTCAAAATGTTAAGTGTATACGGAAAAAAAATAAGAGCAGGCAAATGCTCACCTACTTGAACTGTTCAATGGAGATTTGACACACATGACCCTGGCAAAGCTTCACACCCGAGAAAATTCTGGAATAATAATACTGCTCCTGAGAGGGGTAACATTCTCCATTATTCAGCCATCCTACATTATGCACAAATGATCTATGCACCCTTTGGGTGATATTTATATCTGAGAGCTTCCAGTCCTGCTTTGTTGAAAAGAATGTGTGAGGGCATCCTGGACCTCCACAGTCCATTTTTATAATCTAAATACCACAGGAGGCATGAATTTTACATCTGAAATTGTGTGACAGGATCATGAAAGCTGAGTGCCTGGAACAACTGAAGGAAGTTACAATATTGTTTTCCAGTTACATCAAATCTTCCTGCCTCAACAAATTCACATACTTAGTTATACATACACAAACATACGTATATTTATATAGTTTGGGCAGGAGGCTGAGTGTCAAGCAATTTTTATTGTGGAAATAAAGCCACTGTGATTGTAACTAAATTTGCTTTTTGATAATTGATTTTTTTTTCCAGAATAGTTAGTATTCATTAATAATGTTTTACTGTTTGAGTCTATATTATGCCCATTTATATTATGAACCTATTTTGAATTTTTGTTATTTCAGAGGGAATGTTTATGCCACCATGTAAGTAAAATAATTGTCCAGTTTTCTTCAGGCTTTCTATACCCAATAAAGAGAGGCAAACCCTTCTCTGAACTCTCATGCAGAGGATGTTGTGATGGTTTGGGGTTTTTCCCTCTCTTGATCAGGATTTTATGGAGACTAAGTAATTACTGTGGCAAGCTGAAAAGGTGGATAATAGTGGTGGGAATATTATATCCTTATTTTTCATCTCCTTCACTGAAGGATTCCTCTGAAAAGTCAAATAACCTTTTGAATGTTTGGATTCTTTTCATATTGTGCGTTGTTACGCACACACACGTACACGTGTACCTATGTTTGTTCATTATCAATGTCTTCAAATATTTAAATATTTGAACTCTCTATGAATCCAACATCAATTACTGCCAACATGCTTTATTTCCCTGTTATCCCACTCCCTACTTGGTTACAAAGCTGCTCAGCACAGAGACACTTTGTCAGGACACTGTGACAGTCTGTAGCATTGAGAGGGAAAATCCCACCTCCTAAGGAAACATGTTAAGATTGACAAAAGATGAGCAGAAGGATCCTTAAACCAAAATAAACAAAAAAAAAATCTAAAACTGAATAGGATAGGAGGACAAAGGCAGGATGTGATTAGGATATGATGGCTGTGGCTTTTTTCTTATGCAAATTTCAGTGATCAATGGTACTCTTCAAAAGATGTCTTTGTGGGATTTTTTTTTTTATTTTTCCACAAAAAAAGACTGATAAATAAGTTGCAGGTATGTTCTCAGAATGAAATGTCATTACCATTTTTTAATTATTGAAAACTAATACCATTATGCAATAACATGTTTCCATATTGTATAGTGAATATTTTCCCTTTTTAAGCCTCTCCCTTTAAAGACTTGGCAAGTAAGGTCAGGTGCCTCTTAATGAAAATAGAAATGAAAAGCACTACCTCATTGATTTCTTCTCCTCATCCAAAAATGAGATTGGTTTTTTTTAAACTCTATGCCTCATCATGATGATTTCAGATAAGCACCTCCATAATAACAGACTAGTATGGAGAGGTATAATGCTTCATTTCAACTATATTCTACAGTAAGTTTATCATAGATACAATTCACTGCCATGAGACTGGCTACAGTTGCTAAGAGGAACTCTCATTGAAAGAATTCATCAGTGCATGGAAGACAGTGAACCAAATTCATCCCTGCTGTAAATCATCCAACTTTATTGGAACTGTCTTAGGAAAAAAAAAAAAAGTCCCACTCCATTTATCCATTACTCTACAGAAGGATGCCTTTCATAAAAGTTATTTTCCTCTTTGTTGCTCTGCTACTTATATATTTCAGTCACTGAGTAGGTAAAGTGAATCATAAAGATGAAGTTTAATATTTGACACCTACCTCATTTATGGAGATCTTATTCAAAGGAATATAGCCCAGAGCATTTTGCTCTAATTGACTCATGAGACCAAGTCTAAATTTTCCCTCAGAGACTGTAAGATAATGGAAGGAAAACAAAACTTTGCAAAAATATTAGTTTAAGAAAGTGCTTCCACCCATTTAATAGAAACTATATTTACACAGCAGTTCTGTTATTCATGTGGCTGAAGTGCTCATAAATAACTGTTCCTCAAAATGTCACTGTCAATGAGGGAAAATTACTGTTCTTGTTCCAGTAATATGTTAACAAGTTTGATGAACACTGCAAGCTGAGATAGTCATCTAATCATCTCACTTAAAAGTATTTTTGCCAAAAAGATGCAGTTCTTGAATTATGTTTCTGTTAGTTTGCTCATCATCTTGGAAAGGGCAAGTCATAAGAGAGTTTTTCTTTCCTTGCACATGCAAAGTTAGCTGGAAGCTTATCTCAGGGAGAAATATTTGGTGGTGAATAGAAGAAAGGCAATTGGTTCCTATTTACCTTGTTCTTAAAAATAACACTGGAAAATAAAATGGACAGAGAGGAAAAGACTGCTCTGAAGTGTAAGACTAAGTGCTAATAATCAAATTAGTCCTTCAGTAGACTTAATATTGATCTATGTCACATTTCAAAGTACTTTAAAACTGTGTGCATCTCTAAATTGAGGCTGCTTTTATTGATTATACATGCTTTTGCCTAGGAAATTTCTAAAAATTCAGATCTAGGGTTGTATTATTCTGTTCCCTAAACTAATGACAGTTAAGAACATTTTATTCACTTTGAAATTCTACTTTTACTTATTATTCTGCTTTGATACACAACTTTATACTTATAAAAATCTGTTAGTCATGAAGCACTTAAAAATTGTCAGAATAAGAGCAAAAAGACAGTGAGCCTTTTAAAATACACTTGTCACTTGCATGCTATCTAAGGCAAAAGTTTAATAAGCATTCTGCAGCTTGGATTAGTGATGTATTGACAGCACACTGATTGCATACCTAGGAAGAGTTCTCATTTTTGCTTCAGCATCCAGCCAGCCTGACATCTGCTTACTGCACAGCATAAAGCACAAGTCCATTCATTCAACAGTATTTCCATCTGAAATTTTCTGTTCTAATGGAATGGACCTACTTTATTCTTTAAGAAATACATCATTGAAAATTAACTCCCTAATTTAGCAATCAGATTTTCAATGGCAGAATATAATCTCTAATATCCACATGAGATTTCCTCTTTCCCCCCCCCTTTCCCCCTGACATGCTGTGTACTTTATCCTGTAGAGGGTGCAGTACACAAGAGTTTGGGTGAGTGTTCAAGGAAAAAGTGGACATTAGCTCTGAGAAACCTGTGTGGGATGTTATGTAATCAAATGTGATTGATGCAGCAGTGACCTTCCTTGTGTACAGCTCTGCTACTGAACACTCTTGCTCTTTCTGGTGAATCTGGGTTCAGTCAGAGCTGCACCTGATATTGGAAAACCTTCTGGAAAATCTGTTACACAGAAGGAGAAGGTGCAGGACCCAGAATGATATAAGGCAAAGCCTTTGTCAATTAACTCACCTCAACTCTGTCACTGTTAAATCCTTCCTTTTAGCTGCTTTTTTTGATGTAAAATATGTATTCAAGTGCTTTGCTGAAACATAGTCTATATTACTTGGTCCTTTTGAAGGCAGGATCTATTGAAGACATAAAAATCTGGCATTGGAGATTCAGATTTCATACGATGTTTCATAGGTGTTTCCCTATTTTTCACTCCAAATTAAGAAAAAAAAAACACCGAACAACAAAAAACATCTAAGATTCCACATAACTCTGACTGTCAGAGAAAGATTCTACCTAGATTCTACCAAGATTCTATTCTAAATGAATCTTGTCCTGCAAGCTTAAGGGAATTGAGGTAATTTTTCCATCTCTACAAGGTCTGAATAATTTTATCACCCAGCTGGAGAGCAAAAGAAATATAGGAAAGTTGGCTAAAGTGAACTGTAGGGAAAATTTATTTTGCATGATGATGCCATCTATATGACAATACATATTTAGCTGGAGGAATAGTTTCATACAAAGTTCTCTCGAGAGAATTGGAAATCTCATAGTGATTAAAATAAACCTTAGATCAAACATTTGTGACTTGTTTTTCTCTGACAGGAGAAAATTTGCCTTCCTACTGCAAATATTTTAACTGGTAGTAGTCCAGGGGTGACAGAAGTGATGAAAAAGATAATTCTAGTACTATAATGTTTGCTGGAGTACTTAGTGATGTTTGAGTGCTGCATAAGAGAGTCATCATATTGCCTCAGCTCATCCAAAGTATTGCTGGATGAGAGGGGTGGAATATATTGAAATGTTGATCATGTCACACATTAGCGAGCTGTGTATTGACAAGCAGCTTCCATACCCAAGGTGTTGATTTTGATTTCTTGTTAAGCCCTCCCAGTGATTTGTGACTAATCTATATCTAATTTAAAGTATTCAATAGAATCTCCCACATCTCCATTTTGAAGGCCATCTTCTTTGATAGAAATGCTTCTGAACTTTATTACCCCCTGATTACAGCTAAGCATGTTGTGCACAAGCCTTGAGAGAGCTTGTCTAACGACTCATAATTAGTTTGATAGCCAGTCCTATTAGAAAATCCACAACATTTTCTTCCCCACCTATTAGTTTTATGGTCTGTGACTGCTTCATGGGAATTACAACATGAGAAATTGCAAAACAAGCGCTAAGATGAAATTGAATAACGTTATTTACCTGTGATTGCAACTGTAATTGTTTAAGTATTGGCAATGTGCAGTCTTCAAAAGCCTGACTCTTAGCTGCCTGTTTGATGTCATGGTTGGCTCACCTTGGGAATGTGGTACCAATTTTAGTGTTTCTATTTCCCTCATTATTGAATGCAGCATTGATTAATGTGAATGGCATTGGCCAGGATGCAGGAACGCTCATTTCGTAGAAAAGCTGCAAATATCTCTCTAAAATCCTACAAAAGCTTTATCTGTAATAAAAAAAATAATAATTTATTAGTCTTTTTTCACAAGACTAAAGTTTATATAAACCATCATCAAATTTAAATTATAATCGCAAGAGCAATAGAAAATAAAATACTGAGAGGTATAAAAGCATTATAAAAATATCCTTCCTCACAATTTTTGGCAAGATGAGGAAAATATGAGAAAATAGGCAACTATCTTCCCCCTTCCTTTTGTTTAGAATCAAGATTTGAATGACAGAAATTAAGGAAAACCATGGAAATTAAGGAACTGTGGCCCCTAAAGCTTAGTGGCATGGCCACTGATCATTATATTCTCGATATATATCACCATATATATTCTCGATTCAGAATGCAGATCTGATTTTACATTCAGAAGGTAAACATGTCTCTTCAATAATATGCATGTTGAATAGAGATGCAGGAGAGCAGAGGCTGGGATCCCTTGATCTCTCACTTCTACCTGCTGAGAGCTACCAGATCAGAGTCTGTCTTCCCTCAGCAAACAGCAAATGTTTTATACAAAGTGAAGCAGATTCACAGAGCAGCACTGGCAGACACTCACCTGCTGGTTGGCCTCACTCCTGCAAGAAGCCTTAAGTCCATCCCCCTAACTGGAAAGGGAAGAGAAGAATGAAAGCAGACCCTTGAAGCTCTAAGCTTGAACATCTTTTTTTCTTTTTCTTTTTGTTTTGCTTCAGTTTTACCATGTGGCCTGGTAGGGGATTGGTTTGAAAGCAAACCTTCAAGGCTTCCTGAGGCTTAGATGTGAAAACAGCGCCATGAGTCGCCTAAGCTAATATTAAGCAACAAAAAATATTGGATGGTAAATGACTTAATAGAGATTGGTCCAACATAAAGCTGTGGATGGATTACAACTTGAGCACGTACACTTAGGCAGCTGTAGGCAACAAAAGACTAAACTCCCTGCAAATCTTACACAGAGTGTCTCTGAGGAAAATTTGATATACTAGATCGTGATCATAAACTGATGAGCAGGGGGATACAGATGGTAGATTTCCTCTTACTCACAAAACCAAGAGAGAAAAAAAATATCCCAAAATTTAATTGCTCTTTTGTTCCTGAGCAACAAACATAATATTTTATCAATTTAAAAAATATCTTAAATGGTCATATAGAGTGGTGGTTTTAATAAGGTGCTAAAATGTTGACTAGAGTAAAGCAAAGTACTAGTTAAAATGGTAATTAATTCCTTTGAGGAAAAAAAAAACAACAAAAACCAAAACCAACAAAAAACTACAACCACAAACAACCAAGGAGTCAATATATCTTAGGAGTATGTTCAGTATTTCTGTGTGAGCCACAGTAAGAGGATTCACAGGAATTCACAGAGGAAGCTTTGAAGCCCTGTGTTCCAGGTGACATTCCCTCAGGGGACTGCCAGTTCCTGCTGGAGAAGTGAGGATATATGAGAAAAGCTCTACAATAACCTTAGTGGCTGTCTTAAGTCAGCTGTGTAAAATATTCTTCATAATGTATTTTGCAAACTGTTGCCAAAAGTAAGCAGAGGTTTTTGCTTTGCTGAATAAAATTACATTATTTATGTAATTTATTTTTTTATTTTTCCTTATTCTTTCATGATAAATTATTTTTGAGGAAAATAGCCATGATGCCTTAGAGAAGGTAACACTTATTTCTGTGAAGAGGGGAAGCAGAAAGCTCCCAGACTCCACAAAGGGCATATTAAATATTGCAGTAAAACCTGTTCAATGCAGATTGTAGTGGATTGACACTGGCTGGATGCCAGGCATCCACCAAAGCCTCTCCGTCACTCCCCTCCACAGCTGGACAGAGGAGAGAAATTATAACAAAATATTCACAGGTTGAGATAATGACAGAGAGAGATCATTCACCAAGTACTGTCATGGGCAAAACAGACTCAAATTAGAGATATTAATTGAATTTATTGCTAGCAAAATCAGAGCAGGATTAAAATAAGGTCTTAAAAACACTTTCCCCCCTGACTCCCCTCCCATTCCTTCCCTGCCCTACGTCCTCCTCTCCAGCTGCACAGGGAGATGGGAATGGGCTTATTACAGTTTAGAATTGGTAAACCAAATACACAAAATAAAAGAAAGAAATGGAAAGCAATTCTTGCAGCAATTTCCTATATTAATGTATTCTCATTTTTCTTCTACTGTTTCCTCCACTTACTGATCTACTGGATAAACAGAAATGTGCAGGGTTAAAAAAAAATAAAAGGAAAAATAGTCTGGTTCTGTACTTTTGACAAGCAGTGGTTTCAGTACCCTTAGGCTAAGGAAGTTGCTTGGTTTTAAAGCCAGAAATTCTCAGGAGTTCATCTCTCAGAGGAAACAAGTAAAGGGTTTTCACAAGGCAAAGACTGAACACTCAGGACATGAAAGGGGGCACATCAACTTACAGGAGACCCAGCATCCCTCCCTCCCTGTGCCTGCTGCTTCTAAGGACTTGTCCAGCCACACACATCACTGACTTTCTTGTCTCAGGACAGTCTTTCTGTGGAAGTGCTGGTGTCCTCTGACAGCCAGAGCCAGATCACTCAGCTCCAGGCAAGTCAAGAAGACAGTACTTGCTGGACCACATCCCCAGCACCACACAGCTCCAGCGAGGGAAACCGCCAGGAATGCGAGGACACCACGCAGTGCAGTGACCTTATTGTCACAAAATGTGAGAGCAGAAGATGGCATGAGAAATAAGGTTTTGTAAAAGGTCATTTATCCTTTTCTGGGTGTAGATGTGTCTGCTAAAAATTGTCTAGCTAAAAATTGTAGTAGCTCGTGAATTTTCAGTAAGTGCAGCTACTCTGCACAGCTCTGACATTTATACTACAGCTTCTTAAGAGAATGTAAAGCCAGACCAATTAGGCCATGTCTGGATGTGCCCATGTCTTAACCTAAGCCCATTGTTCTGCCTGAAGGAAATGTTAAGACAGTGTTAAGACTCTATATTTTCTTAGAAGCAGTACAGAGAAGGGTGGCTTAGAAACAGAAAATAGTAGCTTCTCCATTTCTTCAGTATTTCTAGGTGCCCCATGTCCCTGTTGCAACTGAGCTTCTAGGTTAATGGAATTTCTCCTTTGTTGAGATGCAGAAGTCCTAGACATAAGAGCCCTGCTTTCTGTATTATCCATCCATCCATCCATCCATCCATCCATCCATCCATCCATCCATCCATCCATCCATCCATCCATCCATCCATCCAACCATCTAAAATTTCAAAGACAGAGGTACAGAAGCCCAAATGTTGACCAAATTGCAGGAAGTTAGAACATTACGAAGATTTTCCCTAATGTGTATCTGGTATAAAAGATGAAGAGGGTGGTGGTAGTAATGGATTTTCTTGTCTCTAGGGATTGATTAGGAAAGAGTGAGATTGCTGGTATGTCCCTTGGGATTGTCTCAGTTTTGTAGCATGTTCATGCCATTGTGACGAGCATGTGTTCTCTGGATCATCTGGATAATTGTGAGAGACAGAGTGGCTGAGATGTTTAGGAACTGGAAAACTTAAAACAACACAAACTGTTTACCACAAACAAATTGTTAACACAAATTTATTATGGAGAGATTTAACCATTTCACTCATTTTCCACCATTTTCCTCCTTTATCTCTCTGTCTGCCTCCAAACATTTTCTTATTAAAATGGAAGTGCAGGTTTAGGTACTTTTCATGGTTTTGCTTGGATTTTACTGACAGATAAGTGTGTGTTGTGCTTTGTTCTGGCTCAGTGCCAGAGCTATAGTGATTTCCAATGCCGAACTGCAGCTCCAGCCTATTTTGAATGACAGACTAAAGTGTGTGTAGGGATGTGAAAACAGGTGGTCTGAGATGTCTGCGATCAACAGAGCATCTGGTCACTGGAGTGTGACTGCACTGTACTTTGTACTCCTAATCTAGAGTGGTACCAGCAGTCGGTGAAGAAACTGGCATCTTTTCCAAACCTGTCATTTTGTAACCTGTAACCTGAGAACCCAAATACATACTGGTGTTTATTTCATGCCTAAAAATACTCCAGCCAGTTTATTATTTCTTTGCACAATCTATATTCCTTAAATGGCTAGAAATCAGATTAACCAAACCAGAATATTTATTTGTACAATCGGGTCTTGCTTTCTTTTGTAAAGACACACAGCTGTTGCAAAACATTTCAATAATTTTTAATCTCTTTGTTCACTTATAACTAACTAGATAAACATGCTTTTATCTCTACCTAATGTTGACAGCTCTACTAATATTAAGCATATTAAATCCATAAAATTATTAAAATATCCTTTGAGGGTGAATATCCTTTCTCTCTTTGCAGTCAAAAGCTTGTCAATAACAATTTATCAGCAGTTTTATGGGAGTAAAGAAGTAAAGGCTTGAAAACACAAGAGTTTATCATACACTGAAAGATGATAAATAGGCCATGGTTTAAGCTAGCAATATTTTTCAGTCATGTTTTCATTAATAATGTTTTCCTTTAGAGTGTGACTCTTCCACCAACATCTGTATAAGAGAGATTTGGTTTACTATAAAGGTGAGAAGGACTGATGAGGAAATCTATCATATTCTCTAAGATTCCAGAGTATCCCTACCCACATTACAGACCTAAAAAGATTAAAAAACACCCCCCAAAAAACAAGTCTCAAATAATTGATGAGACAAATTCTATTTTACATTCTTACATGTTCTGTTACTCTGAGGTTAAAGTTAGTTTTGCTCTTTCTAATCATGGTTTGCACAAGAGCACAGCACCTGTGAGGACAGTCCAGAAAGGGATAATAATGCTAGCACTCTTCATGTGCCCTTGTAGAAAAAAGATGGTAATATCAGGATGATACCTGATGAATATGTATCTTGTAAAAAAACCCAAACAAACAACATGGATGTACCATTGTCAGGAATTCCTTTCTGTTCATGGAAAGGAAAATTATTCTGTAAAATATAGCCATTGATTGTATAACCTCTGATTGCAGAGACCATTGCTTCTCATTGCTTCATTGCATTGATTGCAGAGACCATTGCTTCAGCAAAGCTGAAGACCTTTCCCTTAAATTTCAGCGATTGTTATAGGAAATCCTGTACAGTTGTTTCCCTACAACTGTATAACCAGTGGATCAAATTCTCCTGTCTAGCACACACCATAATTCCCAAGGCACCGGTCTGAGGTGTTTAATAAATAAAGAAACCATCAACAAAACAAAACAAAACAAAGCAAAACAGAACAAACCCAAAACCCAAAAAGAAATCAAAAATCCCCACAATCTCCAAACCAGCCAACAAAAAAACCCCACCAAACAACAATAACAACAACAATGAAAAAAAACCAAACCAAACCAAAAAAAAACCCTTTAACAACACAAAAAAATTCCAAATAATTTTTAGCATCTCTTTACAGTATTGTAAGTTTATGTTTGTCAGGTGTTGTAAATACCTAAGTGGAAAGAGGAGAAGACAGATACTATTCAATAATGGGCAGCATAGAGATGAGAGCTCGACTCCAGTCAGCTTAAAATATTACAAAGAAATAAGTGACATTTAGTTTCTGTTACAATTTGAGCTCCTATGAACTCTGAAGCAAAGCAGAATGTGAGAAACAGAGGGTTCCCAAGCAGATAGAAACCACATTTCTATCTTTCATTCCAAAATGCTCTTCGACTGGATTTTAAAATGCCATGTCTTGTTTTGTGAGATCTCACTAAGGAATACCTGTCAGCATTAAGAATTCAGCCTTTTAAGATGGTACAGCATGTAGGTGTCTGCTCTCCCTCCATCAAATAGCTTTGAAATACCAAAGGTCATTACCTGCTCTAGTACCAGAACTCCTGTAACACGCTGGGGTGTCTCAGGTACCTCTGTGTGCTCATGCTAGTTTTTTGATGGTGACAGCTTCATGGAGAAATGCCTGTTGGACTGAGGTGTTTCAGGCATTGTCCCTTCTCTTTGACTGGGAAAAATTTTCAGGCTTTTTACTTGGAAGTGTCAGCTATTTTTACACTGAAGGGTTTCTTCCTATTAATGCAGGGCTATTGACAAAACAATTATAAAGTATGCAGGAAGGGCACCATCAAGACAGGGTAGAAATGGTGAAAATAAAGACAAATTTAAGTCAATTTACAAAATATGTCTCCATTTCTGAAAACCCACTGAAATCCAGTGACACATTGGATTCAGAACTCTATTCTGATGGAACTCTAAAAAAGTAGTTATTTTAGGTCAGTTTAAAGACTTTTTCCCCTTTGCACTGTCTTAATGACAGCAGGAAGCAAAAAACGTGAGCCAGGGATGGAGAACTGTGTGCAAAAGAGGTCTGGTGTGCTCTTTGCTATGGATAATTTTCAAGCTGTTAGTAATAACAATAATTTTAAAATAAAAGTAATTGCTTGTTGAGTTTTCTCCAAAATTTAATCTAAGGTTTATTTTCCCTGCTTTAAGATAAAAAAATAGATTACTTACCATACATAATTAACTCGAAACGGCATTTCATAAAAACAATGAGGGAAGCAAATTGTGAGCAGTTACTGTAACAATTAACTGAGATATTAAGATGTTTTGAAAGGCATATAAGAGGCCAGGGAGGAGTGGCCTCTTTCTCATGGGGTCAGTATTGGGCCTTCAGCTGTTTAACATCTTTATCAAAGCTCTGTGGGCAGCAGGTCAAGGTCTGCCCTTCTACTCTGCTCTTGTGAGACCCCACCTGGAATGCTGCATCCAGCTCTGGGTCCCCAACATAAAACATGGACCCATTACAACATTTTTGTTGGCTCCAGGGAAACCAAACCATTCCAGGATTCTAGTGAAACAAGACTGATAGATGAAATATTTTAAATATCTGATTTGGTCTGTATTTTTTTATGTACAAATATATTTCCTTGTCTTTCTAAACAAGAATATCATCTCTAATATATGTCAGTGCTCAAGCCAAGATCTTATATTCTCAAATATTCTGAATTATTTTTTTCTGGAGCTTTGTTATGAATTGCATCTTGCATAGAAATGTAACAGCCAGAGTAATAAGTCTGGAACCAGAATTCATTTTATCTTCTAAATTAGACTTTTATAATAAATGGTAAATTGAAATGCCATTACAAAAAGGTTACCATCTTTTATTACATGAAGTTAAGAACTTAAATTTTACTAATGGTGCAATTTTCTCTGTAATTCATCTTTTACTTAATAGCATATAATTGTTTAAATAACGTTTCAGTCCCTGTAAAAAGAAGGTATTGTTAGCAAGGAAATTCTGACTATTAGGCAGCTCAGGAAAAGCTCAGAGTCGTCTTTTCAGATAGTCAGATAAATTACTTTTTATTTCACTAAGCCACAAGAGCATATAATTTTCTACACCAACTGATTTTTATTCTGGCTGATGACCTCAGTCTTTTTCCCCTCCCTTTTTTTTTTTTTCAACAAACACTTGGGGTGGGGGCTTGTTTAAAATTCATTTTCAGTATGGTGTGTGGGGCTTTTAAAACTAATCTTAATAAGGTGCTATGAATGCAATTTACTGGAAAAGATTTGTAAGTGAAAGAAAAATGTGCTCAGAATTGTAATTAAGCTTGTTAAGTGCCTATGGACAAGAATGGGAAATTTTAAGCTTAAAACTTCCATACCCTCATGTCTACTCTGTCCTCAAGGGACGCAGTCTCTCAGTATGAATAAACTTTTTAAGTCTAGATGCTTTTAAAAATGCCAGTAGGAAGATCTTACTTAAATGCTAATCCACTTTAGATCCACCAAATATATTTGGGCAGCTGCGTGTCTCTTAATGTGCACCATTAAAGTTGTACCTTACAGTCTAACACTGTCTGGGGACTCATAACCTGCATGTTGCATTTTTAATTCTCCTGAAGCATGACTAGCCTGCCCCAACACAATAAAATTCCCCACAAACTCAATCATTTCCTTTTAAACATGATGACAATTATGCTGCCCATCTCCTGTACAGAGGTTCAGCGGTTGGGCTTAGGAGGTTGGGAGAGAGTAGGATTTTGTTCAGTTTGATTGCTTGTCTCATCCCTGTGAGTAAAGTCACATCTGGCAGTGAGTAGGGGCTGTGTCCTGAGCTGGGGTGCTCCCAACACCCATCAGGGAAAAACCCTGTCCCCCTTGCTGCCAGCCTGGGGACCTCTGCATGGGAGAGGCTACAAATATCACAGGGACTTGAAGAAAACCAGCAGGACTCTCTCCTGCAAGCAGAAAAGCTGCACCTCTCTGTTCTGTGAGCCGTTATGTATCATATCCAAAGACTTAATGCAAATGTATAAGCTGTCCCTGGAGCTGGAAAAAAATCTATAATATGTCTATTGCTGTAATATCTATGCACCAAGTGCAGACATTTGTTTGATTTGGCCTGGGGCATTTTTATCTGGCATGCTCTCCATTTCATTTCTCCCACACTGTATCAATCTCAAAGCTCCTTTGGTTAGGGGAAGAAAAAAAAAGAAAAAGGAAAAAGAAAACTAAAAACCCCAACTACTCCCTCTGTATTGCTTTTCAGTTGAGATGCAAATTCAAAAAAAAAAAAAAAAAAAGCCTTCTCTACTGAAATGCCAGTACCAATATGATAGCAACACTGCTGAAAAGCTGGAGGAGAGGTTTGGCCTGTTGTGATTGCCTGTGAAATGCCCCCTCCCCTCCCCAGCTTGCTGTCATTCACCTCCTAAATAGCGGGTGTTCCAGCTGACACATGCTTCACTGAGCAGAGCAGCTTGGTGGCATCCCAATCCTGCCACGTCATGTCAGCTGAAATTGCTGTGTTAGAATGCAGATTAACCCCAGAAACTACACGTTTGATAACTGTATATATGTGTTTCTTCACATCTTGGGGAGGAGGCCTGAATGAGATTGTGTTGGACAGCAGAGGTGAGGCTAGCTATTAAGTGTATTAACTGGAATTTGTACATTTTAAATGGAAAGCAAAAAGCTTTTTAGGCCTTTGGATAACAACTACATGTTATACGAGCAAAAAGGCAATAGTTTGTTTTTAGACTAAATTACTAATATATTTTTCTTGGTAATGTTTCAGTCAAGATCTTACCTCAAGTAGCCACGAAATGATGCCAAAATGTCCTAACCAAGTGTGGGACTAGAGGAGTTCTCATGGTACAAGGAAAGAGAATTAATGCAGGTTGTCATTGTATCAGCAGTCAAAGGTTTTACAGCAAGGTTATAAAATAGTTTTAAATATTGGCCCAAATTAATTCAATCTAAAGAGCCAACCTGCTATTCACTGAGTGTTGGTTTGGCCACAGGACAGACTTGGCACAGACACAAGATACTCCACAGATTCCTGTCCATTAAAGTGGCAGGAACCCTGAAATTATCACTTTCACTACAGTGAAGGAAGAAGTGGGTTTATTGGTCTTGGTTTAATATTTTTCTCTCTTAGTCAACTCTCTCTCATATTAGGTAAATCTAAAACATTATTGCAGGATCATTTTCCTTTACTTTATATATTTTTCCATATTTCCAGTTTTTTATTTTATGGCAAGCATCTGAGAGTCATTAATTTCAAATGGCTGAATAGACATTGCTTTCTTGACAGGCACTTATTTAAATGCATTATTTTTGGCATAAGATCTATAGTTATGTTTGCAAGAGATGGCAACATTTCTTGGCTCTTTTCTTCCCCCTCATCTCATCACAATCTGGCCTAATTCTCCCAGTATCTCGTTTTACTTTACCATAGATTGATAGTCAAACTTTAAAGGATCAAAATTACCAATGCCTAGAAATATGAGGTAATAATTTGCTTAGAGCTCTTTGTTAGTTATTATCTGATATTTAGCTATGTCCCCTCATATGCAGTCTCCACAGAGTAGACAGAGCCAATAAGAGAACATTTTTAAGCTACTCATGTCATCAACCTGAATAGTGAAGAATGGTAATTTCGGCGACGGAGACCTGCACATTTCAATTTTCAGTAATAGATGTTAAATGAGCAGTAGAAAACTGTTTGAATGAGTCTGCAGTTATCTCATGCAGCTGTTCATTGCTCCTTAGTTTAAGTTTCTGATTATGTTTCTTTGTAGAGGTATTTCAGCAGATCTGCTGGCTCTATTTCGCTGCTATTATCTGAGATCTAATTACAAATCTTCCCCATATACTTAGCTTGTGCTGAGGATTTGAAGAAAATATTCTCTGTGGGAAGAGTGTATTCAAAGAGGGGGAAAAGAAATTATTACAAAGCATTGTCTTCTGGTATTAGTTGTGTCAGTTCTGAAAGACTGACAAAAAAAAAAGGAGTAAAAGGAAGAAAATACCCCCACACACACTTTCCCTTATAGTTGCCAGATCCATGTTAGCATTTGCTGACAGATGTACTTACAGACTGTCTGCCATCCTCTGCCAGTACCTGTGAGCAGACAGGGATCACAGGCAGGAGTTCATGATATTTTATATATCAACTGAATTTATTATTTTAAATATTTGAATTTAAAGATAATGGTTGTGATAATAAATGTATGATTTCTATTTAAAATTTGATTAATTACATTTAAAGACATAGAATTATGGGGAAGACAATGTCTGGATCTGTAGTTAATACCTCCATTTTGATATCCTTAAAAAAATTATTCCACCCATGGTCATGAATCACCATCATTAGGCTGCTTTATAAGCAATTAGAAAGGTCAAGCTGACAAACTGTACTTGATACAAGACAGTTCAAGGATTAAAAAACATTGGGAGATGTATTGAGATGGATTTTTCTTGTGGAATGAACGAGCGCAGGAACAGGGTATCACACCTCATGGAACATGCAAGGTTAGACATCTTCATACTGATGACACTCCTGTCTTAGGCCCCTTGATCCAAAGCCTAAAAGTGAGTCAGATGAATTCAGAGCATATTTCAGCCAGCAGACAAATCTAGTCAGGAGACAAAGATGTTGAACTTCACTTGTCAACTTCTTGGTTTTATTACTTCAGAATCTTCCACTTCAATGGGAGAACCCAGCTGTCCTGCTATTGTATCCTAAGAGTTACATAGCGATTTGTATCACAGCAAAGTGAGTAAACTTCGTGCTTAATTCAAATATTCAGAAATACTCCCTGATTTTGCATCTATCCATTTTTTTTTTTTTACTAAGTAGACCCCAGCATGAAACGTGTAAGACAGAAAGGAGGAAATGAGTACAGGTGAGTTGTCAGAAGTGGGTGATCTTTCTGTTTCCAGGCTGGGTGTCCAGCAGCCCCTGCCTTCTCTCACATTCTCTTACACCCAAACACAACATAGGGCAGCAAAGGAAGCTCTGCAGAAGAAGAGCAGGCACTCCCTCCATGATGGTGCCAAGGACAAGGACATGAAGACAGCATCTTACAGGGCATCTTTAGGAACAAGCACAGATGATGAAATATCTGCCAGTCCCACCACTACATCTCCCAGGGGGTTTGTCCACCCGTGGAGGATTGCAGTGGCACTGAGGAGATCTTCAAATTGTGCTTTATTTGTGCTGGTTTAATATGCATATAAATAATTTTTAAATTGAAAAAGAGACCAGAAACAGAGAAATACAGGCAATGGGTGTTTTGGGACCATGATTTCTTGTCACATCTGAGAAACCTGAAGTGCTAGTAACTGATCTGCTTTATGTGTACGAGCACAAAGCTTCTAGTTTTTATTGTAGCGGAGTGCTTTCAATTTAGAAAAAAATCAATCAACAGAAAGAGTAAATGGCACCAAGCTCCACATTTCTCTTTGGGGGCAGCATTATAACATTTAGTCTTGCTCAACAAGAAGTTTTATATTGCTTTTGTTTATATACAGGATAATGTAATGGGGATACAGGGCTTCCGCTTAGAAAGGTTATTGACACTCTTGGTGCTGTGTTGGCATTTATTCTTTGGATTTTATTGCTTCTGATCTGTGGTATTTATGTCTCTGAGGTGAGGACTTTCATCTATGATACATGCTCATAATTTACAGGCTACATGGTGCCCTGATGTTGTCTGCAGAAACAGGAAATTAAACAATTAAACAGGAGGCAGATGTGAAGAGTAAAACAAGGTACTCCCCTCAGCACATTTATTTATTTTTTGGTCAGAGGAGGCTGAAAGCCACTGCTGGCTGAAAACCCAATGATTTTGGTGGAACCAAGATGGTTTTCCATAGATGGATATGAGAAAATGGCAGAGCACTCCAGAAGGGGAATAAACCAGGCAGAATATGAATTCAGAATTTAATGGAAGTTTGAGCTTCCATTTTTATTCCTATATCCAGCTCTCCTGAATCTGTGACGTGGCTGAAGTCTTTTGTCACAGACATTCACTCCCCGCTCCCTAAGCTGTCTGAAGTGACCATTGCCAAGCTCCCTAGTGATTACTTTAACTGTAATAGCAGTGACAGATCACTTTATTAATTACAAATTGCACTATCTGAAGATGGTGACAACAGATATGGAGAAAGGAACAGAATATCCTAATTTTTCATAGCATAATCAGCCTGTTTGGAGCCCCAGATAAAAATGAATTACCTCAACCTTACAATGCATTTGACACGTATTTATTGCAGCATTCTCTATCAGCAAGTGCCATACCTACATGAGCAAGCTTCTCTCACATTACCCTAAAACGTGGAGGGGAGTGTTAATGAGAAAGGGCAATCAAAGCAGGGCTGCCCTGGGAGCTGGCTTTGGATTCCAGTCATTGCATGCCACCACCTCTGGACATTGCCTTCCTCAAGTGCAATGTTTGTTCCTCCCACTCAGGCCCGGGGAGGAGTCTGCATTAAACATCCTGAGGGGAAATGCACGACAGAAAAGGACTATGAAATCCTACAGTGGTAAAAATTGATAATGGATAATATTATCTGAGAAACCCAAATAGGAAAAAAAAAATTCTCTTGACTTGCAGAAAGAGGGAGAACAATTCCAGTGACTTGAGAGGGAAAGCTGTCACCATACACTCAATTTGGAAAAATTGAGGGACACGCCTATAGACCCACTCTTTACCTGTTCTCAGAGCCAAAGTTTACAGGACTTTCTAATGGAAGCAGACACTTCCTCAGTTCCTGTTTGCTGCAGCTGTTTTCACCATGTTCTGAATTGTTTGATACAAAGTCTAAATTAGTCTTGAGAAACAGGATTAACCTTTCCAATCACATTTAAGGTGAAATTGCTTAACTACAGCACACAAAGTCATGCTACAGATAATCCATGTGCTTGATTAATGCTTTTATAATCAATTGCTGTCTGGAAGTGACTCCTTCCCATCACACTCTTCACAAAAAGAGCAGATGGTATTTAAAAGGTTATGGCAAGAGGGCATTTCAGAGGTCAAATAGAACATCGATCAAGTGGGCAGAAAAATTGCTTTTTTCCTTCCCCTTCTTATCCTCACAATCCATGAGGGAATGTGGACTATGAATTATAGTTTGATCTATAGTTCAAGCACTAAAATGTTTTCTTGTTTCAAATTTCTGTGTTGTTTTGGGTAATGAACCTGGAAATTGGATTCCCTTTGTGCCAATAAAAAATTGTGCCCAATACATGTATCTCAGTGACATAATTCTTAGACCCACAGAGATTTGCCTGCTACTGCCTTGAACACAGTCCTAACTTAATACTGGTGCTTAGTAAAGGCTGTGCTAATATCCACAATGTCTTAGATCAATTTTTAGCAATAATAGGGGCTCTGTGAAAAAAAGATACTCTCCACTTTCATGCTCTTTTACAGAAATCGATTTAAAAAATGATATTGTAGGACTTATCCTCACTACTTCCCATGTACATAGTTGGTTGTCATTCTGCATCAGAGTCCAAGGACAGGTACTCTCACCTGGAATGAAAGCATCAGGGAGACTCCACCTTTCAATGAAGTCTCCAAACTCCAAAAAATGGAGTTTGCCATTGTGGAAGACATAAAATATATCGGTATGCTTCTTCCTCCCCCTCCCATCTCCTGTTGTGCTAAGTACACAGCATGAGAGTAATAGAACAGAAAATTGTTTATGCTTTCTAGCAATTTTTGAATTTTACTAATGAGAACATAATTATTTTCCTATTGGTTTGGACACAAATATTGTTGTCTTTGTTGCCTAATAAAAGTGCATTTTTATTCATTGCTATATCTTTCCCTCTACTCATTTTTCATTATTTCTTTTTGTGGTTGTACAGGTTACTGCGACAAGAGAACTGTTCATCCTGACTAGGTCTCTGAAGAAGATTTTCATTTGGGAAGTGAAGATGCTATAATCCTGCTCCGTGATCAAAGCTAGGATAGATTGACTAGGATGATTTTCAGGATTTTAAGTTATTTTTAAGAGCTTGAGCTCCTCAAATCATTCTTGTATGCACAATTCTCACTCACTTCATGTAAGTAATCTGAGGAGCTATTAATGAGACAGAAGTTTTTATTCATTCAAGAGTAATTAATACCTATCATATATTGCATAAATAAAGTTGTGGAACATGAACTTTGAAAAAGCGAACAGAAGAACTTGATGGAAACACATTAGTTCTCTTAAAGTGGCACTTGGGTGTCTTCCCATCCAGGAGTGCTATCACTGGAACTGTCTGTGTGTTTTAAATAGTCCTAATATGCACAGTCATCTATAACATGCCGACAGACCTTTCGATATCAGGCTTTAGTTTAATTTCCTTTGATTTATTTCAAGAGTGAATGCTCATTTTTAAAACAGCTGAGGTCTATGAGAAACTTCAACGGAGTTACATCTGTCAGCACTGTATATGAAAAACAATAAAGGTACAAATGCATATATTGCATGATTTTTTTCCGTGATTTATTGTCCAACAGAGAAGAAAAAAAATATTCCGTGTGGGTGAGGTATTTCTGTTTCATCATTTAACCTGAGGTTTTTAAAAGGTAGCATACAAAAAAAAAAACAAAAGACATTAAAGTGAACAACTGTATTGATATAAATGAGGAGTTAGGAGAGGTTTATTTCTAGTGTTAAGTTAAAAACACAGATTTCCCAGAAAAAATGGCTCCTGGGGACTGGCTGCACTTCAGATATTCTTCATGGGGATTCTGAGTGGGAAGACAGTACTGGCCCTTAGCAGAGAGTTTGTGTCAATTGCCTGGTTATGACTGGCACCCAAGCTATCAGAACTGCCATATTAAATGCAAATTGATAAATAAAAGTCTTTACTACCAGTCCAAAGGCAAAATACAGCTGTGAAAATAATGCCAGATATATTGACAGCACCGTAGTATTTTTCACGGAGTTTAATATATGTATTTTATGACTAATCCTTTAGAAACTTCTAAAGTAAATCTTTTATCTTCTATTGTGTGTCCATATTGATCTGCTGTTGAAGTGTTGCTTGCAGCTGAGAGGTATTATTCATTATGTTTGGAAGCTGTTTGATCAGAGAAGAAAAGAATACGGCATGGTTTCAAGAGAGTGAGAAAATCAAATGAACCTATATAGATGAAAAATAAATAGTGTGAAGTGCTTCAACTTTCTGTTATTTATTTTTCAGAGCTTTTTTTTCCCTGAAGAGACCAGGGAACCTTCAGATAAACAGACAATGCCTCAAGTAACCTAATAAAAAGTCAAAGCCATCTACCTTTTAACAATAAAGTTGTCTATAAATATAAATGTGCAATTTCAGCCCTTTCCCCCATGTTTAATTTCACACCTTAGTTTTCTAATTAGGAAAACCAGATTTTACAGAGATTTAAGTGATGTTCTGAATGAAGTAATATAATCTTATGTATGACTGAGATCTGATTTTTAAAAATTTGTTGTAGGTGAATATTGATTATTCCTCTGAATATTAAATGTGGCTCAAGAACTTCATACATACAGTCAATCATAAAAGGAGGAACATATAGAGACCATTAAAAGAAATTTCCTGTCTTCCTTCTAAGGAAACCTGCACAGGTTTCCCATTGCTCTCCCTGTTCTGTCACTTTCAAAGCCATAGCTCCCTCTAACCTTTGATAACCATCCACAATCAATCCAAAACGTATCTCTTTTCTTTATGGTATGACTGGCAGCACCCAAAGGTTTTCTTTCCTGGTGTCTCCTGTTGCTGATTTTAGACACAGAATCAATCATCAGGGCCGCACATATCTGCTGAGTGATCGCTCTTCTGCACCCTCAGAGTATTTCCTTGGCCCAGTTATATTCCTGCCTGGGTTTGTTCCTTTCTCAGAAATCCATAATAACCCGTTGGAGAGGGGAGGGAGGAAATGCCCTGGGCTTTTTAGTAGTTGTAGGGATTGTATAGTTCACTCAGTCCATAAATGTAACACTGAAATGAACCTGCGGTGTCGTGTTTGGATGACTATTAAGTGACAAAAGCAGCGCAGTATTCTTGTGCAATCAATATCCTACATGTGAAACCAAAGACAGCATTTTAAATTACACAAAAAAAAAAAAAAAAGAGGATACTACAATAATAACAAAGTGATGTCTGCATCTGTATTGCTGCTGTTTCATGGCAAAGTACTTCTTTCAGATCCTTTCTGCAGCCACTCTGTGCTAAAGAGTGACAATGATAAAGCACATGCTGTACACTCTCCACATTTGTCAGATATGCTTCCTTGTGCCTACCTGCCAGAAGTGTTCTGCTGTTCCTTTGTTTCTTCAAAAGCTTTTCTTCAACGTCTTCTCATTTTCAGGTGTTGCAATTCTAAGCAAGCTTGCTCTTTGTGCTTCATCTGAAAGGTGAGAAGGCGGCTGCTTAATTGTACAGGGAGAAAGGTAGAGGAGCAGGTAAAAAAATGTTATTAGTAAAAACATTTTTTTGGTCCTGGTGGTAAATTTAATAAAAATATCAATGTGAAACTGCTTCCACAGTGGAACAAAGCTAATAATACCTTAAATTGTTCTACTTGTTGTGGGGTGTAATAACAGCAATGTGTTATGACCATAATTTTTCAAACATTTAGATGTAAAAATTCTACACCTATCTATCTATCGGCAATTTGAGGCACCTGAATTCCTTCACTAATTTGATTTTATGTTCCTAGAGCCTCAGAGAGAGAGAGAAAGACAGTAAATCTGCAGTAAAATCAACAATTAACAAATGAGCTCTGCTTAATGAAATTGCAGATTTCGACTTTTTGTAAACTGTTCTCACAAGCTGTTGACTGTTTGCAGTTTGCCTGAGGGTATCTGTGGCAGGCTAGCCACACTTCCTTCCTTTCGTTTGAGCGGGCAAACTGGCCTGAGTGCTGCACAGAGTGCTGCCACGCACCCACCGTGCCAGGGGCTGGGTCACAGCACACCTTGCAGGTCTCTGCTCCTGCAGTGCCAATGCCAGACACGTCCCCAAGTGTCCCAGCCAGCCGGGTGTGCCTGCACTCTGTGTGCACAGCTCCCCCCAGATCCTGCCTTGCTCAACACTTACCATGGTGACAGCTCTAATTGGGCTGTGACATCCCGTATAAAGGCTCTCAGTTTGGTTTTTATCCATCAGGATTTTGTTTCATGACAACAAGAGTGCATCTCTAGGATAACTAGGATATATGCCATCTTTAGCTTTCATCCAGCAGCCTCTTTACCATCCCACAATTAGGAATCAGCTGATGTGTAGCTGGAGTGAACTGATCTGACAGCTGAGGAAAGAAATGGGCACTTTGGTTCACTAAGTGGACCACGTTTTGCTTTTTTTTTTTTCCCCAAAGATAATATTCATAGAACTATTTAATTTCAAATTATTGTTATTTTAAAGCACTACCGAACTTTGACATAGTCAGTTGCTATGAAAGTCTAAGTCTTTTTGTGCAAACAATAGTTCTCTTCAAATACATATGACATCCCAGAGCTTTTACGTTAAGGGAAATCTACGTTTCTAATTAAAGAACATTTCTCGACTTTTCAATTCAGATTTTCTAAAGGATGTGGAGAGATATGTTGGAATGGAGAATTTCAGAAGAGTTCTGACTGACAGTGAGATGAATTTCCCATCCCAAAGAGAATGAGAGGGAAAAGAAAAGGCATTGACTTTTATGTAATGAACGGGTGCTGTACCGGAGACTTGTGTGAGCCATGATGTGCCTGTTCAATATGAGAATCTTCTCAGACTGCCCTGTTCAGGGCAGGAAAACACTGAGGGAGATGGAGATCTGTGCCTCTCATTAGAGTATGACAAAAGCCTTGATGTTATTAATATTTACAAGGGTATAAACATGGAATGATTGCACTAAAACCAATGGCATTCTTCCTGGTTCACAGCTGAACAACAGAAAAAAGCATTTTACCACCAAAACCTGATTTATATTTTTTTTCAAATATACAGCCTTTAAATCTGATGACATATAATATTTTTGCCTTTAACTTCATTTTGGTTCCAGTGCATTTCCTACTTTGCTCAGAGTAAGTGGATAAGTGGACTTAGTATGTCAGTTCAGATTTACCAGGATGATCAGGTTTCTTTTTGTCCCTGAGGAAAAGTTTTATCAAACTACCCACTTGAGGAAATGAAATGGATTAAAACACGTAACATATATGATGTCCTGTTAAAACAAAATAATCCCGTATGACTCTCAGTCACTATTGCAGTGGAAACAACATTTATTTGATGATTGTTTTATTGAAACAAAGTTAACACATCAAACTGACTGCTTCACTTCTCTTTAGTCTCACTCTCATTCTTCAAACACTGGCATGAGCTGGTGGACTCTGAAAGCAAATTCTGGCCTCAGAGATTCACTTTTAGGCAGTTTCTACCAACATATGAAAAGTGCAACGTGCTTGATCCAAAAGGGCTGCCAAAAGCTGCTGGTGGAAACAAAGGCTTCATACTGAACCAGAAAAAAGCAAAGGAAACAAAACCAGAAGTGGAATGAGCTGGACTAGGTGCTGAGGACTTTAAGATGGTCTCTGTGTGACAGAGATAGTAATATAAAAAAGTCTGAGGATATTTTAATATTCAGATGAAACAAGAATAAGGATACCATGAAAACATTAATCCCAGAATCTCATGACATCTAATTCAGGTCTTTATATGATTTTTACTGTGTGAGCTTTGGAGAATATCACATAGTGAGAAAGTCCATAAAATGAAGAATGCAGCTTAGTTTAAGAACATTTAAACTGTTAATATTAATTTAATTTTGACTGCGAAAACTGAGCTCTTTTATGTATAAATGCGGCTATCAGGAGCTGTTTTTATACTACCAAAATATGTTCACATGTATAGAGTAAGCCAACAAACTTAACTGAAGCCAGAAATACTTGATGGAAAAATGAGGGAGAGACAACACTGAAAAAAGAATAAAAAGAGACACAGATATAGAATTTTGGACTTGGAGAAATTTTAAAAAGAAAGCTTTAACTCTAGAGACAAAAAAAAAATATGTATTATTAAACTTTTATATTCTGATACCATCTAGAGGCCAAATGGCACAGCATCCCATTTTGCTAGGAGCTGTACAAACATTTCAAATTATAGATGTTCCTTCTTTAGCTCAGAGAAGGTGTATGGCAAACTCACAGCTACTGAATGTTTCTGTTATTTCTTCTTGGTGCAATATTTTCTGTCTCTCTTCCTTATATATTGTCTGGATCATCTGTGTGCAAACTCTGGGTGTGCCACCTTTCCAGTCTGCCAACAGCTGTGTCACGAACACAAATCATGAGTACAGAAGGCAGAAAGTTCCTCTGGTGCAAGAACTTCCACAGCTGCACCCACCAAAATGTCACAATCACAAGAAATACAACCAAGGTCAGGAATGAATTGTTCCTACCACCGTGGTGCCCTGGGATTGCAGTTTTCTTTATGAGACATCCAAGAGATTTCTTTCCTATCATTTCAGGTAGAACATGGAAGGCCAAAACATATATACATCAAATGCTCCTACTTTTCAACTACTGAGTTTGTAAGTGATGTCTAAGGAAATATGTACATTTGGGTTTTGCTACTGTTATTTTGATGCTGAATTGCTGTGAATGAGCCAGTGAAAGAATTTTTGTGCTGCTGCTCCAAGAAACATTACAATGGAAGGTTTTCAGGCAAGCCAGGGCTACTGAAGTGACTTGTGAATAATCCAGCCCAAAGGCTGGAAGGCATCAGGACATTAAATCTTTGCCTGAGCAGGTAGAATTAGGTGGCCAGGGAAAAGAGATGTAATTATCTGAGGTGGAGCACTACACTAATGAAACTGTGCTGCTTCCAGCCAAGTGAGGGCATCTCTGGCTAAGGAGTTCCTCAGATGAGTCTGTTATTTGGGACCACTGGGTAACAGGTCAGCAGTCACACAAAGTGATCTCTGAAAGGGTCTTTCACTAATTTCAAGGGGATTCACACCAAGCTTTCTGACTGTGAGCTTCCCTTCATGTCTGGGCTTTGGGACTTTGAGCTTCCTCCTAAATTTCACCTTACTTGTAAAATCTGTGGAGCAAAATATAAAATACAGTGATACAGACTTGATCATAAGTTTCAGTAATATACTACCTGGGTTGGCTGCAGTGGCCATGGTGACTATACTGATGACACAAATAATGTATTTGTTTAATTTTTGATAAGCTTAATATTTAAAACTTATTTAATACTTTAAAACTGATTTAATAAGTTTAACTTATTTTCCATGTATTTAACACACAGAAAAGATTCTCATTATACTTGCAGTGAAACTAGAGGGATCTTTAAGATTTCCTGCTTGTATTACAGGAGGATCATGGAAGTCAATAAATAAATAAATTGGGGAATTTTCTCACATAAAGTAGATAACCTTCTGTCCTGGGAAACATAATATTGTACTGGAATGAACTGAAAGATATTGGATTATTTTGATCTTTCCAACTTCATTTTTTGCTTCACTTATTAGGAGTCGGGTATAAAGAATGTCTACCTCATTTGATTATCTTTAGACTTACCCAAAAGCAATAGTAGGCTTCCAAAGATAAACCACAATATTCCCTCTAATTTCAGTAGGTGTAAGATCAGGTTCTTGAAATATTTTGCCTCCGATTGCTTCTGTAGGAAGCTGCAGTGCCAATGTCACTGTGGCTGTCATCAAGTGCTATCAGTTTAGAAGATCTTGGCAAATTTAGATATCATCTGGACCCTTCTAAGCCTGTCAAATTCCTTACTCCATCATTTTAAAAGCAATATCTGTGTTTCATCATTATTTCTAATGCTGTGGAAAGCTTTAAATTCTTTATAATTTCTCAGGAATTCACAAGGACAGCAGGTAAAATTTGAACTTTTTCCTGGCAAGTTCTGTTTGTTTTTGGCTGAACTTTGCAGATGTGAAAGGTAAAAGGCAAAGGTTTGCTTTAACCTTTCCATTCTTTACAAGCTAATCCCAAAAGCTGAGCTGTAGAGGGATCACAAGGATCATAACTTTAATAGGGGCATACTGGAGAGGGAAATCCCACTCATTTGACATTGACAATAATGTGGACATCTGATTTCTGCCTGGAAGTTACTAAAGTATAGGTGATATAAATAATAAACAAGCCCCCCCCCCACCAAAACAGTTTTATTTTTTCAATGGTATTACATAAGAAACAATTAAGTGAATGGGGCAGGTAGTAGGTAAAGAGAAGCACTAGAATACCTTTAACTTCTTGAATGTAAGAAATATAACCCTGGTAATTTTCAGTTCTTATGGGACTAAAAAGCCACAGTTTTCAATTATTTCAAATGGATCATACTTTTCAATGCTACCCCCCCTGGCTTAGTGTTTTCATATTGTCAAAATGGATTTATGTGAAATCACTCTTCATTTTACATCAAAGTTAAGTCTTTGTGTGCCCATGCTTTTCATATATATATATATATATTTAATTTGTTCTTAAGTGGGTTTATTGGAGTTCATCATCAACTGTTCAAGTGCTAAGAATGGTCTTAAAACCTGCATCTACTACAGGTGTTGCATTAGTAAATCACATAGATTATTACATCAGCACAATTTCATTAACCCCATTCCCACTGTAAAGAATAATTTAAACTAAATTGTTTAATTCAACAGATTTTAGAGAAGAGAGGTAATTTCTCATGGACAGAAGTTCAAAGTGACTTATTTGCTTTAGAGTAAAAATCTTTCTGGGACTCTTGCTTAACCAGATTCTGAACTCAGGGTGACTGCTGATGATCACAGCCATCCAGGCTGTCACAGATGTTGTGTTAAGAAAGCTATTGACCATCAGTGGGTAGTAAAATTTTTCTGCTCTCACTTTATTGCTGCCCCCATTAAACCATCCTCTCAGGTCCTATATTTGTGTAACTGGTTCTGTCCCCTATGGCCTGGAGTCATTTGGCCATCCCTTAGCAGTGAACTATATAATGTTTTCTTAATTAACCCTGTGGATCTCGTTGCCCCAAATAACATTTAAATGGGAGCCCGTAGCAGTAGTATCTTGATATGGATTTCCACTGGAGTTGCTTGGATGGAATGCATAATTTCAGAGATAAATACTAACAGGCCACAAGATATTTTTGAGACAATTAGAACATAGTTTGTCATTTCATAACAGAAGGATGGGATTTATTATCAAGACAGCATTCCTTTTTTGAATGCCATCCTTATTCAGCTGCAAGGCATTTGAATTTCTTCTAACCCAAATAAACTGAAAAGAGTAAGAGCATATTTATCAAAATAATATCAGATATATTTATTCACAATTCTACCACAGGCAACACCTTTAATTGGTCAGTACTTATTGCTTCTTGAATTAGAAAGTAATTTATGAGATATTTTGTCTCCATTCCTTTTGAATCCTTTGTCTCCAGTACATCTTTTTGCACATATCTCAGATTCAATCCAAGCTATTTGATCACAGAATGAAGCACTCTTATGTCAAGCCTGTCAAGTGTGTTTAGCATTAGATCAGTCTATAAGTGTGAACTTGTTTCTGTATTCTACTTTCATTTCAATAAAAACATGAGTAGTCTACTGCTTCAGATCGACCTCTTGTTTTGTGTTGCTACGTTTTACTTTGTCCTTCAGCTGCCTTTGCTTTCTTGAATAGACGTGATCTGCAGGCTGAGATCTGATGGGATCCTTTTGCACCTTGTCTAAAGGAAAGTCTATACCACAGATCCCAGGGGAAGTGATGAACTGCTCTGTGCAGACCAGATTTTGATGGTTATAGATGTCACAGAATGTATCCTGACCGTTTTATTCCTAAGTCGTTTTGTTTGAATTTCTTTCTTGTCCTCAAAGTAGTCCAGCTTCAGTAAATCATTCAAGGGTTTGCACTTATTGAGAAGTGCCAAATGCAGCATTTGCAGTGAGGGAAAGTAAACATGGAAACCTTCACACTGGGGTACAAAGTGCCAGAGAAATACAAACTGTAAGTCTGTATATGCAGGGTAATGAGACATGGGAGAAAAAATGTGGGTGAAGTAACAATGAAAGCGGCTAAGACAGCCTAGAACAGCAGAAATTCAAGAAATAATTGGTCAGATATGCATATTTCAGGTCTCAAGCACACAGCTGGCCACTCCCTATATGACCCTGTCAGGAGAAATAATTATATTCTGTCAAAATAATTTCATAGTGGTCTCCTAACAACATTTTCCATGTGCTTTGTCCACTGCACCCCGATTCATCTACTTCAAGCACAAGTTGCTGCTAAAATTACCAGTAACTCAGAACTCCAGGATTAGTGTCTGTTCTGCAGAGCCTCCCAGGAGTCCAACCACACAAACACTCCATGGTGGAGTTGGCTCACTGGGGAAGCATATGGGCCACTGCTGTTATTTGGATAGGAAATGGGAGCAGACACTTGAAACTCTTTAAGGAATAAAAACTGTATACATTTTAGGGTTAACAGATCAGTATTCTCCTGAAATATAAAACATGGATGACTTTTAAAAAGTACTAATTTAGTACCATGGAAAGTTAATTTTCTGCCCATTTTGGAAAAGGATTATTACATGCTGTTTCATTTACCAAGTGGAATATGATTGTATATGCTGTTCAAATGAGAGCTTCAGATGAAAAATAATTAATTACAAAGTATTTACCCTTTTTTCCTGGACTGGGCAAGCCATCTTATTTGTAAATAAATTTTGGATTTTAATTATGGAGAGATTTGCACTTCTAACTAATTGTTCAATATGCCTCATTATTTTTATTTGAGAAAATCTGCTAATTAGAAATATAAACCAAATGTTTGTTGTTACTCTCTTTTTAATAAGTGAGATACTGAACAAAATTTTTGGCTTTTATTTGTTGGAATAGATCCCTTATGAAAGCTTCACTTATAGAAAAAAGAGCTTTGTTTATTTTCTGCCTTTGACAAGCCCCACTTGTATCTTTTTAGGATTAAGAAAATTACTCTTTTCTTAAATCAGGAGAAAAAAAAGCAGAAGAAGTTAGATACCTTTAACAAAGTCACATTATAAAGCAGGTGACAATAGTGGTTTACTTAAAGGACCAGAAAGAAAACAGAAGTAATCCTTTCATTTTTTAAAGTGTGCTCCTTAAAACTCACTACAATTTTTAGCCAAACTTTAATTGAGTTTGCAGATTACTCATCTCAATAAATAAACAATGTACCCCTTGTGTGTCCTTTCTACAACCTTTAGCCTCCAGCTTTTCTCAAAAATGCTGAGAGAAATTTTGAGCACCTTGCCACCACTCATTATCTGCCTTAGCTATTACATGCTCAAAAGCAAAGTTATTATCATTCACATTTTTTCCCCCTTAAAAAGGCAAATGGTGAGGATCAAGGCAGCAGCAGGCACCTCTTCTCTTTCTGTGTGTCTACAATTTCTAAAACTGCTGTGAATTTGCATATTGAACACACACCATGAGCACGGGAACAATTGGATGTGATGGGGCTGGATGTGATGAGGCTCTGTAAAGCCTAAGTTTCTTTTTCATTAGTCCTAGATGCTATCATGAAACCAAACTCTGGCTGTACTACATTTCTCACTGTCCTTGAGAAAATGGGTGGATAACTTATAACCATAATTATGCCCACTCACTGATCTAATGAAGAGAATTAGGGAATGTGTAAACAATAGCTGTGCAGGGGAGAGTATGCATAATTGGCAACTATTAATCTAATAGTGAGAGAGGGAGACGGGTGAGAATGATTAACATAGGCCACACAGAATGATCATTTGTGATAAGGATGACTGAGAAGACATTGACATTATTTAGCTTTCCCTGCTGGCAGGGAGAGCATGAACAGAAAGAAAATTAAATGCAGAGTGGATCAGCAGGTGTGGTGTAGCAGGATTTCAGCACTCACATTTTTCCTTCTCTCTAGAAATATTGTCCAAGTTTTCCTTTCCATGCTATCAGTACCATAAAAAAGTGCTGAATGGTGATGTAGAAGAGCAAATATTTTCCACTGTCTCATACAGAGGTTCATTGTCCATATTGTAATTTTCTAGGCCAGTCAAGGGCATTCTGAGCTATGGAAGGCTTAGGTTTATCTTCCCATTTGTATTTTCTGTCCTCTGAGTGGTCCTTTCCTTGTGGCAAGCAGGAAAGTGACTGTAGGATGATGGAGAGTGATTGTTAAAAAGAAGAAAAGAGGGAGGAGGTCGATAGTTCACGAAAGGGAAGAAAACAGCAGTTCACTGGAAGTGAGAATGGGAAAGGCTGTAGGGTTTGTGAAAAGAAGGTGAGAGAAGGATAATAAAGGATGACTGTGACAGTCATGACATGGTATTTATGGGGTGAGGATAGTATTTAAAAAAGTATAAAAAGTATATTGGAGATTTTTCAGCTGTGAGGGTGAGGTCCCCTGACTGGGTAGGAACTGGATTCATTCTTCTGCAGTCAGCAAGGAACTAGTAAACCATGCAGAACCTCCAAACCTCAGCACAGGTTTGTCCTGTGTGCAGACATAGGCAAAATCAGGGAATAATAACTAAATATTGCCTCTTAAAGCTCACAAAATGACTTAATGTGAGTTTGTGCTGGAAAAGTGAAATTTATTTCTTTCTCAATTCTGAATTTTATTTACCTCTTCTTCAGCCTGCTGCTGTATTTTTGGATATTTAGACACAGCTGCCTTTGAGAAGGCATGCAGACTTCTCAAATTAGATGAAGGAACATAAAGAGAATAAACTTGATCTATGTGACTATTTTGTGTGCAAGTTCCTGGTACTTCTCAATAGTTGCTGCACAGAGTAGAGGGTCTTTGTACTAAAAAGGCAGCTGCAAAGACAGGTTTGTTTGCCATTAAATTTTATATTTAATTTTTATTGCTAGAGCCCCCCAGGTTATGGCAAGGAGAGAGAATGAAGAAGATAACTGAGAAGGCTAGCTTTGGGAAAGCATAATTGCCAAAGTCTCTCTCAATTTTTTGTTTTTCAAAAGGACCATCTCAAAACTGCATTTATGCACATAAAAGAAATACAAATGGAAATTATGAGATGGTCCTGTACTTTCCCAGTCATGTGTAGTTTCTTCTTCCGCATCCAGAAAATGCAAAGAAAATATTTGATTCATGTGAATTCATGTGGGTAGAAACAGAACTCCAAAATGTTATGAAAAAAATGCCAATTATTGCCTCTGTGAAACAAAACACAGGCCAACACCCCACCCGAAGACAAAACTAGAAACACTTAAAAAGGGACTCCCTGAAATCCCTGAAAACTAACACTCATCCAGTTCAAGTTTAATCAGAAACTATCCATCTGTTCTGGGGATGCTGCAAAGGTTTTCTGTCTTCCCATGTGCTCCAAAGACAGAAAGCTTCCAAAAACTGTCAGTGCAATGAAGCCTCTCCTCCTTCCCTCTGCTGTGGTAGAGTTTGCTTGAATCAGATTCAAGTCCTCAGCTTTTATTATAGAAATTTTCTTTCATTTACTGAAGCATCATGTCTTATTTAAAGAATATATATTTACTTTACTGATGTTTCACAGACTGTGAGTATCCACCGTAGACTGTGGAATTAAGAACAGCTCTTTAGGCATGTTTTTCTTTTCCTGTAGCAGGCCACCATTACCTTAATATTTAAATTCCTATGGGCTCAAAACCATTTTTTTCCCATAGAGATGGGAATCAAAGGAAAAATGTCTATGCTGTAATTTTTCCCCTCTTTCAAAGCCATCATTTTTACGCTTTTTACCACTGAAATCCTTCACCTTTTAAATTTTTTATCCCGTGTAGGATTATTTAAAAGATCATTAAAAATAGCTGGAAACTATTTTGAAAACTGAAACATTAGGCAAGGAGTGATTGAAATTAAGAAAACATCAATTGATCAAATTATCAAAGAAGAAATTTCTGAATGAGACAAGAACAACATTAAACTCTCGACAAAAAAATTGAAAAGGCTGCAGAAATTTCTAAGAAAATGCGGTGTGTGTATAGATATACATAAATAATCAGTATGTGGAAATAGCTGCTAAGTAACTCATCACCAGTGTTTATCCTCTGGTTCCCAGAGCACAACAATTAATGGATTAATGCTTTCGTGATCTTCTTCCTGTGTTACACAAGCCAATATCCCCACCCTCGTTAATGGCAATTTCAGATCATTCCCATTATTTTGGAAAGCCTGTGAACTTTCAGCTGTGGGCATTATTTCATCATTCAGGATGGTGGAGAGCTCTGCTGCTGGTAAGCCCCAGCTTAGCCCTGCTCTGCAGGCACTGGTAAAGGGCTGTCACAACCTTCCCAGGGACACTGGGGTTCTGTCATGTCCCTGACTGCTCCCGAGCAGGGAGGATGAGATTTCTTGGCTAAATGAAGTAATGGAAAGAAAATTGTGCCTACAATACTTCCATCAGGATCAAAAGAAGATTTGTCTTTTCTCCTTTCTCCTACTTGCTATAGAACAGTACAGAACAGAAAAGAATAGGAGACTATTTCTGCTGGAAGTGACCTGCAATTGTCATTTAGAGATCATCCAGTCCAACTACCTGACACTTCAAAGCTGACAAAAACTTAAGGTATATTATTAAAGACATTGTCCAAATGCCTGTCTGGCTTGGGGAATTCTGTTCAACTCAGTTTTTTTTCTTCCCATTTTTCTTGTCTCTGAACTTACCTCTGCAGATGCAGTCCCTTCCTCATGAAACTCATTTTATTTTACAGATAATTTCCTGAGTTTTCTTTGTATTCCTAATGTTGAATTTCTCTTCCCAAAGCTTATCTGTCTCCAGTGCATCCTAACTAAACAACTTTACAATGTCAAAACTTTACAACCAACATCTTTACCAAACAACTTTACAATGCCATAATGAGAATCTGCTCCCAAAGTCCTGTCCTGGGATCAGTCTCTGGGGTGTTGATGGGCTGAGATAAAATTTTAACTCTGAAAGAGATTGTGATGGTGTCCCATAAACTCCACACATCTCTAACAAAGCTCAGAATAGAGAAAAATTTGCTATTAAAAATCTGTTTCCTATGAAGAATACACACAGCATAAGAAGAATCATCCTTCAAATAATCTCAGAAACATCAGTGAAAACCAAAAAACAACACCAAAATCATCCCAAAGAAAACTAAAACCAACCAAGAAGTAACATATACTATATTAGAGAAACATCAAAGTAGATAGTATAAAATAGATATTTTATGCCACAAAATATGCTGCAAGTAAATTCTGTGATGGTCTCTGTGGCTTTTAAGTCATCACTGATTTATGGAAATGAACAGTTTCAGCATCAGGAGGAATCCCACTGGCAGTGAGATGCCTACAGGGTTTGTAACAGGGTTTGGACTGCTCAGGGAACATAGCAGGATATGCTCCTAGCTATGCTCCATAACAAGTTAGAGAATGAGTTTTAAGATCTAACTGTATTAATTTGACTCATAATGAGGTTAATTTAAAACCACTGTCTCACTGACTGGTCATTTGACAGGTACTTCTGCAGGCACAAGGGCAATGGTCTACAACAAGGCATCAGCCATGCAGTACAGGGGAATTCAGGCAATAATGTGGGAGATATTCCTGTAAAGGCCAAAAGGTTAAACAAAGGGGTTTATTTTTTATTTCTGTGGGTCCGCAATTTTACTGTTAATATGAGCTGGAATTGTGCCACCTCCTCCAGTTCACTTTAATGGCGAGATGCTAAACTTTGGTTTTCTTTAATTCAGCAGGGCCTCCCATCATTTTAGAGGAGAGGAGAAAGCCTTGCTGCAGCCAGTTTGGCCCAGTGGGAACAACTGGCTTTTAGTCTTTCCAAGCAGGCAATCAGTCAGATTTCCAGTATTGGAGAAATACACCTGAACTGAAGGTCCAAAGGGGCTGGGGATGAGGGGCTGAATGGGTCTGGGGACAGAGAGCTGTGGTGGCTGGGGACATTCTCCATTTGGGCCAGGGCACAGGACAGAGCAGGAAAGCCATGAGCTTTCAGTTATTTCTCAGGGCTGCAGCACGAGGAGGGAGGCTGAGACTTTCAGCCTCTCTCTCCATTGTGCATTTATTTGGCACATTCCTTATTGGTTTTTGAAGGATTGCAGCCTGAGCCAAGCTTTGCTTGCTTTCAATATTAAAAAAAACCCAAAAAACAAACCACAAAAACCAAAACAGTATCCTACTAAAATGTTATGGTACAGTTTTAACCTCCCCAATACAATGAAGAAAGAGGGAAGAACTTAAATTAACTCAGGTTGTACTGAAAAAAATATTACAAGTTACCAAAATATATTCATCATTATTATAAACTAAATTTTGACTGTGCTAAGACAAAGAAAATTCCAAAGACATTCTCCCTCTCTTTACAGAAGAGGCCCTGCAACCATTCTTATTTTTTCCATATTTCATGTTACTGACACAAATATTTTTAAAAGCATGGAAGAAATCTCCTTTTCTACATTGATGAGACCAGAAATACTATCATAAAATATATAATATGCCTTCTTAAAAGTTATTTTCCACAGATAAAGGAAGGAATTCATTGAGGGATTTAGCACTTCATCAATATTGTAGGAAAATGAAATTACTTCTAAAATTCCCGTTATATTAAAAAGGAAGTGTAGGAGAACAGTGTGTGGGCGAGGCAGAGGATGGTATAATGCTGTTAAATTAAACTTTATGTCAAAAGATTAAATGCATACTATGTGTACATGACATATTCCTTAGGCATCTTACATTTGAGACCATATGAAAATAATAAGTAATAATAATGAAACTCTTTAAAGTAATTAGACAGTCATCACGATACCTTTTGATAATTATCAGAGTAAGAATAATTCTGAACTCAGGTGGAATTAAAATAAATCATTCTCCTTAAGCAATTGTAAATAGAGCAGGGACAGAAACTGAATTTCAAGGTGGAAATGTAAATAAAAAAACAGTAAACTTCTGAGTCTTCAACACAGAATAAAACAAACACCCAGACAAAATCCCCTCATCAACTAAGTAAACTTGAATTTTCTGGAATGTAAAATATTCTCCCAAAACATGTATTAGGTGAAGTCAAGTAAAAAATAGCTGTATAAAATTTCACAGATATATTGTGGATACTGGTGCTGCGAAGATATAAACCAGAGACTCAACAAGTGTTGAACTTCTGGGAAGAGGCAGGTTTGCAACAGATGTACCTTTAGGCTCTTTGGAGCAAAAGATATTTTTTTTTATAAAGCATAAAGCCACAGAGATCTTCAGAGTAGTCACACACTTCCCATCTCTCCCTGTCAGGAACCCACTTGCATTCCCCTAAAAACCCTGGCAGAATAGATCTTTACATAAAAACCCCATAGATTCAGTGCAGTAGGCAGCTGAGGCATCCCAATTGCTGTTCACCAGGGCAGACTTATCTTTGGCAGTTAATTATTATATGACAGTACTATAAATGCCTCTGTGCAGAGCCTGGAGAAAGAATTTTTGAGTTAAAACTGTTTGCACAAGGTCCGTCAAGTCCAGGGCTCCACCAGAGCTATTTCTGTAATTCATGGCTTTCAGGGATCACTGGGTAGTATTTTTCTGATTTAATTATTACTTGGTTATAATCACAATCAGTTCAGGATGTCATGAACTGTGCTTTTGCTGCAGATTAGACAAAATAAAGTTATGCTTGAGCATGTTCTGGTTTTGCTTTCTTCCCTCAGCTGTCATGGAAGCAACAAACACTGTGAATTAGTAACCACTTCAGTTTGTCTTTTCCATTGAAATCTGGCCATTTCCTGAAAAAGTTCACACAGATTGGCACAGCATCACAGGATGTAAAGATGACAGCAATTTCAGTATGCTAATGTCTCATTTGCATGTCTTAACATGCAGTATTGCTCCTTGATTGGCATTCTCATTAACCTGACATTAGAAAAGACTGCCTGCTAAACAACAAAAGCAGCATTTAAACGTAACTGCTATTAATTCCACTGCTTTACAGGAAGGAACATTTAATTTTTCAAAGGTGCACTAGAGATAAATGCTTAAAGTCAGACTGTTGATGCTGAGATATAGGCTTTTTTTCTTTTTTTCTTTATTCAGTGTCATTTGGGTCAGATATGGAATCCAAAGATGAGGACATAATGTACACTTTAGCTACTATCGAGGTCCATAGATTTTCAGCATTTATATGTAAACATAAGGAGATAACAGAATATTTTCAAATATCAGTTGGGAAAAGGTCAACTTCCTAACGAGAAGGACTGCTCTGAGGTATTTGAAAATTAACACTGCCTCTCTGATTAAAAACAGATGTTGTCTAAGTGCACAGAACTACAGATTGCTCTTTTTAATTTAAAAGCCAGGGTTAAGACTTTGTTTTTGTTGTTTGTTCTGAAGCAGGCTTATAAGCTTCCCTTTGGTATCTTTGGTATCAATACTTCTTGTAGATTCCTGTGCCAAGTAACCTTTTTCTAACAAAAAATATAAGATCAAAACAGGTGGTTTATCAGAATATTTGTGGTTTGGCTCCTCAAATCATCATCAAATGCTCCCACAGGACCCTGCTGATGCTGTGGTGGCCTGAACCAAATGAAGCCAGTAAAACTGCATCAGTGAACAAGTGTGACCTGATGTGACTTCCTCAGAAGTCTGAAAGCTGCTGGCTTCTCACAAAGCTGAAATTCTGCAAAATCCTAACTGAGTATTGGTATTACATGTGCTTGGCATGGCTCAACTTGGCACATAGCTAACATTTCTAGCCCAGCTCTAATTTGTCCCATTGAAAGTGAAAATATTTTAGAGGTTTGTTTCCTTGAGGTATTTTTTAGGTTTGGTTTGGTTTTGTTGGGTTTTTTGTTGGGGTATTTGTTTGTTTGTTTGAGGGTTTTCTGTTTGTTTGTTTGTGTTTTTATGACACTCTGTGCCAAAGATTTTATTTCTCAGACAGAAAAACTACTGTCTTAAAGCCAGCTTTCAAATAACAATATTTCTCACCTACTTGGTGGTCTGGTTGAATTTCTGTGTTCTTTGGGATGAGTTAATGTCTTCTTTGCTACAATTTAGACTACCTTAAAACTATTTTCAGATGTTGAAATCTCAAAACTTCCAAATACTTTTTTTTTTTATCAAATAAAAGGAAAAAATAGTTTTCTCATAAGATATTTTTCCACATCTGTTTTAATATCATGATGTGATAGAAAGAGAATTGTCTCCTATTATGGGCTTATTAGGTGGCCACTCATTATTCAAGAGCTGGAAAAGCAAGACAGATAGTCACAGGGTTTTTTCCCCAGTTTATTCCAGCTAGGAAAATCCTTCTGGGAAATTGCTGTTTCCCTCTGAGGCATCCTGGTCCTTACCCCACTGGGGTATTGAGTAATATTGCCACAACATTTCTTTACACAGTGCTTTCTTATTTAAGTGTTGAATAAAGTCTGGGAAACAAGTTGCTTAATGTTGACCAAACTTATGGAAGTCTTCCAAGCCCACAAAGCTTTATGTGCACATTGACAGTCTTGTTCTTGACTCTAGAAGAAGCAAAGCCCAGCTTAACATCTTTCTGATCTGAGAGAGGCAGGCTATGCAACAGCCCAAGGAAGAAGAGAAATCGAATGCCCATTGCATGCACAGCCTAACCTAAAATCTAATAAATGAGCAGCATATTTTTTTTATCTGTTGACTGAAGTGAGAGATGGAAAGAGAGTGCCAAGTAGCAGCTATTATAGCATTGTGCCCATGACATTGAAGTTCAGGGTCAGTTGTTTCCATTACAAACCCCATTTTTCAGGGTTTATAACTTGTCTGCCTTAAATCACATCTAGCTGAAACTGGCATGTAACCTGTCAGGACAGCTGTAGGAGATATTTTCTCATTTCTTTCATTGAAAAAAGAAATCCTTACATCATTTAGCTAATTTGCCTTTTTAATGCAGTTAAAAGCTACTTAGTAACTACAGACCCTTCAGGGAAACAGAAAGGTTCTAAGACAAAAGGAAATACTTTTAACGGGAAAACTTTTAATTCAGTGTATCCTGAACCGTAGGAAAACTGAGGCTATGAATTCAAAATTTGCAGCTCAAGTCAACTCTGCAGTTGTTAAAGTGATGTCAAGCTGTTTCTCCAGACACACAGATGAGAAAACATTTCTCACTACTGTTTTTTCTCTCCATTTATTTGTCTCTGATGTGAAATCCAGCTAGTGAGCCACCTGACTCAAGAAGCATAGTGATGTCTTTAGTGCTGAGATCAGTAAAACTTGGATCCCTGCACTGCTGTGCCACAGGGAAAACAAGAGATGACTATATTCTTTTCATAGATCATAGATGTCTGAGAATATAGATGTACCACATGGCAAGAGAAGAACAGGCAGGGCAGGGAGATTAAAAGTAAAAAAAAAAAAAAAAAAAAAAAAAAAAAAAAAAAAAAAAAAAGGAAGAAAGGGAAAGGGAAGAAACATAGTTTTCCATTAAATGTAGCTAACAAGGCAAACTTATTCCATGCCTCCATAAAGGAAGAAGGACATGAAGATTTCAATAATGTCACAACTCCCAAGTACAGGCACTGTTGACAAGAATACCTTTGTTCCTCTCAGATGGTCCTGCCCCAAACATCAGCTCACTTAAGTGAATTTGAAATACTCTT
Source organism: Polioptila caerulea (assembly GCA_013397295.1). Classification (NCBI taxonomy): domain Eukaryota; kingdom Metazoa; phylum Chordata; class Aves; order Passeriformes; family Certhiidae; genus Polioptila; species Polioptila caerulea. The sequence continues at coordinate 80,220 of VYXF01007241.1, forward strand.
CTGAGGTGACTTGAAGCTGACACAGCCTCTCCACATGGCACACTTTCCAGGGTATCTTATGGACACCAAGCAGAGGATTGTCTGGTCACACCCATCTTTACACTGCCTCCACTTCTCTCTGTGATGAATTTCTTTGCTACTTCAGAGGTGAATTCAGAAAGTGGTTACAACATCTGGGCTATGTAGCCCATCTTTCACCTCTTGTAAGAAATTTGTGCAGAATGCAGTGGTGAGGCACAGAGAGGAGACAGGTTGTGACTGGGTGTTTACTGTCAGAGCCCTGCATCTCCTGACACATTAAAAAACATCTTGTGAAATTTACAGCTAGAGCACCAGCTGCCTAAAATCATCTGAATTTACAGCTCTCACGAGAATGATATCAGGTATGGTGGAAAAAGGTCTTATTTTTTTTTTCCGCTACTCTTCTGATTTTGCCTTTCCAGGAGAGAAGATCTGCTGCACAGAAAGTGTACCAGCCTTTGACTCAAGTTATCCTCAACTTCCCCTCTAACTCAGTGCTTGCTTACCACATTTTCCAGCTCCAACAAAAAGCAACAGGAAAGCTTCATCCCAGATTGTGCAGCAGAAGCAAAATCTCTGAAAAAAACCATGCAAAGGGAGACAAGCAAAACCTAATTCAGATCAAGGATTTGACCCAAGATCTCTTGCCCTCAGAAAATTGTCATGAGAAACAGACTTCGGAGTACTTAGAATTCAAACAGCTGCAACATTTCCTACTGGAGATGGGTCATAATACACAATACCCCTAGTGTTAATTGAGCCCATGAGCAAATAGGTTAGCATGACTCCTTAACCTTGTGATGGAGATCCCCACCTGGGAGTTTAAGTATTTATGTGGGATGATCATGTCAGCAGGAAAGGTTGAGAGCAGATGACCTGGGCTGTGCTGTGACTAGAGGGTAAGAACATGTTTTTGATAAGTCTGGGAATGATGCTCTTGGTTTCAGATCCTCAAAATTAGAAGTGGGACAAACATTCTGATAGTCGTACTCCACTGAGTAATGTGATTTTTAATGTTTTTCAAGTTGTTTTTCCTCCATTTTGTGACTCTATTTCTTGGTTTTATTGATTTAATTGAAAATTTTCTGGGCACTAAAAGTTTAATTTTTAGTCAAAAGATATAGGTTTTCAGTACAGATTGGCTTTGGTTTTTAGGAGGAGGGGATTGTTTAGTTTTGGTTTATTCATATTTGGTTGATTGGTTGGTCTTGAGAAAAAGGGGGGGGGAAGGAGAAAAATATATCAGTCCAGTTACTGATTTTATTCAACAAAATGTACTTTAAAATATGTAGGAATATTTTCATACTTCCATTTGAAACGTAAAATCCATTCTCCAGCTTCAGGCATCGTGTAAGCATTTTACCTTGAAATTATAACTTGCCTTAGAATAATAATTGGGCTATGTTTCTGCTGAGCTTTAAGTGATTTCATTGGGATTTACTGGGCAATTGGCTATTTTGCTTCTCTTGCAAAGAATGGTTGCTATTTCTGTGAGGACATAGTATGTTTTATCTTTATGAAAAAACCCCAAGAAAACAAAAAAAAAACCCTGAAAAAAACCTCAAAAAAATAATCCCGACAATTTTTGAGGGAGAGAAAAGATGATAGTTGGCAATTATTCTGTATGTATGTACAAAGTTGCATATAAATAACTTATTCTAGCTAGAAGTGCAATAGAGAACAGACCTGTAATCTTAGTTTATAAAGCTGGACACGTTGTATTAGAGAGCCCACTCAAGTTCCCTGAGGGAATCTAGACACACAATTAGAGGTAAACAGAAAAAAACATCCCCAAGGAAAAACATAATAATAAAAAAGTATTTTTATAATAAAGAACTATATTAAAAATAAAAAAAAAAAATTGTGCATTGTATAATAAAAGCACAGAACCCAAGGCAAAAAAAAAAAAAATCCAGTCAATCTTCCAAATGATCTTTATGAGAGTTAAGGGAGAGCTGTGATTCCATGAGAGACCTCGAGGAGCGAGGTCCGTGCAGCCTCATTATCCAGCACTGCCTGGACAGTAACATCAGGCTGGGGAGAGGCAGACACAGAGCCCATCATTTGGCTTGTCATACAGAGCTAATAAAGCAGAACTGGAGACTTCTTGTCTCTGCTGCTTCATGTGGGGCCAATTTCTGGCAACTGCTGACTCCGGGCCGCTGCCAACAATCCCAGGCAGAGCTGTGAGGGCTGTGCCCTGTCCTGGCTTTCCAAGCTGCAGAGCTGTGATGCAAACCCACTGCGACGTGCCAAGGAGGAGCGTCCCCTGCTGAACCCTGCCAAGTTTCTCTCTGCATCTCCCTTGTATGTGTGTGTATCTCTCTGCAAACAGCAGCCTTAATCCTCTGTGCAGCTTCACACTGAAAGAACGTGCTGCCTCCTCTGTAAGAAAAATCCCTGTTTGCCATGGTGAGTGTGCATCCAAGAGGAGCTTCAGAGTTAGAAAATTTAATCGAGAACTGCATTCTCTTCATATTAATTTAATAACCAGAGAAACCATCAATATCACTGGGCCTGTCTGAGCAGAATGTAACAGTAAATATTCTTACACCAGTCAACCAAAAGAAAAGGGTGGCTGCAACAATGGCTTCAAGATTCAAAGTCCTTGGTTTATGGCTGAGTGTGAGACTGTAGTCCTTATAAATAAAAGACCCTCTGAGATTGATGGCTAGGCCTGCCCTAGGAGTGCAGGAGCACAGACACTGAGTTTCATGTTTAGCTGGCCTCAAGTCTGACATATTTTGCAGGGGAAATGGATCTCTTGGATAATTCTCCAAATTAAGTGGCCAACAGACTATGACACAAGGACTCCAGGATTTTTAATCAAGACAAAAAGTATACCAAGTGGCCATGTATATTAGTTTACAGATATAACTAAATGGGAGATACAACACTCAGTTGCAGTCTATCTATGAAGACTTGCAGGTAATTATGTGAGACAAGGGAACTAATTTTGAAGAGTTAGATTTAGTGATTAGCAGCAGTGTCTTCACTTAAGCTTGAAGCCTATAAAATTCAGTGGTCTGAAATTTATTGAACCACCCTTCAAATACCTGTGGCATTATTTTGGGATGCAGTCACTGCAACTGTGATCTACAGAACTAACCTGTGATCGAATAGCCTCATACAGAGCTTGTCACCAAATTAGGCTGAGAAAAAAAAAATGATATTTTTAGTTCATCACTTTTCCCTCTAAGGACAATTTCAGAAAGTTATTCAGGCTGATTCTTGCCTAACTGGTTATCTATTCCACCCCATGTGGATATTTTTCAGAAGTGCTGTTACTTCCCATGCCCATAAAACATACGGTATGTGTAGCATATATAGGCTGTAATTAAAAAGAGACACTTGTGTTGACAAAAAGACAGTTGTTCCCACATAAGTGTAAAGACTGTCTTCTCTTCCAATTAAGAATCAGAAGAATATGGGCTTTAATAGTCCTCTTGGGAAACTTGTCTTTTGTATCTATGATAAATACATGATTATAAGGACAAATTATATGAGCAGCAATAATTTCCTAGTAATGTGATCATTAAAAGCCTTCACAACTGCAATATATCAATATTAATTGGGGACAGATGATCATTTTGCTGACATGCTCAAGTCATTACCCATATTTCAGTACTTCATGAATACCTGAATAGTCTTAATGATGTGATTTTTTAAAGATTCTTTCTTCAGTGGTCCTAACATTATTGTTTATATAAAAATTATTAAAAAAAAGGAAAATAAGAGAAAACAAATTAGAAGCAGTGCAGGGAGTTCTGAGCTAAAAAGAAGCAAGATACAGCAAAATTTCAGTTTCTGTTCAGGCGTTGAAACAGTTAATCACAATTATTGAGAAGAAACAACCAAATAAACCCTCTCTGCTGGGCCTGGTTCCTGTTAAGCCCATGTCAGTGTTTGCTGATAAGAGGACACTGTCACTCAGCTGTGGAGGGTAAGCAGTCTATACAACAACCTGTTGATTCATACTCATTATTAATATCCACTGCACTGCCTGTCTGCTTCAAAGACCTTTTCTCATGTGGGAGCAGACACAGTTTGCATGTCCTTTCATTTACATCCCCTTTTATTTGCATCCCCTGTGACAGTGGACTGGCAAATAATTTTGTTTCCTGCCATAGACAGGCTGTTGAAAAAGCCACGCTGACTTTCAGATAACATGTTTTCAAGAAGAGTGATAAACCTAATAGGATAATATCCTGAAAGCTGAAGTGAAATGACAGAATATAACTGCAGAACACATTTTGTGTCTGAAAGGGCATTAGAGACTCACTACTGCTGCTCCTGGAGATGTGAATGTCAGGTCTTAGTCAGTAAAGTATTTGATCTCTTCCTTGATGTCACACCTGCTGTTTTCTCTTCCACTATAGACTCACACCATGGTTTGATACAAACCAAAGTTTGTCCTGCCTTTGTGCATTTATTGATAACTGTGGAAGAAATTTATAAATGCAATAGCTGCAGCTGAAGAATAAACATACAAGTTATGTTTTTATATAAAGGTGAGTGGACACAATAACCATATTCATATACTCATTATTAAGTCTTGAAGAGTTAATTTTCACTGTAGTTGTTTAATATGACCCTAGGTGCCATCAGTAGGGCTGTACCAGGAACATTTTTCTTGACAAAGTAGAAGCTAGTACCTGTGAAAAAATAACTTTTATAATATAGATTGAACTGTGATCCTAATGTCAATTAGTGTCCTCCTTCCAGTAGCCATGACTGTCTACGTGAGTTATCCTGACATAAAAATTATAAACAGAGCTAAAAATAACATATTTACAAGGCCATGCTCATAATTATAGACATACTAACTTGCCTTTATAGGAAAACTCCTGTAATAAAGTGCTGCTGCAGTAAAGAAATGGAATATTCAACTGCAGAACAGATGTAATGTGGCTGTTTCACTCTGAATTGTAAGACAATGTATCTTCAGAATGGTACAGTTACAGACATAAGTATTACTTAAAAATTAAGACTTTACTGCTAAATTTGAGTCAACGTTCTTTACAGTGAAATATAATTCTAGAATTCACACAGTAAAGGTAAAAATATTTCTCTTACTGTGTTATGTCCGCTCTTCACAGAGGATCACAGGACAACACTGAAGGATTATACTTAAATCTGTGGGTCTAATGGGGAAAGATGTTCAAACAGTATAAAAGGGAAAATCTGTTGATTCTAACACCCAATGGAATTTAATGTAAAATGGTGAGTTTTTTCTGTATTTTAAATTCAAAGATTGTTTTTGGTTTTGAGACTAAGTACTTCAATTTTATTTTCAACTTTGGCATAAAATGCAGGTAAAGAGAATTCTGAAGTTCATTAAATTTGCTCATCTTGGATCTGGAATACTCTGGTTCAATATCTTCCCCTACTTGACGAGTCTTGAATCCATTGCTCTCATCAAAGTCCTTTAATGGTTGGGCTATTAGGCATTGCAAAATTCCATTCTTTATCTTTCCTTTTGATGATTTTCTATTTTCTATGAAATATTTTTATAGAAGAAAATTATTCTCATGTTTAGTGAGTGGGATATTGCCTTATGATTTAAATAGGTCAGATGAAGCAGAAAATCTCCCAGAGAGCCAGAGAGAGCTACATGTCTCCAGAGTCTGTGACAAAGCCATTCATGTGAAAAAAAAGAATTCTTGGTCCAACAGCAACAGATGCATGGTTTATTTCATCTGCCTCTTTTAACTTACTCTCTCACAGCTTTGAACAGGTAGGACTTTGAACCTGTGAATTATCTGGTTTTTTGTAAGTTATGCGCTCTTTGTATGTGGGAAACACAATAAGTGCTTATTGTTTTCTTCTGTATACAGCGAACTGGATAATCAAATATGGTCAAAATGTGTAAATGGTGTGTCAGACATCTAAACTGATGTTCCTTGGAATAATGGAACTATTGTATTAAGAAAGAATGTGTGATGTCTCCACTACTAGGCAACTGTTTTGTTGGGTATTTACTATGGAATAATATCTCTACTTGTTTTAACTCAATTAATTAAGAGTTTGCCAAGAGCTACAGTAGCGTGAATGAAGCCTAATATTACACATTTAAGAAGCAATTATATTAAATCATTCAAGTAATTACACTTATGCTCTGAAGAAAAAAACAAAATAAGCCAGATAGAAAACTCTGGCTCCAGGAACTTAATAAATTTATAATATAATTTAGTGTAAAACTAAAACTTGGAGATAAGCTGTCATGGCACATTCAGCAAGATGACAAAACTTCATAATTAATAACTTATTCACTCATTATCAGGTGAAATTAGCAAAGAGTCTTTCACATGTAGTGAAACTCAGCTTTCAGCTTTGCCATCTGATCTCTTTTTTGTGGAAGCAGAAGACATGAATATAATTTTGAAGGTAATTAAAAATTTTCTTGACCTAATCTTCAGACTGGAAAATGTAAATACAACATCAAATTTCTCATTCTTTATTCTGCAATTTCCATGTCATAAAGGTATCCTATTTCTCAGGAATTCAGTAACAGACTAACTTTCCTGGGCTAAAATGCTGTATATCTCCAGGGAGTGTTATCCTCTTTTTAATCCTCTTTTAGGTTTCTTTGGTAGTGAGAGATATGCACTCATCCTTGTAGGGAGTGCTCAATCCTGGGAGCTCACAGGTTGTGTCTGTTAATAGGCCCTACATTGTTAACATTATTGTTATTTTGCCAAAACCAAAATTAGCAGGAAGAAAGCATCACTAAACTAAACATAATTCAAATAGTTACAACCACATGGTACCCTGTCCAGAGCTGATCATGGTGTGTTCAAACTTCTCAGCTTCTATTCCTCCAGTTAGATGTTCATTTAAATGAAATCTGGAGAGAGGGAAGCTTTATGGATTTCTTGTCACACTGTGGTCCAAGACATTGAAAAAGACCCAGGCCTTACAAAAGAGTTACAAGAAATAAGCAAAAATAGTTTTGTAGTGTTTTGGATGTAATGTTTTCCTAATTAAAAATAGCACCCAATACCACCAATGTAGTTTTTATCACTTAAGCATTTTCCAGCTCTTAATCTGTCTGAGCACAAACAATTCGTAGATAAAACATCTTTGGGGATCCAAAAGGGTATTTCTTCTCTAGGAGTTCTAATAAGGACCTCACATGCTGCATGCTGCTAGGCATGTTTGAAAACTGCTGATGTCCTCCTCTCAGTCTGAGAGTACAAAACACTCTCCAAAAAGAGAGTGTCTCTTCCACCATGGCTGTCTCTGTGGGATGCAGGCAGAGATGTTGGCAAGAGGAATAGCTGCCTCCTGTGTCAGTCAGGATTTAAGTATGTCCAGTGCTATTGAAATCCTTTTTTTCCCAGGATACTGCCACGACTGGCTGGCATTGTGCACACATCACTTGTTAGCTATGATAAGCTCACATGGAGCACAGTGTCAATGGTTCACCTTGAACACCTAGAATATCTTGAACATCTTGAATATCACTTTCACGACCTGAAAGCAGTGAGATTTGGTTAATGTTGGAGGGGTTTGGATATTTCCTTCACTCTGCATCCTCAAGTGCTACCTCAAAGGACTCCAGTTCCAGGGCCACTCTGCTCATCTAGGAGGAGACTTCTGACTGGAAGACGCTCTTAAAGGGAGGCAGCCAAATCTGCTCCAAATCACACTGTGTCATCAGGATGCTGTCCTGACTTGTTCTTATGGCTTCATTCCCTTTTTATCTTCTCACCTTTCTGGTCTTGGCTTTATAGGAGTCTCAATTTTCTCATCTGACAAAGCAATAGAAGTCGTGTTATAATAGAATGTTCAGAACACTGTTAGAGAAGGGCTGTGTTAAACTTCTGAGAAAGCTGGATTCCTCTGACTCACTGTTGAAATGTGCTCTGAAAGACAGTTTGGACTCTCCACTTCAATTTCTTAATAAATAAAAAGGAAATTATGCACAATTCCAGAGAAAGAAGGAAGGATGCAAGAATATCTCTCTTACATCTTCTGTATTTTATGCTGCAACAATTATTTTGGGCTTTTGCACTGAGCGGTGAACTCACAGCTAATGACATGTGGTCTCATTAGTCACATTATTTTTTTCATTATTCAGCTAAAGTCTTATGAAGATAAGATTAAAAAATAATATTTCTTTATATATTTATTTATTTAAACTAAGGTGAAAGGTGACAAAGAGAGTTTCCTAGTCTATGATTAGCATGCCAAAGATTCCTTGTTATCCTCAGAATCACTGATATGTCTAACCTAGTCACACCTGCAAATCACTTTAATTGGCACAGAAACTGAGAAGAGCATAGACAGGATGTTTGCAGACTTTCTGAATGATACCCCATCAGTTGACTAAAACAGTCACTACCTCATCCTTTTGAGAGATGTGCTGAATATTTATCAATTTTTAATTATATTTGAAAACTTTAAATATACAATCTAGGACTTTGCCACAGTAACTTCTTTAAAAGTTTCCACAGTGGTAAAAAATTCAATTTTTCTCTATAGTCATGCTTCAATTCTTAAAATCACCTTCTGGTTTCTACTTTTATCCTAAATACTTCGACTTTTCTTTTTGCATGTGGTGTGCCTCCACAGTCATGGAACATTGATTATATATTCCACACCTCAAAGATTAGAAGTAACAGGTGTACTTGAGGCTGCATGCTTTTGTCTTTGTGTAATCAGTTCAGTTTCTTGATTTTCAAGAAATATTTCCTATATATGTCATATATATGTAAATATGCACTTATACACCTATGTGCATATATAAAAAAATATAGCTTTGCATACTCATATCCAAATAAGAGAGTTGGCCCAACTGCAAAAAGTACAATTCACAAGACATATATTTTATCTCATCATCTGAATTGAAGATTCTGAGTTGATGGATTTTTAAAAATTCTATTTTCCAGACTATAAAAGCTCTGAATCATTGTGCCAGTGAACATTAGAGTTTCTTTTTCTGCTCTGATCATCCTTCTTTAAGGCTGAAGTTAGTTGGAAACTTTTTAATGTCATTATTCATTTCTACAAAGAGGAATCCATTACTGGTCTACTGTTGTCCTAGGATTTTTCTTTAATTTTCACCTACAGAATATTTCACCTCTGCTGTGGAACAGTGAAGTATTTTTGTTAGCATTATAGTTAGTCTGGACAGTAGCTCTGCTCCCTCATTTTGATGCTTTGTCTTGAGTTCTCCAGAGAGGCTTTGATCACTGAAAAAATTGCTTTTTCATGACCCCATTTAATATGCAGAATAAGCTTCACTACCAGGTGCCATGGTTTTCCTTCATGGAAATTTCCCTAAGGACATCCTGGCCTTTGTGTAAATCTCCTTGTGACTCTTTTGTTCTTCAAAATGTAGGCAGTCCTGAAACTCCCAAATCTGCATTAGAAAATGCTCTTTTTGTGATTTTTTCTTTCTCTTTCTTCTATTTTTCAGTGCCACCCCGGCCAACCCCTTTCCTGTATCTGCACATATTTGAAATGAGGTTTCACTGGCTATCTTCCACAGTCATATTTTGAACCCTGGGGCTTCCCAGAACAATTTTCTTCCACTCAGATTTTGGCTCTCAGTTTTTTATTCTGGGTCTTTTAGGTGCATGCATCTAAATGAAAAACTGCTTTTGTACTGCACTGCATGCTGTCTCTCTCTTAGAACTATTGCAGGCTTTATTATAGTTATATGGAGATAGAGATGATAGTTTATTCTGTGTGGCTGCACATTTTGGAAGCAAATTTCAATCTTCAAAGTTATAATTAGCCTTTTGTCTGTCCTGTTCTCTCCTGAAGCTGTCTGTTATTGCTTGGAGCACAGCACTAGTCCCATGGAGGACGGAACAGGTATGTGGAGCTGCTTGCTCAGGTTTCCAAAGTGCAAAAGCTGTGGTTGCGTGTGGACTTTGTACTTCTGATCCAAAATCACACTGGTCCCCAAAAGACTTTATTATATAAGACAGAAGGCAGAATGTTGGAAGCTTAAATGGAGGATTTTCCTTTATGTGTTAACTCATTTTGAATCAGAAACTCTTATATTGCCAATTGTATTAAATCTGTTGGTTCCATCTGTTTCGACTCAGTAGAGCACTAACTGCACAATTGTAGCTTCATTAATAAATGAATTATGTTATGGGTTAAATGCATTTGTACTCCATCCTAGAAATACTCTTAAGTACACAAAGTGAATAAATGTCTCTGTCTAAAACAACTATTGTAAAAAAACCAAAAACCAAACATGTAACACAAGTAGAATGTTGCACATCAAATTCATCCCTGACCTACTCAGTCCAGGGAATCTCTGGGAAATGTTAGGTGTATTTTAAAAGGTAAATATTTAATGGTTTTAAGGCAGATAAGAATCTGTAAAGTAACAATTTATAGGTCATATAACATGGAGTGAAGTTTCCCAGAGACTTTTATTTGCATTAGCACAATACAACTTACAGGATGCAGCCAGATCCTCAGCAAGGTATGAGACCCCAGGTCAAGCTCTGGTCCATAAAAGGGTTCTGCTGTGAACTTCAAAAAAAAATTCAGAAGAGCTTAAGTCTCAGTTATCCTCATCACTGACAGGTGATCCAGAATTTTTCAGGGGCCAGAAAAAAGCAGCAAGTACTCCAGCAACACACTTTGGTGCAGAGTGATGTTTGGGCCACATCCCATGAGATTTGCACAGTGACCATCAGGTTTCCTGGGAAGGGGGCAACGTTTCTCCAGAGTTAAGATCCTGCAAGGCTGTAGTTTGAAGTAAAACAGCTTTGTGAGCTCTGTTGCAATTTCCCTGCTCTGGGCAGCGTGGTCCCGGGGGAGCCGTGTAATATCAGGGAGTTTCATGTTTGCACCTTCTGAAGGTCACTCCCAGGGAATCTCTGTCATAAGCCCAATATTAACACTTTTCACTACAATCCTTCAGGTTCAGCACGTGTCAGGGAAAGAGCTGCCTTGTACCTGGGAATACCCCTGCCTGCAAGTGCAGAGATTTCCAGTAGGAGTAGCAAGTGAAGGAAAAAATGTGTTTCAAACTAGCACAGTTTCATTAAAAGGGCATAACACGGAGGTGGGAAAATCAGGGCCAGCTGATTCTCCAGCACAGCAGTGAGAAAGAGAACAGTGTAGGGAAGAAAAAAAAGAAAAGGAAATTAACTGAGTTGGTTCCTAACAAATATTATACAATTTATATCTCATATTTTTTCAAATAGAAAGGATTTTGCTAGATAATAGCTCTGGGGGTTGATTTTTTTCCCTTTCTTTGTGATGTTATGTCTTCCAGACTATCTCTTCTTTTAGCTGTTTGTTTCCTCCTTTTGAAATTAATCTACATTATTCAATTAAGGTTCAGAAAACTAACAAAAAAAAAAATCACACAGCAAGACATTAGACCTAGTCTTTAGGGGTTTAAGAAGACAGAATTAGTCTAGATCTTTAAATTAGGCTTTTTTGTTTGTTTGGTTGGTTGGTTGGTTTTTTCTCCCAAGAAAACCATTACTATCTCATGCTTACAATCGATCCCTGAGGCTGTGGAAAGTCAATCACACATCAGAAGAGGCAGGTAAATATAGACAAATACTGTTTCCCTTTCATAAAAAGAATCCTGGAAGGCTCTGGGTTGTCAGTAGTCCCACACCCTCATCTTCTCACTACACGTTTGCTCCCCAGACCTTAGTACACATGAATGTTTAGGGCTTGGGAATCTGATGAATTGGAAAGATCTTCCACACAGCTTGTCCTGTGCTGTTCACAGTCAAGACATCCACTGCAAACCTTCAGTGGTCAGAAACATCTATAATCGTGGGGAAAAAAGTAGGTAAGGAGTTCAAGTTCATTGAGTAGCCAAGAGTTTTGTTAAAGTCAAATAATATGTATATATATATATGTTTAAATTATTATCTTCTGCATTCTTAGACAAAAGGTAAATTCAAACTTGGAAGAGAAAAAAATTAAAATCCAGTCATTTTACTTTTTGCTGTTCCAACTAGTGAAAGAAATTGATTCGAAATCAGTCTGAAAAAATAATAAGCAAAAAGTGAAAAGATGTCATCATCTTTGCAAACTAAAATGAAGCTGTCACAGAGTTAAAACCAACGTGATATCTCTGCAAGATGACTGATAAATGTTTCAGCCTGTAGTGGCAAATCAAGCCAGTAGAACAATAGCATCTGCCAGGGGTCGATTGAATGAATAGTGCCACACTCTTTTTTACTTTATTTCTTCCCCAAAAGATGCAGGCTAAAAACATTTCTGTTCTCCACATCTCCAGCAGGCCTTTTCTAACAGTGTGATATTTTCACAGTTCACCTGTTTAACACTGGAGCATTTCACTGCTCTGATTCACATTCTGGTCCCACAGCCTGGAAGGTGTACATGTCCTTACCTTTGTAAGCACGAGGGAGGGGTTGACAAGAAGGTGGTCAGATGATCCCTGAAACCTAAATTATTCTATGGTTCTATAGAATTCCAGGGAAATTCTACAAAATAGACTCAATTCTTCCCCCTGGATTCATCCAGTCATACTGGAGTGAATGCAGCTAAAGTAGCTCTGCTTTGCATCCATGAAATCCCAGCCAGGGGAGGGAGAAAAGCCATGAGAAGCAGTGTGATACAATTAGCATGGTCATTTGGAGTTTTAGTACTATTCTCAAAATAAATCTAAAAATATAGTTTAGCCTGTGTTTTCTCCAAATTTGTTTAATTCCTCTTTGTCTGTATTTGTAATCCATAGTAATGATGCAGTGTTGCTATTGCTACCACAGATGGTGAAGGGTATACGATGAAATTTTCAATTACTGCAAAATCCTTTGTGATATTTTTATAAAGAAAATCAGTGGAAACTCCACTCCAGAAATGCTTATCTTCTTAGGATATTATACTCATAACTATAGAAAAAAAACCAAAAAAACCAAACCCAACAAAATGCTGCAATAATCCTGCAGCAACATGATATAATACTTTATTGATGTGCAAATTTTCTTGTCTACCTTTGGCTTTCCTATCCAATGTGGCAATATGAATATGTTTCAGGCAATCCAAATCCAGTTTCTATTTCTTCCAGTTTTAATTTAGGCAGTGTAAGTGACACTTTAGCTCAGATGGTCAGAGCCTGGTGTTAAAAAGGCCAAGGCTGAGGGGTGCAACCCCTATGTGGGCCATTCACTTGAGAGTTGGACTTGATGATCCCTGTGGGTCCCTTCCAACTCAGAATATTCTGTGATTCTGTAACTCTCATGTATGTTTTAGGGCTGCTGTCATTGATATATTTATAATCCACCCTCAGGAACTAGACAGCATATCAACAATGTATTTAGATATTTCTTCTATTTAGATATTTCTTCTTATATTTCTATTTATTTATTTCTTAATAGCAGATAATGATAAGAAAAAAATATCATTATTAAATATGAGTCACAGTAGATCCCTTATGTATCTGTGCTAGAACATTTACTGGGAAACAAGTATATTTTTTTTTCACAGATGCACACAATAATTTCAATGTAGGATTTTCTGATCTTGTTCAATTGACATGGTTTCAGGAGCAAGTATTGACTGCAGCAGTGTATGAGGCCATCAGAAAGCAGTTGATAATGAGCTCTGACACAGTGAAGATGGAATTTTTGCTTTAAGGTGTGCGATTAAGGTGTGTGAAATTACAAGTGCTGGGATAATGTGTGACAAATGGTGAAGGAGAAATACTTTTAGCTTAGAATCACCTGCTGGTCTTTGAAAAATACATGTTCAAATGACAGTGATATTATAAAAAATAGAGATTGTGTTTTAAAAAAAATAAAGAACTAGGAAAATGCAGCTTATTCTTCAACATCAATGATATGAATAGTTGAGAGCATGTTCTACTATTGTATCATCCAGGTGTGAAGGATGTATGATGCAATTTACCCTGTGGAGCTGAGTTTATTATTACTGACACCACATGCATTTTTCACATTTTTATCTACATCACATGGAAGAAGTGAGATATGTGTAGTACAGATAAGATAAATAAGTGAGACAAAAACACTACTCACTTAAAAAAACATTTGGTACAGACCTTTGCAGTTCCATACAGATGTATCGGTGTGCATAACAGCTATGCCAAAAGGGGAAATTACTCAAAGAAATAATTTAAATTCCTGACTCTTTCGAAAGTACCAGTCCAAAAAAGAGAGGTTTGCAATATGTGAGTCCATATAGGATTATGTGTGTTTGGGCAGTGACTAAGAGTGCTGACAAGATGCAACTGGGTGGCATTGAAAAGACAAAATGTAATTACGAAAAAAAAATAGAAAAAAAAGAAGAAGAAAATCCATAGAAAATCAATTTTAAAAAGAGACATCAGTAGCAAGTGAATTTGAAGAGACTATGCTAGTACAGAGAGGGGAAGAAGGGCTTCGTGAAGACATGAATTTCATGAATTTAAGGAAGAAGGAATTGAGTGACATGATTTGCAAGCTAGAAATCTCCATTTGTTTCATGAAAGGAATGAAGGCATAGAATGGTTATTGCAGACTAAAAGAAGTTAGAGGAGAAATGGGGGTGGGACTGCAGAGAGAGAGCTTTCAGGAGAAATTTCAGAGCATTCTGAATGCAAGAATGAACCCAACAAAATCCTTGTAGGTGGTACTCGGGAGTTTGAGTTCGAAGTCCTAAAAGCAAAATGGATATCCTAAAGCTATGATCCTCAGATGAGGATCCTTTTTAAGGCACAAACAGGCTCCAGGGGAGGAAGGTGTGACTTTTTTGCACATTGTGAGTTAGGTGGAGCCTGTGAGCCCCTAACAGCCTGAAGACACTCTGTCTTTCCCCACTCCTAGAACCTGAACATGGAACACTCATGCTCTGAAAACTCCAGTGACAGAATTATCACTTAGAAAGTGCTTCTAAGCCTCAGCTTTGGAGGTCTTTTAGAAGACAACCATGGAAGGCCTTAACTGAATTTGCTTTGCAGTGTGACTCAGCAAATGAGCACAATGGCAAGCAGAAAAAGAAGCAAGGAAAAAAAAAAAACAATAAAAACTGCTCTGGGAGACCACACATCAAGGATACAACTACAGGAAGTATTTTTGTCTTAATTCTGGTATGTAGCAGTGTCTCTAGCAAGGGTATTTCTGACAGAGTATTATGACATTGTGACATTGAAATCAAAATTTTTGGTGCAAGAAGTACTGACTGTGAAAGTCAATTCACGCAGCTCTTCCAAGAAAGCTAATAGAATTATTGGCACAGTGTCTGAAGAGAAATAAAAGGATGTGAGGGAGCTCAGAATGGCCTGGGACTGAATCTGATATTGATTCATTGTAAAAGAATTCAGGAGTGATGTGAATTGTTTAGAAATATTTGGCTCTTGTTCTATCTGGTATATAGTCATGCTATAAATGAAGCATATGTTTAAAGAAATAAGGTGTAAGGGCACAAGTAGAAGACAGCACACTGCTAAATATAACACATATGTACTCACTTGTTAGAAACAGGCAAAGGGAAACCTGGAATACTGTAGAGTTAGGTAATTGTCAGAGGGCTAGAGGGGCAGGACATGAGTTCTGGGATGCATTTTTCTTGGTAAAAATACAGAATAAGACCATGTTAATTTTGTGGAGTTAGGTGATTGTTACATATGTATTGGGGCTAGAGGGCCAGGACATGAGTCCTGGGATGCATTTTTCTTGGTAAAAATACAGAATAAGACCATGTTAATTTTGTGGAGTTAGGTGATTGTTACATATGTATTGGGGCTAGAGGGCCAGGACATGAGTCCTGGGATGCATTTTTCTTGGTAAAAATACAGAATAAGACCATGTTAATTTTGTTTCTGTTCATTTTCTTTTTCAAAGAACTAGTGGTGATGGATGTTAAGCAGTAGTGCTGTGTAATACCATACCACATGTATCAAATGAATATTCTCTGGATAGAGTTCTGGGTGTGGTGATAGAAAGACCATGTGAAAGGCTTCCAGTGGGTTGTAGTTATTTTTACCAAGGCTGAGTGAAAGATAAGTGGCTTAGCTGGCACCAGACTATAGATGCATGTCCTACCCACCAAGCAGGGTGTGCTCCCTATTTCACTGGGGGGAACTCTTCCAGCGTGTGTACACAAAAATCTTGAACAGGCATTAAGAAAGGAAACAAAAGGAGATGCATCGGATTGGAGCTAGGTCATTCCTTTGAGATACTTAACACATTTAACTGTTAGTCCTGTTCCAGCAAATCTTAAAATGTTTACTGGGAAAGCACCTTGAATCCATTAGGGCACATTAGCCTAGATTCAGCTTCGGAGTAGGGGAATTGCAAAAGGGATTTCAAGAAAGAAGTTGTTTTTCTAGGAACAGCTGGAGAAGGCCCACTTCTACCCATGCTTGTCTGTACTGGTATGCCATTGCTAATAGTTTGATCTAGGTTTTTGGGGAGAGTAGGGGGTTCATTTGGCAAAATTGCAATTCTCAAAATGTATTTGTATCTCTTTTTGTTTCTGCTGGATCCTAGTGAGGGAAGACAAGGTTGTCTCAGGAGCAGAAACCTCAGCAGAAGATGATGATGATGTAAATAGAGATTTTTTCTTATCTACCAACACACTGGCAGTCTATGAGGTCGCTGGTGCACAGTTACTCAAGACTCACATTCCCAGTGCTCCCATGGGATATGATGGACCCCCACAGCACAGGAAAAGCAAGCAATACCATGTATAAAACACACCTACAAAGGCAACAGAGACATTGGCTGTGAAGGCATCCATAACCATCACTGGTTGGGTCAGCAACAGGCCTTTGGGAAAATAAGTTTACTATGGATTTTCACATAGTGCTAAGGAAAGAAAAAAAAAAAAAAAAAGACCTAACAGTATCCTATCTTTTATTAATTTGTCATTGTTGGTTTGGCAAGGAGTTGTTAGTTTTTTTCACGACTGCTGCTTTTAAAAACATCTTGTATGTGTCAAAAAAAAAGATGACATAGTATTTTTTTCTGTTTAAAAATTTCATTACGTTGTCTTTTTCAACTTGATCTTTCAGAAAAGATCTTATTGATCTATTTCTTCTCCTTTATTAAGCATTTCTTTAATCTTCTTTCAGAGACAGTAGCTCACATGACTTAAGAACCTCATTTAAGAGGAAGCCTTTGTAAGGCAATTTCTACCTTTCTCCCAAGTTAGTCTTCATCCTGCTTTTATATGGACAAGGCCCCATTTACATACTAACACAAAGTGCAGTTAAGACAGGGCATTGTGAAAAGCTTCCATTTAGCAGTCAAACACTTTCTATACCTTCAGTAGAGAAAAATTTCCTTTTTTTTTTCCCTAGACTTCCATGTCCAGCCAGTGTGTTGCTATGATTCTATCATTTCCCTACTCATAGCTGTTGACTCCAGCATCAGATGCCAGCTTTGGAGAAAGGGCCCATCACGAGGCTTTGCCCATAGGAAATATATTTTAAAAAAACCCTTTGGCCTGGACTAGCAATAATATGTCTTCCTCTGTGTAGCCAGGCTAAATGTTAATGGGGAATACACAAGGAAATTTGCACTGTCTATCCGACTGAAGTGTCACAAAATTTCTTTAGCTTCCTTTCCAAGTGTGTGAGGAACAAGCATGTGCCTGATTTTGATACAGACTCTAAATAAGCAGATGCAAACAGAATAACATCTTAGAGGAGATCAGAATGAAAATCCCTGGCTTACTTAGAGATGGTAATAAAAGAAGCATTATTTATTTGGGTTTGCTCCTCAGTATTTCAGAACCTCTTTTAATTTAAGAGACTGGAATTATTCAAGTAAGAGTACTAGAAACTTCAATTAACACCATTTCTGACAAACCAGCTATGAGTTCATCAGGCTTTTACTGGACAGATGACAATACATGTGTGAAAATCATCTTTAAATTAAATGTGATCTTCCTTTGCTCTCATTGTTTTCCTGACCTGTCAAGACTCCTAATCTTGTTTAGGGGATTGCTCAGCTGGCCCTGCCATCTCTCCTACCCTTGTCAAGGAGTCTGGGCTGCTTTTTACAGGTTCATCTGTCAGTAACAGCACAGGCACTGCACAGCATCATAGTCTGTGATGCCCTGACCACCTCGTGTCTTGTGACAGAGGCAGGTTTCATGTCACATTCTATGTGCCTCATTTCTTCCAAAATGATCCCAATTTTGCGTCAAAGACAATGTGTCCCTGCTGCGTGGAGAGCTCCCTGAGTTGGTTACGTGTTCAAAATCTGCACAGCTATCCCTCTCAAACGCACCAGATGTCAAAGTGACATGAACATCTCCAGAAACACAAGATGAGCTGGATAACTGTGGTTTTATGACAGAATGGTAAGTGATGAATTAGTTAGCTGTGATATGGTGTTAATGGTAATAATGGGTATAGTTTGGCTTCACAAATGATGTCCTTTTCAAATGAATGGGTGAAGTTCATGTTTCTCTTTTCTTGCTGAAATACATGTGACCTCTAAAGGACATTGCACATTGTTTATGTGAATAAAGAAATAATGACATCAAAAGAGTCAGTGAAAATATAGGAGATTTGTTGGTTTTTTAATTAAAAGGTCTGTTTTCCTTTTATGTATAGGGTAATCTTAAATCAATATGGATCTAAGCTTCATGGCTAATAATGACACAGCTTCCTGTAGACTTCAGTGGAGTCAGAAAGATTTTACAAGCTAAGGAGACAAATTCCTATTTCTGTGCTTTCTTTATCTCATCTTTTCATTTTCTCCAGTATGTTCTTTCTTTATGAACAGAAGCCTTAGACAGCTAGGTAGGCCATGCTACAGGTCCATATTTATGCAGATGCTCCTTGCTTTGTAGTACTTGTTCATTCCCAAGCAGCAGTAATAACTAAGGACCCTACTGACAAATTCCATGGCTGTCATGCATGGTTTACCACTGGCAATAATGAGAAAACACCACGTGCTTTAATTAAACAACAAGAAATTAGAAGGGATGATTTACTGAGGATAATTGTTCCTTATTTATTAAAAAATGTGGCTTGATGTGTGTTGTTCTTTTCATGCAACATCAACTTCTTTTTAAGTAGTCAGCCTTGCACTCGCGTGGTTCGTGTTCATGAAGCGCTTGCTGTAAGGCTGGAAACAAATGGTGATTAAAAACAGTGTCCGTTGTGTTTTTGAAGGAGCTAATGGCCCCCTTTGGAGTTGCTAATTGGCAAGTTCTGCAACTCCAGGCTTTTGAGGTATGGTTGCCATGGAAAATTTGCTTTGAAGTTGGCAGTTGTGAATATTTGACCACGGTTTTTCCTAGTTCGGAGACCGGATGAAAAGCACTGTCATCTCTCCCACAGGGCCAAAGATAGCTGGAGAAACTGTGCAAAATGATTACCCTTCAGAGTGGGCAGAACAATGGCAGATGATGACAAACATGTTTTTCCCAGTGGACTTCATTTCTGTGTCCAGTGTGTGTTTTTTTGGAGCTTTTCCCGTTTTGGTTTTGGTTGGTTTTGGGTGGTTTTTCTTTGGTCAGCCCTTGATCTGATTAGAAGATTTGTGGATGAACAAAGGTTAGTGACTCTGTTTAACCTGAGCATTTGTAAAGGAAATGCAGAGTCTGGCATTGGAGATGAGTTGGAGTTCCTGAAGTACAATTGTGAATAAAACAACCTACTGAAAAGCTATTTGGAGATTTCACANTTGGAGATGAGTTGGAGTTCCTGAAGTGCAATTGTACAAACAACCTACGGAAAAGCTATTTGGAGATTTCACATCTCCTGTTTTGGGAAACATGCAGACCAACCTGTTTCAGTATGACTGAGAGGCACTTTTTTAGAAGGCTTATATTACAGCTTAACACCAAGGGAAACAATATATGGCTTACCCTCTCAAACCATCCTCTGTCACAGTTAGTGATGTTCCCCAGTGACATATTAGCAAGCCCAAAGTCCCCCTGTCCCACTGTCCTATTGTAATCTTTTCTTTTTTAAAATCTGTTTGCAAGTGTGCCCAAAACTGTGACTGGTTGTCTTTGACCTTACCTATATATGCACTGAATCCAATAAAGACAGAGAGATGAATGTTGCATATGGAAAAACCACCCTATTTTGTTTTTTTGACTTGTTTTCTCACTACGACACTCATAAAATAATCAAATACATATTTTTATGACTGGACACAGGCTAATTATCCTCAAATATATTTGCTTTAATGCCTCAGCTATATGCTTCAGTTTCCTATACTACACATTATGTTAAATTGTGTGTTCATATGGACACTGGGTATGAGTCTGAGCAAAACAAACCTATCTTGCCTTTTGATTTACTGCTAATTTTTAGAAGCTGTTTCAAGAGGGATAAATAGTTCATTTTCTGGAATGATATTTTTCTGTATATCATTAAAAGGTCTTTTCATGGCACAGTCACAGTCATTATGATTCTTGTATAAAAGATGAATTTTGAAGAAATCTTTACCTTATAGTAGTCTTTAAAATACTAAAAATATAGGAAGTACAAAAAATAAACATGGTCGCAGAACATAAATGTGATGAAGCAGAGAAAGCAAGATTTCTTTTTTTCCAATTATCTAATCTGACCTGAGGCAGGTTGGACTTTCTTAACACATTTTGAAAAATGAGAGGCTTAAAATGAGTCAGGTAGAAGAAGCTTTTTTAGCTTAAAATTTGCAGGGAGAGGTAATAAAACTGTGCTCATAAGCAGTGAATTTTTTAAGTAGAATTTGAGAGGTGTCTATTTTTTTCTTATTTGATATACATAAGGTTTATTTTGAGATGAAAAGCAAAGTTTTTTTGATATTAAAATAAAGTATCCAAATCACTACAGCTGGGATGGATTTTAAGCATATACTGGAATTTTGATTTCTAAATAAATTAGTTTGAATCTGTTGCATAGATTTAATTTTCTTAATTGGTCACAGGTTTAAGATATGGTATTGGTCACTATGGTTAAAGATATTGCAATCCACTTTTTATATTTTCTTTTAGTGTATAATTCTCCCCACAAATTGCTACTTTGTATATTAAATAAAATTGCTTTTTTCTTTTCTCCTAAGTCACAAGAATAACCTCTAGGTGACTTTGTGGCTAGTTTGAAT
Source organism: Polioptila caerulea (assembly GCA_013397295.1). Lineage (NCBI taxonomy): Eukaryota > Metazoa > Chordata > Aves > Passeriformes > Certhiidae > Polioptila > Polioptila caerulea. The sequence goes on from VYXF01007241.1 coordinate 101,255, forward strand.
ACCAGTAATTAGGATCAAGCCTTTCCTGATCCCCAGTTCTGTCCTACTATCTGCGTGGTTATATTTCTTTTATGGGTTCAGTTAGTTAATATTTATATTCTGTCACAGGACAGACTTATTTAGAGTACCTACAATTCAAATGACTTCTCTAAAGAAGAACAAGTCAATGTTTTGGGGGCTCTTGAAAGGCACTGCTGTAAAATGATCCAAAATTAAAACTGAGATGGTCAGAAATGTCAGAGACCTATGTGACAACTTGGAGCAATGAAAAGGAACAGTATGGACACACATACTTTGGAAGGTAATATGGAATAGATGAAAATTAATGTGAGGTGATTTACTTTACATATTATATAGGGAAGAATGAGATGACATAGGATGGAGCTCAAGACAGAACCTTGAGCTACTGAGGTCAAAGTGAAGTCTTGTAGAGCAAAGGTGACCAAAACCAGAAAGATCACAACCTTTTCTACTTACAAACCCAGAAATCTCTTGAACTTGCCTCACATTATATTCTTTAGTATAAGAAATGTCTAAAGCCTCTGTTTTTTCAGAGTAAGTATGAAATGCTACTAATTCTTTTGTTTAAGAAAGGGTAAAAGATTGCTGATGTTGATAATAAAAGTAATATGAGATAGAGAAAAGACAGATTGCACCATAGGAAACAGATTCAGAGGAACTCACCTGATATTTAATCTGACAGTAAAAATGCTAGATTTAAGCTATAAATAAACTGAAATATTTCATTCCACTATACAGCTTCTTCAGTTGTGAAGCCAGCTCAAGATGTCTTTTCTCTATCATATAGAGAGAGGGCCATTTCTTCAAATTTCTCACTTATGCCAACGTAAATATTTGTAATCTGTTTTAAAGGACTCTTTTTTTCCCATGTCCTTACCAGATTTAAAGTACAGAATATCTCTTGCAGCAGTCATCTCTTGCAGATATGACTGGTTATATCTTTTATCATTAAAGAGATAAAGTGCAATGGTGCTGCAGGGTATTGAAGACAGGACTCCCGATGTGCTTTTGCTGTATGCATCAGCCAGGGCCTCGTGCCGCAAGTAAAAGACCAATTTGGATCAGAAAATTGGACTTTTCCCTTCCTTGTCTCCTCTGAGGATGCTCTGACAGGTGTTTTTACTAAAATAGGGCCTTATATAAAAGATTTTATTTAAAACTCAATAGAGGCAGACTGGCCTCTCCCCAATCATGTGAGGACAGAGCAATCCCCTTGCAGGAGCCTTGTATTCATGCCCAGTGAGTTTTAACCTTCCCCCATTCATATTGGCAAAACACGAGCTGAACATCAAACTGTTTTGGGAAGAACAGCTCCCATCTCACTAAACTGAAAAGTAAATATATCAAGAAGATCCAAATTCATTAAGCGATTGTCTACAGCACAATGTGCAAGGCTAATTCTGGAAGATGTGGGCTTAGCTTACAGACTCATCTCCAAGGACTGTTTAATCATTATGGATGATTAAAAACATGCAGAAATGTTGCACAATCAAAGCCTGTCCCTTTCCAGAAAATGCCATCATCACTAGCTTACAGAATCATACATATTTGTACAGTTTGCATTCTCATTCCAGAATAAAAGTATCTTGAATTCGTTTTATTTGAGGAAAAAGACTGACAAGCAGCATGGGAAATCCCCCCCACACTCCTTTCACAGATGCATGACTACTACTCAAGTGGCCAGTACCTTGGTAATTAGGTCAGTTCCTGCAGTGATGAACTTTTGAAGTTATTAAGCAAATTGGGAGATTGCAACTAGGATCCTTGTACTCTGTATTGTTGTTCTAACCCCCGGAACACAACAGTAAGGTATAAAAAAAGAAAAAAAATATCATCCTTTCTCCATCTTTAAAAAATACTTATAATCCATATAAAAATGTAAAAGACATACGGGACTAACAAGCAGAGACTATGAATTGTGAACAACAGGTAAAACCTACTCACTATACTGATGCATAATCCTTTTCTTTTAACTCCTGTTATGAGGAACATGATCCAAAACAAATTTTCTAGTTCCCTTTCCAAGACATGGTAACTCCACAGATCTAGAAACCGTAAGGAACTAGATGTTTGAAACTTAAGTGTTTCCACCTTCTCTAGTTTTGTTTCATAAATACTTTTTTAATGTGGTACAGTCATATAATTTTTACTTCATTTTTTTTCACTGTTTTTTTTTTTATGTTTACATTTTCTTTCTTGTGATAAATCATAGGTTGATCTTCCAGAGCTTTTTCTTTTTTTTTTTTTTTCCCAAGTATATTTGGACAAAGGTATAATTGATTATCTTTATGGTTATTTCTACTCTGAAGTGGTATTTAAAATATCAGTATTTCTATGGACTCATTTTATTTCAATGAACATGGAGGATTTGTATATAATAGATATACTTGGCTCCGTACTTGCAATGCATTTTGCACAGCTCTTCTTTCTCTTTCTAAATATATCAACAACACACTTCCACTAAATTCATTAAGGAAGGATAGGCAATGTTATTCAAGTGAAATGCCACATGAGTGCTTTTAAAATGCAATATTTACTGTCTTCTTCCAACAGTTAATAACAGGCTGATGAGAATTTAGCGTGCAGGAGAGGGGAGACCTGCAAGACACCACAAGTGCTATTGATTTTTCCTAAGTACCAAAGCTTTTAAAGGGATTCCTACAAAGACACTTGCTGTATGGAACAGGACTCTGTGCTTTGTCAATTTAGCTGGACAGCTGAAGAAAGATATAGACTGGAAAATCAAACGAAGGGAGAGACCTCTGAGGTTAATAAAAGTGAAGCTAGGTTCCTCCCAAATTGCTTTGTAGACAATTGGGAAGGCATCACAACCGTTCAGCTTCATTCTGGTGGAGCATTGTATGCAGGAGGTGTTATCAGTCCCATTCTTAAAAGGTTGTAGAGAGACACACAGGTTAAGTTATACTTCAAAACTCCTCAGAAACTGGGGATACAGCCAGTCACATTCATAACCTCACATCAATATCAACCATATGTATGACAAAAATCTCTCTCATAGAGCCAAATTCACAAATAATGTCACAATGTTAAATGATCTGTTTCAACCTCCCATTACATTTGCTGTTCTTTTTCTGACAGATTACAGAACGTGGCACTCAGCTTACCATGAAGTGCATACTTTCCCAAGGCCAATTGCTGAGCAGGAGATCCATCAAGGCTCCTGAAATGCATTTTCAAAGAGGTTAAAGTGATCTGGTGATGTGCTGAATTTGAAGTGTTTTTCTACTTGGAAAACCAAAGTCCAGAAGGCAGCAATTTTAAAAGAGGCTAGGAAATTACTTACAATATATTTATTCTTCCTATATGGTCAAAGGCATGTTTTGAGGCTTTTTGTAAATGTTTTGACAATGTGAAATGAAGTATCAATAAATTAGGCTGAGCTAGTTCAAAACACTTACTGACCTTTTAACTTCTCATGGGGTAAGTACAGATCAGATATCAAAGCTGAAAAGCAGAGTATTTGTTATAAACAATTTACAAAGAGGTTAGAGATGCAGCAGTAGGCCAGAAATGTGGTTCTTATGTAGTCTACAAACAAATTCTTCACTAGCTGAAAACAAGCCCAGATTTTTGCCTCAAGCATGCTTTAATCTGTACAAGGAAAATAATTTCTGTTTTGGTTTTGCATAGAATTACAGCACTATACAAAGAGATATTTCCTGTGTGTAAATACACCTAATCTTTGAAGGTTTAGGGAAGATTTGCATGTAAAATGAAATTTGGTCTTTTCAATAAATCAGTAAACATCAGGAACTCTCACAGTGCCTGCTTTTGGTTTGTTTTGATTGTGAAAGATTAAAAGAGAATTTTTCAGCAGTAAAGTTTCTCAATAAAAGCTAAATAAGGAAAGCAATGTGGAGGCTGAAAAGAGAGTTTACCACTTGGATTTTTCTTTTCCTTAGCAGCTGTAACATGCTGTCAGAGCTGTTCCTGAGGTCTTCATACTGTAGTAAGTTTATGTAAACTTTAATGGAGAAAGGACTAACTCTCCTAGGCTGAGAGAGGGCCCTTTACTTTACTTTTGATACATAAATGATGTAACAGTGAGGAGCCAGGAAACCCAATAAGATCAGGGCACTATGAAACGAGAGCCATTGCATCATGGGGCTCCAGAGAATGTACACAGCAAAATGTGAGACAGGAACAGGAACAGCCTGTACCCAGTAATGAAGGTTTAGAGGAAGGTAGGAAAAAAGAAAAGTTCATTTCCTCAGGTAAATGCCACGACATGTGAATCTTCAGCTGCTTTTTTGAGAAAATTGATTAAATCTTACTGAGTTAAAGTACTGAAAAAAAAAAAAAAAAAAAAAAAAAATTTGGAAAACAAGAAAGAATANAAAAAGACACATCTACTTCTCAGACAGCTCTGTTAATAAATAACTTGGAATTCATTACAAGTGGTTTTTATTCTCATGTAAAAAGCAGTGAAAAATCTTTTTCTGAGGAAAAAAACCTCATTAATGAAGGCCACTTTAAGATCCTGCAAACCAAAATAAGTGTGAAATTAGCATTAAAGCAGCTTTCTAGGACTTAATGAAAAGTGGAGAGGAACTTTTTCCAAGGGCTGTAGGGACTGGACAAGGGAGAATGTGGCCTTAAGCTGAAGGAGGGTGGGTTTAGATTGGGTATTAGGAGAAAACTCTTTACTGTGAGGGTAGTGAGGCACTGGAATAAGTTGCCCAAAGAGGTTGTGACTGCCCCTGTCCCTGGAAGTGATCAAGGCCAGATTAGATGGGGTCTGGGCAACCTGGTCTAGTGGAAGGTGTCCCTGCCCATGGCAGGGGTTTGGAACAGGATATTCTTTATTTAAGATCCCTTCCAAATCAAATGACTCTATGACTCCATGATTCTGATATGAAAATTAAATTTAGCTTGGTCTAGCTTTTTTTTCCTTTTTGTCAAAAGCTTTGCCAACAAAATGAACCCCACCATTGCTGACATCCTCTGAATTATGGTAGGTAGTGTACTTGCACAGTACTTGCACACTTCCACTCTTGGATATTTCCAATTATCTCAGCTGTACTTCGGCTTTTTGACACACCTACCTTATTTTTCAGGGGGAAAAATAATTAAAAAATTATTATTAAGAGAGCTCCAACAGAATGTACTGCCAATCAAAATGTAACACATTGAAAAGGTCAAATATTTCACTTTAATACATTCAGAGTCAGAGCTCTCTTTGTTCTTCAGTTTCTTCAATGCTACAATTAATTCAATTAAAGTTACTTTAAAGCTAAGAAATGTTGTCATAGATCATAACCTTTAGAAATGTCTGCATTCTTTCTTACACATTTACCTTAGTTAGCATATTTTAATGATATCTCAAGGAAGAACTGCGTTAAGTGCTCCTGGCTTCTAAAAAAAAAAAGTAAAATTAATAAATAAGGAAGCTGTCAAAAGCGTATAGAAAGATTTAGAGGTATTATATTTAAAGATCAATATCCATTCATGCAATGAGCTGGACACAGAAATATAGAGCGATAGGAAAAAATAGAGTACTGGGAAAAATTAATTACAGTAAAATGTTTAATGTATCTCTTGTTGGCATCCCTGCACTTTCTCTCTAGAAAGGATGACGGCTGTTGGGTGGACTAAAGGAGATAACGAGATGAAAGAAAGGCAGAAGAATCATATACCTGAGAATCTGGGTGACTGTCCTATGTGAGGAGCTGACCAGCTTCCTGAAGGTTGATCAGTGTGATCTTTCAAAACAGCTGAGGAAAATAAAGTTGGGTCATTGCATCATCTTGAACATGACTGGCATAAGAACGTTGTATGACAACCAGCACCAAAAAGGTGGTAGAGTGCCCCATCAGGCAGGTGACATATCTGCCCTGGTCCTTTTACCCCTATGGAGCCATCTCAGGAAATGGGAACGCCGCTGCCATCTACTCTGCAGGAGGACTGAACTGGTTCCAAAAGATCAAACTGTCTCCAAATGGATTAAACCAGATCAAACTGGTCCCAGTCTGTTTCAACGGGTTCAAATATGTTTGAAATAGATCAAACCAAATAAACTCGATTCAAACTATTTGAAACTGGTTCCAACCAGATCAAACCAGTTTAAAATGGACTAAACTAATTCCAACTGGATAAACCAGTTTCCACCAGTCTAAACCAAATCCAACCTGTTTCAACTGGATCAAGCAAATTCAGTCAGGTTCCATCCAGTCCTAACTGGCTTAAGCTGGATTACACTGATTCCAGCTGGTTCCTACTGGTTCAAACTGGATGAGAGCAGATAAAACCAGTTCAAACTTGTTTAAATCACTTCAAACCAGTTCAAACTGGACTAATCTGGTTCCAACCAGTTCAAACCAGATCCAAACAGTTTAAACCAGACAAAACCAGTTCAAACCAGATCCAAACTGTCATAAACGTTTTAAACCAGACTACACTGGTTCCAACCAGTTCAAACTAGTTCTAACTGCTTTAAAACAGATCAACAGATCAACAGTTCTAACCAATTTATACCAGACTAAATTGGTTCCAATTGCTTCAAACTAATTTTAACAGGATCAAACCTGATAAAACCTGGTCAAACCAGTTCCATTCAGCTCAAGCCATGTTAAACTTCACTAAACTGGTTCCAACTACCCAACTTGGTGGCCTCCAAAGCTGGAAAGCAAAACAAACCCAAGCCAGCAAGAAAATCCGACCCCCTCTACCTCCTGCCATAAAGAGGCCAAACTACTCCCAGCAATCCAGGGCTGTTACCCATGAAGGCATTTTCAGCCAGCACAGTTGCTGCTTTCCTCAGCTCCCTTGAAAGAACAGAACAACTGGAAGCAGATGTGACATTTTCCAGCCTTTCATAATCCCTTTGATCCCTCAAAAGGGATGGTAATTTTCAGACTGAAAAATGCTGCTTGAAAGGAATTTTTTCCCGATTATTTGCAAGAGGAACTTGAGAATGTCAAATATTTTATAAATCGGGGCTCCTCTGCCTCTTTTTTGACTCTGCACATTATTGGCTTGTGCTAAACAAGAAGGTACAAGGTAAAAAATGCTCTGTTCTCATATGTGCACACCCCCAATTGAGTTTTACTTGGGAGGTTATGTTCTGCAGGTTAGGAAGCACAAGTTTAAAATATGAATTTTTTGTGTTCCTTGTACCACCCTGGGACAGTCTTCCCTGCTATGTTGAAAGGTATGGAATTAAAAAAAAAACACCCCAACACCTAAAAAAGGAATAATTCCTTTCACAAAAGTACTGATTCATTTCTTAGGCAAGAATTATACCCAGTTGCATTTAGATATATAAATAGCTTTTCCCTTCCCTCCTCCATGTCAAAATCTATAATACCCCTGAATACCAAAACAGAACAGCAAAACAAAATATGGATTATTTGTGTTCACAGTCTGTATTGTTTAGAAGCAACAGTATTTTTCTGAGCACCCCTTTTTTCATGCAATTACTTATAAAATTTGCAATTTACAAAAATATACCACTGTTTGTTCAAACATGGCATCTCTGGAAGGCATTAGTTCAAAGATACTGTATTGATTTAAATTGAAATGAATTACCTTTCAGAGAAAATGCATTAACTTCAGTGGAGAGACATGGCAGTGAATATAAATGAAAATAAAAATTATTTCACCAGACTATTTTGGCATCAGTTCACACGATTTTTCCTCTATTTATTTTTCCTTTTGTAAAATAAATTGAATCCAAACCAACACTAGCTTATGACATTGTATATGTATGAATTTCAAGAAGGATGAAAAAAAGATGGAGAAATAGAAGAGGTATGAAATATGAATCAGATGGCCTTAAGGTCCTTCCTTTCCCCAAGGATTTTACCTACCTATCCTTATTTATTGTCTGATTTAATAGACACTTGAGGAATTTTATTTTATTATTTTGGGGGAGGGAAGAGTAAATCAATTTAAGCACTTAATGAGATTTCTCCTTTAAATAGTCCTGTGAGCAGACTGATTAATGTATTTTATTTTGTGTATCTTCCAGGGCAATGAAGGCACGTGATTTTTGTCCCTAATAGCTTCTCATACATAACATTTTTATGAGAGTCCCCACTAAAGAATAAACACTTCAAGTCAGAATTTTTCTCTACTTACTAAAATTAAATTTGCATCTTAATCTTGCAAATAAAGTTGGGTGTACCAACCTTATTTGCTTTCTGAGTATCACACAACAGGAAGATTAACAATAAACACCAAAAAAAAGAGAAGTATATGGGTGTGCACATATATATAGTCCTTTCAGGTAAATCTATTTTACTCACAAATGTGAAGTCATTATAATATAAGAGAAAATGTGGACTAGTCAAGTAAGATGTCAATGTTAAAGGTTTTCATCAAACTGAAGGAAGGAGATGACATCTTTTCTACAACTTAGGTCAGTATTATGCAGCCACTGCATTAAACTGCACTTGTATTAAATAATGACTTTAACTGGGATTTTTGTATCAGTATATTTAAATTCAAACAAACTCCATTCATTATATCCTCTGTGCTTCTCAGCTACCATTTTGACAACGTTGTGATGACTAGGAATTCTGTAGCTACTCTTTGGTCAACAGTAATCTTTGATTGATTTCATATTGAGTCTTTATTCCCTGGCTAATCTTTCTTGGAGGACATCCAAACAAGTGGACTCAAACCTTGAAGCAGGGAACAAGCTCTGATGTGACATGGAAAAAGGATGGTGAGTGATTGCATTAGTTTTGAGAGGCTGAGGATAGCAAACAGAAGAGCTGTGGGAAAAGAGATGGAGAAGTCATCCCATTAGGAAAGTGAGAGTAAAAACAAGCTGCTGAAGAAAATGGAGTCACTGGAGAATCTCAAAATGTATGTCTTTATACTCATTACTCATGAACCAGTCATGACATGGAAAGGGTTGAAAATGGAAATTCTGACAAGAGAGAATTTTAAAGAAACCAACCTACTGTAGAACAATCTGAACTTCATTTGTTACCTTTGTGAGACTGTGTTCATTAAACCAGAAGATGTTATTGAAGCAGTAGATATTAACTCGTTAACTCAATCCCAGAAATCTTGTCAGGAGATCATTCTGAGCTGCTCTGTTTTCCTAATGAGTGCACAGCTGCTAAGTCACCCAGAAATGCTTTTGCACGAGGTAAAAGAGAACAGTTTGGATGATTTGGTATTGAACACTACTTTTCATCTCAACATCAGCTTTTGAACTCTATCCCAAAGATGAAATACAATGGTTTGATTTTCATCAATGGCATTTAATGATACACACCCTGATGATGCATCTGATATTAAGATTTCAATCCATCACATGGAACTAACTGGAAGTTCACTCATATTTTAAGGAGGTAAAACTACTTAAGGGTAGTTCCCTTCTTGGTTTCTTCTCCAATGTCTGGAGCATATATCCATATATTTGCAGGGATTGTATAGCCAGCCACTTGATGTCACCATAACTCCACAGAAATATTGCTTTTCATGCACTAACAGGGTGCAAATAAGTGGCTAAAATAAAAATGTGCTTGGAATTAATGTTTCTGTCACTAGACATATGAGGTAGATAGACAATGTGCATCATCACATTTATTCTCCTTGCACAAAGAGAAAGGGTAGCTAAAGAAAATCTTTCTGTGTTTGCACTAAAGATTACTTTTAATTAGGAAACTTGTCTGAGAGGAATTAGATTTCTTATTTAAAGAATGAAAAATTGGTGAGGAAATAATACTGGCAAAATCAGTAACACTGTAATAAACTGAAAAAGTTAAGAGTCTTTGGGTCAGAAATATTTGTTGTTGCTGAGTACAATTTTTCTTTGTTATTATCAGACACTGAAAAAATATATTTTCAACTTTTCTGGAAATCCTTTTTATACATGAAAAATCCTAAATTTTTGAGCCCAGTGTCATGATTCAGTTTATCAAATGGATTAATGTCTTTTAATATTGAAACAAAGGCCAGAATCATACTTTACTGGAAAATTGCATAAAAATGTGGATTTTTGTGGATTTAATCCAATTCATGATACGGAAGTACAACTGATGCACTCAAGGTAATTCATCTTTAGGTCTTTTATAAAGGAAAAGATAGTCTTTTACCCTGAAATTTTAATAAATTAAGGATACATAGTGGATGCGATTGCTAATATCCAGCCATCTAGCATAAAGTATCAATTTGAGCCATATCAACTCCTGCTCAGCAGGTAAGTTGCTTTTCTCTCCAGTATTTATATTATATTTCCACAAACAATATATTTAAACAATAAAAACAGAGAAAAAGAGCTTTTTCTGAGAATTAACAACCTCCTGGGAACCAATGATCCACAACCGTGGAAAGGGGTCATTAAACCCCAAAGAAATGTCCAGTGCTGAAGTTGTTATTGATATGAGCTGAAAGTGTGCGTATTTATCTGCAGAAAAAGAAAAAAAAAACAAAACCAACCAAAAAACAAAATGGGTCAGGCAGAATATTTGGAATTTATATTTCTACATGCGAAAACCAAGTAAATGATGCTATTATAATAACATGAATGTCCTTGGTGACTGTTCATCATATTCCAGAAATTTCAGTCCTTGGTACATCATGATGAAATGTATTTAATTATGTGGTTCTTGGAAGAATCTGCTAACATAACACTCAGGAAAGACTGATAAACTTTTCAGAAGGAAGAGAATAAAAAAACAAAACTAAATGGATTATAAAACTGGCTGATAAACTGAAGACACAAAGGCAGAAGAAGAAGAAAAAGAAGGAGAAGAATAAATTATAGACTGCAAAATGTTGGAGAACAAGAAAAAATTAAATCTGTTTTTACATTTTGATAGTTTTCTCTGTAGATTTATGTGCAAAAAACCAGAACTACTCTAACACTAAGATGTAGAATTGCCTAATGGATGTATTTCAGATGAAGTTTCTTTTTGGGTGACTGACTCTATTCCAACATTATCCACGTGGATAAATGTAATGTTATTTATTTATTTATTTTCTTCCAAGAGTGGTGTTCTGTCATGGACAAGTAGAAATTCAGCAAATTCTGCAAAAAATTGGAAGCTACATTAGACTTCATGGATCATTGACTTGAAGAGGCTAAGCAGAGTGACAATATGTTTTGTAAAGGACAGAGCACTTTGAGAGGTATGGTTTTTCCTTCTTTTTCTGATTTATGTCTCTTCTCCCAGCATCTGAGGGACTTTTTAGGCATTCAGCTGCAACTATTTTATTTCTACACTGAATCATTCTTTTTGGTTTGTTTTTTTTTAATTTAAGAAGTACCCAAACTGGTATACTAAACAGAAGTTATGTCTTGAATGAAGGATTTAATTTAAATTGTTGATGACATTAAATTTCTTGACAAAGATTGTGAGAGGATATTCTGGTGCAGAATAGGGAGCTAACCTGTTTTTATTAATTAAATCTCTCTTGGTAACTATGGGATATTGCTTCACCTATCCAGAACAGATTTAACTTCTTTGGTATTTGCCTTAGGTCTTTCTTTCAAGTTTTGCTGAACTTCAAAGCTTAGGAGCTTGGGTCTTCAATAGTGTTGAAGTATATCAGATACTGGAAGCCAAGTCAAGCTACCCAATATGAGAGAAAAGCTGGACCTCAGATTTTTCTTTCAGCCTAGGGCTACCTAAAATTGGAGACTAGATGGAGCTGCAACAAAAACTATTTAAAAAAAAAACAACAACAAAACACACACAAAAAACCCCACAAAACAACAAAAAAACCACCCTGTCAAAATATTATGTTTGATATTCTGAAAGCCAAGTTCTTAAGATAAAGCTTGAAAAAGATGCAGTAAGAAAGAAGTTATACAAATGGAAAATATATTCCTCTATATATTAGAAATATCATGGGCATTAGAAGTGACAGGATTTTTATGCATTCTGTGCAGTATTATAGCAAAACATATGATATCAGGGGTAACATATTTTACAGTCAAATCTTTTTCATTCAGCCTCATACAGGATTATGTCAAGCAGTACACATATATATGGCAATAAAAGCGTCCTGTAAATAAATTGTAGTTTTAATTTCTATTCATGGTAAGAGCAGCATATATTTTAACTAATATATAAAATACCAAGCCTTGGAGACCCTGTAAAGGACGTTAGAAAAAGATAAGCTGTTCAAAATTCTGGTATTTTTTATGGTTAATCGTAAACCATGAATAAGTGCATTCATGTATATTTCACATTGCTTACTGCTGCCTCACTACTGTTATCAGTTAAAGTTTCATATCAGAAAAACCATAAACATAATTCAAAAATAATAATCAGGAATTTATTGCCACTAATAAAAAAAAAAAAAACAAGCAAAACAGAAAATGCAATTTTCTATGATGTCTCACCGTGCTTATAATTAATTTCAGATAGAAATTGAAATTAAATTACACATTATAGGCATAGAGGCCTTTTGGGGAACCCATCAATAGGTCATTTTTCTGAAGGGTATGTTTACAATTGCACATTGATGAAATACATGCATTAGAATGCAAATGCAAGGCAGAGAGCCCGGAAAAACGTGCAAGAGCCACGTTCCCCTCACGGTAGGAGCACTCTGACTTTTGTGCATATTCTTAACCTTGCTGGCATCTCCTTCCTGAAAACATCATTCCAGGTGCACTAAAGCTCTTGGAAAGATTATAATTACCGTCAATAGTTTTCAAGAAGGCCTTGAGATAACAGAATTCTTCTATCAGCAGGTGTGAACAACTCTTCCCATCCTATTTACTCTAATTTTACAGAATAGCTAATAACTTGAGGCATAATCAAATATAATTTTTCCTGATTTTACACTTGACTCCAATCCCACTGACTTGAGTGGAGTAGATCCTGATCTATACCCCTGTGAAGGAAGTTATCGAAATCAGGTTCCAACATTTTTGGCAAGGTTTTTGTTTATGTCTCTAATACCAATTATCTTCTAGTTATTCTTACCATATATTTTTCACTTTAAAATTGTACTGTAAATGTCTAGTAAAACATTTAAGTTTATGAGAGCATCAATTATGTATTCTAACCTTATTGTTTTTAGAAGGTGTAAACATGCTTAAAATAATGTTTATGTTTTCTTTCTAAATAGAAAAGTTTTTTAAATATAATTCAAGAAGTCTTTAAAATAGAATAGACAAAATATTTAAAAAAAAATGTTCAGAATGAAGGTTTTCTGAACTGCAAATTAGGGTCAGAGCATTTTAAATAACTGAGGTAATATCCACTTCAGTAGGTCTCCATGCTTTCTGTGCTGGATTTACAATGTAATCGTCCTGGCGTTTCTCACTTTTGCATTATCAATCTGCAAAATTTAGTCTGCTAGGAGAAATGGCATCTCTACCTGCCTATCCATGTGTGTGTGTACTTTTATCTTTTGCAGGGGTAGATGTCTTGAGTCCCACATAATCCCACAGACATTAATTTTATGGTTCAATGGATTCTCAGGCCACTTTCCTCCAGTTCTGCAAATAGCAGCTGGCCTGTTTGCATGAGCAGGAATTGTTCTTTCTGGAGAGGAAATGGGTATTTTATGATCAGTTTAATCCCTCCTTTTGGGGGAAATTGGGCCAAATTCACAGCTCTCCAATTTTCTGAGGTTCCAAAGAGTTGCAGAACTGCTGGTTAAACCAGAGCAAGCTTCTTTCTCAAGCAGAGAAATTTCAGTGATCCATTCTGCTCCTGTGACTTTCTTCTAGTATTCCTTACCCACAGCCACCTGCTCTGCATTTCTTCTAGTTTTTAACTGTCTATTTGCATATTCTCCTCATAGGATTAACATCTTCACTTTTTCTGCTTAGTGCCATTTTCATGACTAATCTAGCAGCCCAGTTTGGAGGTCTTGCACATGATTACAATTTGTGAGCAGGCACTTTACTAAACTGCTGTCCAACTTCTGACAGCATGAATCTCTTAGAATGCAATAGATTAACAAGCATGCACTTTTACTCATTAATAAAAGGTTGTTCCAGTAGAAAAATTCTAAATTAACATTTTCTTAGGTTGTGTTAATTTGTATAGTTCAATGCAACTAATTCAATTACACCTTACGACTACTAGATGGAAGCTATTATTTTAAATTTCTTTTTACATTTCCCTCATTACTGCAGGTGCTAAAGAAAAGAAGAATTTATTTTTTTTACATATTTTTAAGAACAGATAAGTACTTTATTTTGTATGATGAGTATGAGCGTTTCAACGTAGGCATATTTTAGGACCTTAGTAGTGACAAATGCCACTTTGTGACAAATTTCAGAAATCGGGCTAACAACACTAGCATTATTACCAATTTATATATATAATAATAACATGTACAGAGATCCTTCTAACTAGCATTTATATAAAGGAGATAAAGACCTCCCTTGTGTCTCCTTTTTCTCTTGAAAAACTCCAAACTCCCAGTATTTAATTTTAAGCCATGTTCTCTCAATCACTGATCAGAATTTCTATTCTCTTCTCACTGACTGTCAGGTCCAAATTTTTATTCCAGCGTAGTCCCAGAGCTTGGCAGAGAATTTGTGATCTGTGTGGTGGAAAGGTTATGTTCCATGTTTTACTGACAAACTCACATTTCAAATTTCAGTAGAGTGCCAGTCTTTCTGAAAACAACATGACATTGTCACACTGAGTTTTCAACCCTTTCCCTTCTTACAGGACTTTTGTGCATAGCCAGTAATTTTGAGGTGGTGTCCATCCACCATGTAAGAATGTATTATATGGCAATACAAGGGGAAACTTTTTTAAATTGAACCATGTTTTGCTGGTTGCTATTTGGGTTTTTTTGACTGATTTCTCCAGACTGTCAGAATCATTTTACATTTGAGCCCATCTCCTAAAGGAGTGCCAGTTTTCCAGAATGGGTGGCATCTCTAAAGTGAATATTCCTATTCCCTTCTATTGGTTGTCTCATTAAAAAAATAGTACAAGACTCAGAACAAAATTTTCAGGGATTTCTGATGTATTATTCCAGTTTAAAAATATACAGTATTAAGTATCCCTTGAGTATTCTTTTCCTGCTGTTTATTTTAGTAACTTCAGCTTGGGGTTATTTTCTTATCTTGTTAAAGAATGCAATTTGCAGCAGAATCAAATGCCTTCCTGAAATCAAGGTACGTAGGGTACGGAGCACACACTTCTTTTCTCCAGATAGAAAATACATTGATTTAACATTGTTTGCTCTTAATAAATCTATATTTGTACATCTTCATGTCCTTTGTACCATCTATGTGATTGGTTTACTTGAATATTTTTTCCAATAAATAATTTTTCTTGAAAATTGAAGGTGAGGAAAATATAAATCTGATTATTTTGTTTTCATTCACTAAAATATAGAAGCCTACAGTTGCAATTTTCCAGTCTTTCAAAATTCCTAAGAGCTTTTATATATTCCTGCTTAAGATAATTTTTTACCACTTCTATCACACCTGTTAAATTACATATTATCTTTTGAAAATATCCAAAATATCTGAATACATTCTACCTATCCTTTTACTACATATTTATACACCTCATTCTTTTCCCCCTTCTTGGTGTTGATAGTATGAAAGATATGGAGATGACCTCTGAAGGAGTGTGATTCGTGCTTGATTGATAATCTAATTTTTTATTCATATTCGCTAGACAAAACTAATATGTTTATGAGATTGTTGATTAGAACTTTGACCCATAAATTTTACTGATTAAATAAACAGGACCACAGTACATATGGCATGATTTAATGTCAATTTTTGCTACTTAAAATATCAGAATATTCTCCTAATTTAAACTTAATGAATGAGCAGAATGGACAAATTCAATTACTGGTATTACTTCAATGTAGATCGCTGTTGAAACCAGATTTTGGATATAATCTTTGGTTACTTAGCAACTATTTTTGAGTTCCAAGAGATATGGAAAGGTATTCTCCACTTATCTGTATTTAATACGATCTTAATACATTTTATTAAACCACCACAAAGAAGAATCACACCAGTCCTCTTATCTGATTAAAATATTCTACATTTTCTTTGGCTGCTACTGCTAATCAAGATTCAGTGGTGATTTTCCATCACCTTTATTCAAGCTGCACATGAAATTTGTAAACAATAAAACATGACTTTAAAATGATTTTTTCCCCAGTTTAGCAATTCCAACAGAAAATACTTTAATAAACAATTAACCCTCTTTTTTGAGCCTCTTCTCAGCTTTCTCTTATCCTCTTATTTCTCCACCCTTGATAATAACATTTTAAAAAACTTCCGGTAACTTCTCACGAACTCACTGGTCCCGCAGGTATTCAAGAATCTGTCCTCCAAAAGAAAAGATGCTCTAGTTCTGGTAGAAATAATTTCCAGTTTAGTAAAGGTCATTTGATATATTTTGTTTAACTGTTTATTCTAATAATAGAATGGCCTGGTTTGGAAGGAACCATAAAGCTCATCCAGTTCCAAGCCCTCTGCCATGGGCAGGGACACTTTCCCCTAGAACAGGTTTCTCAGAGCTCCATCCAACCTGGCCTTGAGCAGGGATGGGGCAACCACAGCTTCTCTGGGCAGCCTGTGCCACTGTCTTGGCACCTTCACAGTAAAGAAGTTTTTCCTAATATCTAATCTAAACCTCCTCTCAGTCTGAAGCCATTCCCTCTTGTCCTGTCACTCCAGGCCCTCATAAATAATCTCTCTTCATTGTTCTTTGTAAGCTCCCTTCAGGTAGTGGAACTCTGCAACTAGGTCATCCTAAAGCCTTCTCTTTTCCAGGCTGAACAATCTCATTTTTCTCAGCCTTTTTTTTTGTAGGAGAGCTGCTCCATCCCTCTGATCACCTTGGTGCCTCCTCTGGCCTGGCTCCAGCAGGTCCCTGTCCTTCCTGTGCTGGGCCCCCAGAGCTGGATGCAGCCCTGCAGGTGGGGTCTCAGCAGAGCAGGGCAGAGGGGCAGAATCCCCTCCCTGCCCTGCTGCCCTTTGAAAATTTAAATGTGTGTATTCTCTTTCTTCCCACAACAGTCACATTTGTATTTTCTTTCTTTTACAAGTTATTCCAGCAGTGAAACATGATAACTCACCATTATTTCTTCTGAAACTATACCAAATGGAAAGATACACCCACACTGCCCATGTTACAAAGCTGCTGCAGAGCAGGGGTGGCTCTCTGAGAAGTAACAGGCATGTAAATAGAACATTTTTGCTTTGTATTACTGTAAGCCTTCCCAGGTTCTGATTAAGCATCCTGAGGTAATTCTTCAGAAAACAGATTGGAAAAGATGAAAAAAAAAGAAATTATAAAATATTTTCACATAAATTGGAATATGAAATCACTTTCTTCAGCAAAAACCCTGAACAAACTCAGCACTGATCCACCACAGAGAAAAAAATACAAGAACTCTGTCTCTCCTCTCTCTAGTGCAGCCTAAATTTAAACTTGATACAACCCTACTGAGGGTAGCAGCATTAAAGCAGAAATTTGTTCCAGTATTTCCAGTCTCCTTGAGAGAGCAGAACATTTCTCAAGTGGCCAATCTATTTGAATTAAATTAGGTGAACTTAACATTCATTTCAAAACCTTTTGTTCCTCCTCTTGTCAGCCTTGCCAACACAGGGAGCATAACTCTTGTCTTTGGGGAGCTGTTGCTACCAATGTAATTTAGATCAGCCTAGGTGACTGCTGTTAAGATGCATAAATGAAGCTCAGCCAGCCCCAGGTTTAAGGAGTCAGACTGCTCCTTTCAGCACTTTACCTCTTCTTCCTTCCCTATTATCTTCTAAAATCTAATTTTAAAACATCAGATGCAGTAGCTTTTATCATTTCTCCTTTTTTTTATGACTATTCCACAGCCTCCATAGGCTTTTGCTCTAAATTTTATGTATTTTCATAAATCCTCCTTTCCTCTGCTGTTTATGCTCTCAAGCCATTCACAAAGCAGTCTCTCCTTCCATTTGGTGTTAAATCCCTTCAAACACTAGATTTAAAGGTTCCTTCATGCTCCTAGCCCCATTTTTCCCCCTGGATGCCTCCATGTAGTTTGCAGTTATGACAAGTGGCTCACTGTGTGCATCATAATTTATTGTAACTTACTTGTATTAGATTTCAGAGTATTAGTATGCAATAAATTACAGAAGGTTCACAGAAGACTCACAGAAGCAGGTGAGCTGGGGGCAGAAGGTCTCTCCTACCAGTTCTGCCACCAGCATGGTAATCTCTAGTGGAGCAGACATAGATATTCACCCCAAGCTGCTGGAACAAGATGCCCTGGAATTAATTTGTGACAGTCGTGTTCTAGATGAAAAGCACAAGATTTATACCTTGGGCTCCTGTGTACAACAAGGGGGAAGACAGTTTCTGCAGTGTCCTGGAGAACTGGCTGCTGCTGACAAACAAAAACCAAAATGTCACCAAAGCACTATGCACAGAATTTTTCACACAATGTAGAAATGGTTCTGAGTCAGAAAATGATCTGCAATAAAGCAAAGCCTTTAATTTATTTGAGCAATTAATTTAAGCTGTCCTAATTAAAACCTATTGTGTTTGAGAAATTTCTTTGCTCAGACAGTCATACTTAAAAGTGCTTAGATAGCACAAGTTTTAAAGAGAAAAATTTGCTTGAAAAGATTTAGAGCTAGCTCTTTAGCTGTGACAGACTGGAACAGTTCCATTATTGCCTGTGGAGTTTACTGGATTTATACCTGGCAAGGTTAGGTCTGACAGTGTTTAACACATCATTTTCCAAGACAAAATTGTGAATTGTGGTCCCTGTCTTTTCCCACATTCCTTTTTTTGATAACAGTACTTTATTATTTCAAAATGCTATTTATTTTATTGGGTTATGAGCTGCTTTTTTCTAAATCAATGCATTCTTGTTACATTTTTAAAATCTTTTCAGGTTAACTGTCATATGCAATTGCTTATCAAATCCATCCAAGTGCTCTGGAGCAAAATCAACTTGATGACTTTTATGAGTAGATCTAATTTGAATCATTTCTCCACCTACAAAGCTAGCACTTGAAAAACCCTACCTATTAGAAATTATTTATATATATACACATTTTAATCACAAATGTTTTAGAAATAATATTTGAATGTGTGTAGTCATGCACATATAGGCAAACTTCTGTGCAACACAAAAGGGAGGGGAATTTCACTGTCTTATTGATTTTAGCTCCATGGTACTAAATACATAGTTCCAATTAACTTATGTTTTCTATCACATGCAAGCATTTCTTGTGGATGCTGACATAATCTTACAGATTAAAGTACCCATTTAATCTTTACAGTTTCCCATTTTAGGCCATAGATCCATGTTGTATGGAAAATGTCCACGATATTCTTTGCTTCAGCTTAAAGCTCAAAATCATTTAGTAGAAATCCTTCACATTAATCTGAGAGGAGTCCAAAGAATGAGTGAGTACAAACTTCAGGAAAGACTTTATGGTGAAAAATTGACTAATACTTTTAAAAACATGTAAATCCATTTAATTTTTTTAGTAAGTAATTTTTTGTGTGTTTTTAACATATTTTTTTATTCACAAAGTTTAACATCCTGATTACGCTTTCTCTTATACAATATAAATTGGCTCCTGGCCCACAAGACACNAAACTTCAGGAAAGACTTTATGGTGAAAAATTAACTAATACTTTTAAAAACATACAAATCCATTTAATTTTTTTAGTAATTAATTTTTTTGTGTGTTTTTAACAGATTTTTATTCACGAAGTTTAACATCCTGATTACACTTTCTCTAATACAATATAAATTGGCTCATGGCCCACGAGACACTGAAATGTTTTAACATTAAAAATGCTGGGATATCAACAAATTTGATAAAGTGTTTTGCCAAAAAGGCAAAGCATTCTAAGGACAATGTAGGAATTACTATGTGCTGTGCTACCATATCTAAATTGTTCATCATCACTTTCTCATTACCAAAGTAGTGTCACCTCCATGATGTGTTAGGTCAACAGATCGATCAGTTCAGGTGGAACAGAGAAAATCAGGCTGAAGACATAACCAAATTTTATTTATAAACACTAAGAGTGCTGTTCTCTTTCCCATACTTTAAGAAGTGGAAACAATAGAGGCTAGTAATTATGAAAAAAACCCCAACCCTAAGAAACCAAACAAAACCAAACAAACTCCCCCTCCTCTTGTCTACCATTATGTGCAAGAAACATCATACAACATGTTTTTTAAATGCAATATTATTTTATTCTTTTGAACTGAGTTTAGGCTCTCCACTGAAAATCAGTGCCATCACATTGATAATAATTTTTAAATGCTCTGATTCCTGTCATTTTAGAGAGAGAACTTTGTAATGATAGAAAGCTGTTCCAGATATGGCTGAGTTTCAGAGTGAGATTAGGCTATTAAATGACTATTTTATTCACATTTAGAAGGAAAAAAAAAAGCCCAGATTTCAGATTTTGCATAAATATTTAAGTATATGAACCAAATAGCTTTTTGGTTCTAATGTATTTATGTGTATTCATTGCATTTAGATATACTTTGAAGTACACATAGCCTAATTTCCATTTTAAATATCTGAAGTATTCTGTGGTGGGAAGTTTCAATATTGGAAATAATATTTACCTTAAGTTCTTTCTTCCTGTACTGAGAAACAAAGAACTTCTTACTGATACAAAATTTACTTTTATAAACAAAACAAGGCAAATAATTAAAAGACAAGCCGTATTGCCAGTACTGGAAAAATACTGCCACATCCTTTACCTTCCAAGGTTTTGCAATACAAAACACTGTGTGCATGAGAAAGAATGCAAAAGAAATAGATGCAAAGAAATAAATGGACCTGCTAAAAAAATGAGTGCCTTGCATATAAATGCAAATCTCACTTGTATATCGAGATTTTTTCTTTTTTTTAATTTCTTACAACAATCAAACAGAATGTTATCATACTAAATAAATTAAGCAAATGCTTTTAACCATATAGCTCTGCCTGAGAATGCTGAAATATATGGATGAAAAAGGATTTTGTTCTAGTCTCTGAAAGGCCAGACATGAACTACCTTTAAGTCATGTCTGTTTATAACAGCCAGTAGGAGGTAGAAAATTGATTAAATACATTTCAGGGCTTCAGCGACTCTTTATCTGTCTCAGCTGAGTTTAAATGTGCCTGTTTATAGAGGAAAATCTTTTAAGTTGCTATTTTTGTTGTTTTCTTTTGTTTTGTTTCTCCATTTACAGACCAATTATCGGAGAGATAATTATGAAATTTACAATCTGTGAGTAACATGTTCTTCCCCACAGAAAAATCGACTTCACTGTTTTTTCACTATTTTTCAGGCAGAAATTTAAGTCTTATTCTACTACTTCATAATCAAACATCTTTATTGTCATATTCAAGTCCAGAGAAATGTTAGACATTCATCCTTCTTGCCTCCAGCTCATCAGTAATAAGTTTTGGTCTAGCAGCTATTTCTGGTAACGCTACTTATTTCTTTAAAGGCTCCAAGTATGCTCTGCTTTAAAAACCTCCTTACCACTGGCAAGTCTTGGCATTTCTTATATTTTCGAATACACATGTCAAATTGGATTTCTGACCTTGGGAAATATCCTCTCCAGCAGAGACCAACAAATCTGTGCTATTAAAAAAAATGTGACCATGGTCCCCTCCTCACTTACAGGGTACATTTCTAACAAGCATTTCCAGCAAATCCCTGGGAACATCTTAGCACGTAATTGCCAGGTGGGCCAGCTGGCTGGAGGTAGGGAAGCTGCATCCACTTGGCTGCCAGCAAGATCTCAGGAGAGAAGCTCAAGCCAATTTTTCCACATGAAAATTCAGGCAACTTTTGTGGCTCATCCCTGGATATGAAACCAGCGAGCAGAGACTGCACAGCACTTCTGGCAAATCAGTATGTTCTGCCAGATTTTAACTGAATTTAGGGATGCTTTTTGGACTGAGAATCTGAAACAAACGTCAAAGAGGAGCTACTCCACATGGACCAATTTCGGTTGTTCCACTTTCCTCAGAGCGACAGCTTCTCCATAATTCCATGTAAATGAAAGAGTGAAAAAAATAATCTTGTTTCTTTACTAGTTTCCTTCATTACTGTTTAGCCCATGAGTGGATAACAGACACAGACAGATATTACTCATATCTTCCCACATGCAGGATGGAATATTGCTGAATTCAATGGAAAATACCTTGTCCTTTATGTTTAGCATTACAGTTTCTGACCCTACTCTCAGGTGAGATATTAATCAAATATCAGTTTTTGAGTCACTAGGGAAAAAAGAAATCTGGAATGTGTAATTTAAAGAAACTGGCAGAACTTCTAGCACTGTTTGTCTTAATTCAAGTATCTAGTTGGAGCTGATAGCAGAAATAGAGACATTTCCAATGAAATTATATGTTTATAATCCTTTTAAAATATCAAATTTCAGAGGAACTTTCAATAGAAAAGAAAGAGAAGAAAAGATCTGTAACTGATCTACCAAATTCCAGAAAATGCTGCTCAAAAAGGTGCTTGCAATCCCATTCTCTATATTCCTGACCATAGAATCATCCAAGAAAACAGATTTGGAAACAACAAATAAATAACTTTCTTAATGCAAGAGTAAAAAATGGAGTTTTTAAAAACCTGGAATAACCACATAAATTGAGCATCTAGAATTTGCAAATCACTTTTAGATTTCACAGGCAATTTGAACAGCCAGTTGTTAACCTTTTAATGAGTTTGTATTATAAGC
The DNA here is from genome assembly GCA_013397295.1 of Polioptila caerulea. NCBI lineage: Eukaryota > Metazoa > Chordata > Aves > Passeriformes > Certhiidae > Polioptila > Polioptila caerulea. The sequence goes on from VYXF01007241.1 coordinate 123,926, forward strand.
AATTCATACAAGTCAGAAATGTGGGCTGAGGCTCTTACATCCAAGGTCTGGCTACCCCAGTACTACCTGGCATTTTTTAGGCCGTATTCTTCCACTATGGATCATCTGAGGCATGGATATGGATATACCAAGCCACCCCTGGCTGAACCAGGATTGCAGTTAAGGTTTTCTTTCTCATCCCTCTATTCTGAACCTCTTTCTCTCTTGCACAAATTTTCCATGTTCCTCAAGGTGCAGACAGAAAACTTTGTGCAGTCAAAGGGCACATTACTGGCCTGAGATATTTGGGCCCATCATTACTTATTAGGGGCTCCCTCAACATCATAAAAATAAGATTTGAAATCACTGGATGTGTTTCTTGAAAATATTTAGATAAGAATAAAAGAAAATATCAACAAATATTGGCATAATCCTGTAAATCTGGAAGATGTTAAGTGAAAAAAACCCAAACAGCCTTGAAAAGTTTCTACTGAGGAATACAGATCCTTATTTTCTAGGGAATTTTCTACAGAATTTCTAAGGTCAAGTTATGCCTGAAAAAAGAAAAAAAATAATCTTTTTAGGTACAAGTAAAGAATTTATTCAGAGGATTTGGTCTCTTCATTAATCTTATCAGGAAATAATGAGTTGTAATGCCTCATAAATTATAAAACAAGCATGGATTTTGAAGACATGTGACTTTTGAAATGCTTGTAAGCTGTCAAAAACCCCTCTTAATTCTTTTCATTTACAAGGAAAAAAAAAAAAACCAAACCAAACATGCTTTCTCCTACTTCAGGAATCAATTGTGAATAGAGCATTTTGAGGCTGTATGGAGGCACAGAATTTTGCAGATCCAGGCAAAGACTAAGGGTCCTGTAGCTCCTAGCTATTAACATAGCACTTCAGCCCTTTAGTCCAAAATTTCCAGATGTTCAGAAAGCCTGTCAGGCTGCTGAAAGCCCTTCTGTCCTGAGCAGATGGCAGAGTTTAAGTGCCCAGTGTGTGCACAGAGAAGTGCCAGAGCGCTCCCGCCCCGAGCTGCTCTGTGTGTGATGGAGCCCCTCGAGCTCCACACAAGATTATTTGCAGAGTCAATCTACGACCAGGACGTGTCAGATTCTCTGTGTTTGTGCTGGCTGCTTGCCCTGCACAGTTCTGCTTTGTCTCTCCATGCCAGAACCTGCAGCATTCCCCAGGTGTGCAGGGTGGAAGCTGTCACCTCACAGCCCCCCATCATGTCACTGTGGGTTTGTGCCACTGCTCAGGGCAGGGGCTGTCTGAGCCTCTGCATTTTCACTTTCATCTCTTCTTTACTGTCTCTGAAAACAGAATCCTGAGGACTTCATCCATCTAGAGAGAAGGGAATATTTTATTGCTACTGTCCCTTGACAGAGTAGTGATAGTTATGAGGACATGTCAAGCTTAGAATAACTGAAAGAAAATCCAAAAGCAATGTGCTAAATGAATGTGGAAGTGAGGGATATGGAGTTTATTTAACTTTAATGAACAATTGGGAACACATAGTGTTGAGCAGAGATCTGAGTGGGAAACGAAACTTACAGCCAAGGCAACAAAAAAACCCAGTAAGATTAAAAAAGGTCATGTTGCAGCCAAAGAAGAAATCTGAGGACCACTTGGAGTGTTTTAAAACTGTAGCGAGGGATAATGCCTTCAGAGCCCATTGATGCCTGGAAAGATAAATATTGGTTTGGGTCACTTGTGTTTTGACTGTTCCTGCTAAAATGTTTTCAAATGAAACACTGTTGTTGGTGTCTTGAGTAAATGGATACATCACCCACTGCTCAGAATTCCCAGTCCCACTTCCCTGTCTTGGAAAGCTTTGTGTTTTGTTCAGCTCTCAGCTGATGAGAAAAGGTAAATGTTATGCCTATAGTGGAGCACACAGCCATGACAATGTGTGAATTTTCCAGGTGTGGCACACACAAATAGCAAGGATACATGGGACACAATGGGCCTGCTTCTTTGTATAACAGTGCTTATGAAAAACTCCAGCAATTAACAAATATGCTACTTAAAACAAAAAGAAGCCTTCACTGATGACTTTGGAAGGTGAAGAAAGGTCAAGATAAAAAGACCTGGCAGTTCCTCAGATTAGATTGTCTGTGGTTGAGCTATTATTTGAACTGTAGTCTCCAGATCCATAGAGACAGTGTTTGTGTGCCTATTTTTTCAACTAAGTTAAGAAATTATTTTTTCAGGGACTCTATCCTAGGTTCTATAAGAGAAGGCTGCTAAAGCATTGTTATCATGTGTGTATTTATGATACAGACAGAAAAATATGACTGCACATTTCTTATTGCAAAATTGCTAAATTTTTTCCCATAGTTTCTCAATATAGAAATTCCATTGTTATCTTGATGCTTGTTTTAAGTACAACCATTTCCTTTAGGAAAGAAACCCCAAAACTATATGAAACTGTGTTTCTTTTTTTCAGATTCTTTTTATTTTTTATCTCAAGCTTATTTTCAAGCTATAGTTCAACAGACTAGTCAGAAAAATATAGGACAAGCTGCTAAAATTTCTTGATTAATGTATCAATTATAAGCTTACAGTCGCTTATCTGGTCAAATATATTTCTTTTTTTCCTTACCAACACAAAAAATACTAGGAAAAGTACCATGCCTAGACTGGATCTCTGTAGGAGAGTGGGGTTTAATTTGGCAGAAATTAAGTGTATGTGGTACTATCTACAAGTTCATAAAGAATAGTGTGCCCATGCATAATAAAGTCCGTCACTCAGGTCCTATAGAACAGCAAATATTCATACCTCTGAAGAGGTAAATGGGGTTGGAAACGTTTCTGAGAGAGGTTTGCAGTTCCCTTGAATGGTACAACTATTTATTCTTGCTACTGTTTGTTCTGCATGGGAATCACACTTGGATTTGTGCACTCACTATGCTCGGCTGGTGTAGGTTCATCCCCTCTGTAACACATTTGCATGCTGCATGCCCTGGCTTTTCTGGCTTGTTTTTACTGCAGTGAAGCTGCACCTGATTTATGGTGTATGAGAGAAGGCAAAACAAGCCCAGTACACATAACTTACTAAATAATTCATAATCACATGCCAGTGTTTTCTGTGTACTTAGCACTACTCTTTCAAAATGCTCCATTTCAATTAGAAGGAAGGAAAGAAAGAATTTATCTTCGAAAAAGGACTCAACAGAACACAGTTTGTTCATTTACTAGCAAGACTCTGGGCTGATCACATACACAGGCCTTCAAGTAATTTAATAGGAAGAGGGAAGACCTAAAACATGCTTTTTCCCCTTTGATTTCAGCAGTAGTTCAAGCAATATATAAATCAAGATTTGCTTTAGCAAGTTCCTGTTTGCTTTCCATTCTCTCTCTGAAAATTACTTTTTAGCTGTACGTGTCCCTTTGGGTTCCCTTGTCAAAATATGTCATTACAAAGGAAGAAATGCAACCAGTGGAAGGAAATGTTCCCATGAAAAAATGATTTTGAAAGCACAGGTTCAATATATGTAAACACAAATAGAAAATATTCCCCTGAATATTCCCCTGGAAACTTCCTGGAACTGGAGGCCAGTCATCTGCTGGAACCAGAGCTTTGCAATGCTGTCATATCACAGAAAACAAACAAAAGAATAACCTACTCTCCAGTCCCTGAGACAAAATACAACTTAGCAGAAAGTTGTGTAAATATGTGGGGAAACTCTGCAGTCTTATTCTGGATTGTCTGTAAAGCTTCTTGACCTGCTAAGTCTAGCCATAGGATTCAGTGCATACCTGAATAAGCACAAAATAAAAGGTTTCACAAGGAAAAACAGAAGGACTGTAGGATTCAACCTTTTATTTTAAATGGCCTACATTTCAATCTCAGGTCAGCAGTCCTTTCATTGTGACATCTGTCATTTTCAACACTGGATCTGCAGAAGCGATGCTATATTTTTTTAAAGAATTATCAAGAAATTTGAGTCAGACAGAGTTTCTTTCCTTAGACAAGGGCTTATCATTTGGACTATCTGCTAACCCAAGAATGAAAGCAAAGGTGTTCAGGACCCCTCGGGTGTGCCCAGAATGGGACTTGTAGTTGTAGATCCTCAAGTCCCTGGACTCCTGGAGAAGAGCCACCAAAGGCTGCTCTCCTTACTCTGCTCCTGGGATCCTGCAGTGTCCCCATGGAAAACCTTCAACACTTTAACTCAGCATCACCAAACTGCAAAGGGCCTAACGAAAGGAAAAGCTCACGTGGTCAGAGGCAGGATATTTTCCCCAGTGGGTATTTTTGGAGCTGGTTATACCTCCCATTCAAGATGCCTTTTGCTACTAACTTCAGGAACAGCCCTCCAATATTGCCTTAAGTAGAAAAAGGCCCGGTGTCAGTGCATGTGCATCAAATAACACACTGTTCTCATCCCTCAAATGGTGAGTATTACACCATTAAATGGCTGCAACACAGCATGAGAGTTCATAACAACAGACTGGTACTCTGGGTGGCAGCTTGTACTGCACTTTCTCAATTTATACATGATTCCACACAGTGCTATCATCAGTCATTTCCTCCAACAATCACTACTATAGGCTAGGAAGAATAATCCTTTCCTCCTCAGAGATTCAAAGTCTGAAATATAACTAGTGGAGTGCCAGTGCCAAGCGAAAACCTTAAATTTGTTTATTCCATGTTCTATTGCTATTAAATCTTACTACTTGTTCTAGTTACTGTTCTATTTTATATTAATCCTATATTATTATTATTAATTTTATTATTATATACTACATCTATTTTTACTATATAATTTAGGTTCCAATATATGTTTTAAGACACAGGTAAATACTGCTAAGATGAAATAGGAAACAATCCCTCAATTATTAAAATGGATACTGTTACCGCAAAAAAAATCATTATTTCACTATTTCACTGTGTTGGAGAATCTCCCCATGTTTTATACTTTACTGGAGTTTTTTCTTTTTTGTTTTGTTTTGCATTACATTTTCTGCATTCATTGGTCTTATTATCAAAATCTCTCATAAATTCTATTTTCCCATGGGCTCTTGATGGTCCAGGTCAGTACTTCAAACTCTAAACCTGGTTAGATCAGGGTTATGTTAAGGACACTGTGTCATTCGTCCCATCAGGGTTAGGAAATTATTGCGTGTTTATGTAGAGTCCTAAACTTGGAGCTATTAGCTTGAGTTGAAGTGCAACTGGCTGTAGATTTAATCCAGTGCTGTGCTGAACTGAGACTTTGTCAACTTGAATGATCAGAGGAGAAAGGAGAACCAGAAAAAAAGGTCCAGATGAAAACAGTGAATGATAAGAATTATGTTGGGAATGTACAATTAAGAAACTTGCAGTTATGCTCATCATACATTATAACATTTCTTATGAGAGTTAATTAGAAGTTGATTTGTAATTCTTCAAATCTCTCAAAATGTTAATATTTTATAAGGTCTTTTCCTACTGAAATACCACAAACCCTTTTCACTGTTATGCAAATTAAGGATATACTGATTTCCAGCAAGGAGGCAGCTTACTGACTTTCATTCTGTGAGTCTGTGGGGAAATAAAAACCCCAAATAATAATGTTGTGTGTGGAAAAGAGGGTAAGCAAAGAAACAAGAGAAAAAACAGCATAGAAAATACCTCTGGGTACTAAATAACTCTTCTTAACACTTTTATTACTTAGAAAAAAAAACTAACAGAGTAACAGACATTCACCTAACTGCAAGATGCACCTGATTTCTGCAAAGAGCTAACAGCTAATATGTGAGCATGTTTAGGAAGTACAAACACAACAAAGAAAATTCAGACCCATACTCACAAGCTACTATTAATATATAAATTATTTGATTATATATTTCACTCGGGTCTTCGAGATTTTACACCTGCACAAGCAGGAGTTGGAGTCTCGGCTTACAAGCAATGATGTGTTTAATCACACTCACCTTGATCTTCCTCGTGTTGTTTGTCCCCCCTCCCATGCCCAGGACTGGCACTGTGACCTAACAGCCTTCTGGGGCTGAAAACCAAAATTGTAGCTCTCCAGCTGCACGTGGAAGACCTGACTCCAGCCAGCTTTCTAACAGTTATCAAATAACTGTGGGGTACATGGGAGAAGGATATAGCTTCCAGAAAGGACAAACCCCTGCATCCACAGAGAAAAGAACAGTTTTCCCTGGTGCTGAGGACTTGATGGTGCTTTTACTGCTACTTCCCACACATTTGCACTGCAAAATTGCTCATCTCTGTGCACAGATGATTTACTAAGTCTATTTGGTTTTGTTGTTTTTTGGTTTTTTTTTTACCAAGAAGCTACTTCAATGGTTGAAAATGGTCTGAAAAGATAGTTTATTTGAAAAACCACAACCGTGTTAAATACCAGTGGTGGCATAATGCACTGTGGAGTAATTCAAAAGATGTCTTACCTATAATGTGCAGGTAATAATGTCTGTACCACAGACAAAACCAGTATGGATGTTCTTGTATACACAGGATATTGACCTTGATTCAGCAAATTTCTTCAGTATATACAGAAATAAATCATATTAATAAACCCTTTATGAAACTAATCCTTACTTTGAAATTAGACATCTATTTAAACTGCTAGCTGAGTCTCCTTATAGAATTAGAAAAAAGAAAAAGAAAAAAAAAAAATCTCCCTTTCATGACTGCTTTTCTTATGTAATTATTGCACTTACAGAGCAGGTAATTCTTTCTAGAATGGCAATGTTTTAAAAAATCTCTTTCCTTGCTTCATGATCGTACTGTAAAGATGTCAACATATTTAGTAAATTGAGATTAAAACCAAAACTCTCTTTGCAGAACTATGTTTACTTGTATTTACCAGGATTTCTGTGCCTTTGTTAATGTTATGAAGTAGACTAACAGACAAGGATGTGGAATCAATTTTTTCTGAGCTGCAGCAGTGTGTATCTACTGAATAATTTGTTTAGGCCAGCTTTACTGGCAAGTCTTTTCTTCATCCCTGAGGAAAATGAAACTGCTTCAACTTCAAAAAAACTATTGAAGTTACTCCTGGGTTTGCAATTAATTTCTGGGTTTTGTTACAGAAATTCCAAACTTTTTACCAGCTTTTCAAAAGCCAGATGTTCCTGGCAAAGGAGCATGTTCTTTGAGCCCACAGCTGATTGAAGCCATGCTGGGATGTTATAGTCCTGTTTTGGCTTGCTTTCCTAGCCAAAAGAACCCCAGGGTCACTAATTGTCATGATAAACCTCTCTTCTGAAACTTTTCTTATGAAAGTAAATAATAAATAAAAAATAACCTACCATCGTAAAGCATAAAACAATGTACAATAGTGTTACTGCTCATTAAAAAAATCACTTTGGCTTATATCAAATGATTAATCATTAAATACAATTATATGACTGCAAAAAGATAAGCAACAAAGGAAAGATTGGGAAATATAGGGAGAAAACATTTTGTTCTTAAAAACTAAAAGTGCAAGACCAAACCATTTTCCAAGTAATACAGCAACTATAAACTTGCTCACCATACATCTTTTCTGAAGACTTAAATGGAAAAAGTATTTTGAATAGTATAGGTTTACATTTACATTTACAAATATACATTTACAACCTAAATCAGGATTTGAACATAATGGTTATCAAAAAGAATTTCATAAAATATAAAAGTACATCTACTCTCTTATCAGGGATAGTATATCATGTGTGTTTATTTATGTACACCAATTTAATTTATGATTATAACTCATGAGTCTGCTTTCCCATTTGTTTTGTATTGCTGCAGCTAAAGGTTCAGCCAGCCTAAATGTAAGTAAATAGAATTTATGCATATCAATCTGGGTAATAACCAATTTTTCACTGCTGTGAAGTGCACCTACCTTTTTCTTTACAAATGTATCAATGGATATGACTATCAATTTAAATATTAATGAAATTTAAAAAATAAAACTTATAGAGTTGATAATGATTTTACTCTTTTAACAGACTAACAGATCTGTGAAGCTGTAGGTGCCTTAAAGACAATTAGATGTCTTAAAACGAGACAGTACCAAATTAGTCCTGTCATATCCTTGGCACTTCAAAAATCTTGGGCTAGGGCTGCTGTTCTACAAATGCCAGTGCAGTGAAGGTGACACTGACCTTCTGCACGAACCACGCCAGCAGAAGCGCGTTGGCGTCGCGCACGAACCCCGGGAGAGCCCTCCAGGGGTGATTAATACTGGGTCAGGAGCCATAACTCTGATGAGCCTTTAATACAGTAAACCAACAGAAGCAGTTAAGGGCATTGTCTGAGAGAAACGGAGAGGAATTTAATCAAGTTGCTAATATACTTTGACCAGGACTCTCAGGTGCTCTTAAATGGAAAGACAGCCTTAAAGGGATTGAGGCAGTTCAGCTCATGGCTCTTAGGGGGCCAGTTACTCTTACAACCCTGCTGAAAACAGAGAGCAGTGCCTTGGTAAGCATCCATCACTTCTGCTAGGAAAAATGATATTTTGTATTCACTTTATTCAGTTTGTGATCGGACACACACATTGTGATCTGATGAAGGACAGGGCAGAAGGGCTGTGTTCACAAGACTAATGTAGTTTAACAAAATAAATTTCCCCTTCTACAGTCAGTATTCCATGGAGAATCCTGCACATGGAATATTCAAGCCACAGCCTCCTCCCTATTGCTAAAAGAGATGCTGCAACTGAACAAAAGACACCAATAAGGACTGTGCAGGCAGTGCATTCCCTCTAAGACTGAAAGCACTGGAACCCTGAAATGTGACAGCACTGCACATCCAGAGCCCTGGCACTCATCTGCATTGCCAAAAGATTATGGGCTAAGGAAATAGCTGCATTCATTTATACTTATTAACTAATTGTACTTGGATCTTAATGCTCAAAGATGAAATACATATTATTCCATGCTGGCAACAGCATAGTGGCGTGGAAAAGAATTCAGATCTGTCAGGAGCACTGGACTACATTAAAACAGACATATTTTGTAAATCACTGACATCTCTTCACTAATTCAATGAGAAAATATACTCAGACAAGTAAAACCAGCCAGCAGTCATTTAGTGATACTGGTAATATATGAACAACGGGCTGATCTAGGGACACTTTCTAGAGCATTCTATGCTTTTTCTTAAAAGACGTTATTGATCCCAATGGACTGTGAAGGAGAAGGGGATTTTATAACAGTTCTATTTCTGTTCTTAGAGTAATTTTCCAATAAATTGGTACATCTTAATAAAATTCTTTCATTGAACGATGAACTTCTTCTCCAACGAACACCCTGTTGGTAACTTTGGAGTACTTCTTTCTAAATACAGCATTGTTACAAAAAATAACTTAGCATATTGAATTACAAAACATGTACTGAAATTAGGAAGTGTTGAAGTCATTGGCAAAATTTCCCACTAAGATCTACAGTAATTGAGTTCTAGGCAAGCAGTCTCCATGTGACTTCTAAAATATTCCAATAATATTATGGAAGGAGTTAGACATTTGCTAGAAGGTATGTGTGTGCTAGATAGAAACCTTTTCAATATGCAATTAATAGTGAAGAAATAACATTTTATTTTCCTAGTGAAGTAAACTGGACTCAGAACTATTCAGTGGGAAATTTCTGGTCTTTTCCAAGGAGGATTCTCAGTTCACAGCTGCAGGTAGTTGAAGCTTAGCATGGCAAGAAGAAATAGCCTAAGACAGTGATGGATGGCTAAAGAAACACTGGCAGATAATGATTTTGTTCACCATGTAAGTCCAAATTCTGAAAGCACTGTATAAGTGTACAACTTCTCTACCACAGACAGCCTCATCTGCTGTAAAACAGGTGTGCACTGAAGTAAACTCAGTCAGAGATATAAATACTCGAATGATTACACTCTGACAGATATTCCAAGTTGTGATGAATGCTTTTAATAGGTGTGCCAGTGCAATAGATGCCTGTGTTGGCTCTAGTAAGTGCTGACTTTTCAGTTTCAAAGAGTTGTCAATGATATTTTAGTTTCATGTTGAGCAATATGACACATAAAATCAAAGTATCTGTGAGGGATTTCCTCTCATTTTACATTAGGAAAGGGAGAGAAAGTATAGATCAAGTTGGTAGGACCAGTAGCTTGTGCTATGCAAAAAATGAATGAAAAATTGTGGAAATTATTTTTAGATTAAGTTCAGCAACGCTATAAACCATCAAATTAGCATACAGCATCAGCAAAAATAATTTCTGCTGAGCAGAGTGTTGAGAAATTAGCAGAGATTCTAGAAATATTTCTTTTCAAATATACCAAGAGCTGAATGAAATCTGGTTCTTGTTGTCTCTGCAGAAACAAAAGAGCTTCTTTCTTCACCTACATTTAATAAATAGGGCCATGAAAAATAGATTAGTTTGAATGCTTATCTTCCCTCCATCCACATAAATATTATTTTATTTATTTGGATTTTTAGAGGTAACAGATTATCAGATTGTGTTTAAAGCATATAATTTCTGCAAGGAAAGGTTAGACTGCAGGCAAAAAAAATCATCTCCTAATCATGCCAATCCAAGAGTATATATTTTAAATTGTTTGCAGATGGGTCCCTTGTTCTCAACCCTGGAACCTGAGAGTAACATTATACATAATGGTATATGTCACTTTTCTACACAGGATTTCAGTTTCCTGTATTATTTAATAATTTATAAATTTTGGCCCACATCTGACTCTATCATTATTAGAAGAAAAGACTACTACTGCTACTACTACTACTATTACTATTACTGCTACTACTATTACTGATAATAATAAAGCTGCCTTCAATTAAACAGTCTGGTTCAATTAATAAGCTTATCCATTTAAAATCAACTTCCATTTCTGCAATATATCAAAGGGATTAATGTGTATCTTGAATTGTTTACTTGTACTAAAGGTGTGTCAAAAATTCAGAGATAATTTTAAAAAAATAAGGAGAAAAGAATCATAAATATGTTAAGGCATGAGGCATTTTAAGCAGGATAGACAACTGAGCCATTAGAGGCAGTCACGGGATCACAGAATATGCTGAGTTGGAAGGGATCCACAAGGATAATTGAATCCAACTTCTGGCCTTGCACAGAACCTGAGTATTGTCAAAATTCTTCTTAAATTTTGTCAGGCTTGGTGCTGTGACTACTTCTCTGGGGAGGCTGTTCCAGTGCCCAAATATTTAATTTATATTTTTTTTATAAAAGTAGCAATATATACACCGAAGTTCCAAAGTCTTTGAAAGAATACCAGCTGTCTCTCCAATTTTCATATGCGGTCTAGACTGTGATCACTTGCAGTGATCACACAAGATTCACAAAGTGTGCTTCCATCTGTGTCTGGTGCCATTAAATTCTCCAAAAGAAAGTCAATTTTCTTCCACCACAGAAATGCACCAACATGCCCTATCTGAAGAAGCCCTGTATGCCAGAGGAAAGTAGAGAAGCCTCTGGAAGAACTTTGGCCTGAAAAGTAAGGACATGTAAGAACAACAGCCACTGGTTTTGAAGCAGATAAATCCTAAGAATGTGCTCTACATCCTGAAGTTTGCTAAGACGTGATCTTAAACCCAGTGGGACTCCCAAGTTGCTGGGGATTCATCTGGAATCACTGGCATCGTCTGGAATGATTCAAAGTGCTGCCTGTGGACCCTGCTGTGGCAGCACCTGCTAGCTCTGGTTGAACAGGTTCTGCAGCCATGTCTAGGGGGATGGGATCATGACAGCTCTGTTCCTGCTACCTGCTCAACCTCTTATCTCTGGATTTTCTCTGTCTGGGCAATCCCAGAACGCTACCTCTCCACATCTCTGCATTCCTATTTGACACCCATGAGGTTCTGGACTAATGCTTGCTTAAGTCTTTGGGAAGACTGATTGAAAGCAAGTGAATGTGAGACTTTAATCATCCTTGGTTACCAAAAGCAACTGGTGTTACTCAGTACTGCCAGCGTGGATTAGGTTGTTTGTGTGACCAGGTAAAGTTCACCATCATGTCAGTTTGATAAATTGGACAGAAATGTCCTACAGCTCTTCCCCTGTACAGACTATGTATGCTCTGCAAAAGGGAATTGGCATTCCCAGGAACAGAAGAAGGAAGAAAATGGATTGAAAGAGGAAAAATAAAACCCTCAAATCTTCAATAAATATGACCCAAATTCATAACAAGGACTAGTGTGCTAACAATGCTCTTAGCATGCTATGGAGCACTGACATACAGCTTGTCTTTCCTCTAGTATATTTTATCTAGAGATTCAAAAGATATCAAGGTTTGGAAGCAAAAAAAAATCTATGAACTTGAAGAAAGCTATAATAATCTGAATAGCATGGGATTCATTGTGTCATGCTTCATATGCTGAGTAAGGTGAATCTTCTCTTCAGTTTCATCTGTCACATCATTTATAACTTGTGTGAGGAACCTACTGAAATTTGACATAACATTTCATTGGTTTTCAGCTGCCTATGGTTAGGGAGTAACTCAAACATCAGTAAAGACCATAACAAAATCCATCTACAACAAAACAAACCAACCAATCAAACAAAGAAAAAAAAAAACCACACATCACAGCCACCTATATGTTTTTGTGTATCTATACTTACATGTATATGTACGGTTATGTACACAGAACCATGTATATGAAAATAGGTTTATAATAAATATTTCCTCAGGCCACTAGAATCTGTAGCAATTAATTAGCTATAAAGCTCTCTAATTTTGCACAAATTAGGAAAAAATATGAGTCAGGGTGATTTAGACAATTAAGCCAAAAGAGACATGGAGAAGAGAAATGTAGTTGGCAGGAACTACATTTTAATTTTCTTGATACCATGAGTGAAATTTCTGTTCTAAAAAAAGAAAATAATTTTTAAATGAGCTATTTAAATTCAATCACAGCTTGGTCAAATACCAGCAACTAAATGAAAAATTAAGTGAGGGAGGATCTGAGGACAAGTCATTTTCAAGTGATACAATCTTGTTACCTTATCACTTTTCTGGGATGATAAAGGCACTCAGCATTTAAACCTTTCTCAGGCATTTTAGAACTTTTCCTTTTTGGTGAAGTTTTGGGCATGGCTGCTGTTAGGTGTTATTTCCCTGACCCTTCAAATATAAAATACAAAATAATTAAATAAAGGATGGAAATTAATTCCTATCTTAGGTGCAAGTTTCTGCAGAATATTGAGATCTATTAGATTCTCACTAGCCACGTGCACGAGCCATGAGGAACACAAGTAGTAGAGTGATGGCTAAGAGTGTAACCAATATAATGCATTGTGGGACAGATGTGGTTTGGACTTTTATTTCCTTAAACCCACCACACATGCATGCAAGTACAGGCTTTTTTCATGAAATAACAGTTGAAAGTCTCAAATATATAAATATATATATCTATGTATGTATGTAGACATATATATACATGCACAATTCATAATATATTTGCGTGTTAAAAATGGCTTTCAAGTTAACGATTAGTACTTAATATATATAGACCTACTGACTTTATAACTTTTTCTCTCATTCATATATATACTTACATTAACACTTCAGTTTCTTTTCTTTCTTTCTTTCTTTTTTTTTTTTCT
>VYXF01007241.1:137542-169066 GCA_013397295.1 Polioptila caerulea
TTTTTTTTTTTTTTTTTTTTTTTTTTTTTTTTTTTTTTTTTTTTTTTTTTACCATGTATTGAAGGTGTTGTGAATTGAATACAAATCTTACCTTATCTTTGAAAGAAAACAGGGGTATTGTTCTTCTGACACTTCGACCACAATGTTTCTCAGACTGGAGACGCATAGCTTTCCATACAATTAAAGATATGTCAACAACATTTGTTTAAATGTTATCACTACATTAGCCTAGCAGCAGGATAATATTTAGGTCTGATTTATAGAAGCCTGACATGCAGCCTTTTTCAGGATGAGTTTTTCTTAGCAGTACTATACAATACATCATTTTAATGTGTACAGTTCAGTATACATATCTACCAACTAATACCTTGATACTCTAGGTAGCTTATTGCAATTAATTCTATCCATTGTTAGGAATTGTGATTAACTCACTTGTAATTATAGACTACTGAGATATATTTTTATGTAACTCTTGTTACAGTATGAATTAAAAATCAAGCTGGATTAATGTGAAAATTTGCATAGAAAAAAGAGGAACGAAATTAACCTCTAATTAAGGTAGACGTCTGAAGGAAAGAATGCCAACATTTATGTTTTAGTTTATTTTGAAGTCTTAATCTGTGCTCTAAGGGTGCACTGAGGTCAGTAAATATACTTCCCTACATGTCCCAGTGCTTGAATCCCCAATTGTTTGGACAGGTGATGTGGTGCAATGTAGCTTTTTCCTCTCCATTAAAAAACTGCGTGCTCTTCTATCAGCCACACTGGATATGGCCTAAACAGTGCCAGAGACCAAACTGGCACTGCTCAATCAGAGTAAATGCTTCAACCCTGTAGAAAATATTAAATATTTTTCCTCCAGACACTTTGGCTGTATTTCCTGGTTTTGCTGTTGCCTTGTTTGTTATTCAAGTGATAATATTTGCAATCTTTGTTTGTATCATACCTGCTTAACACAATGAAATATTGCCTTCAGTTCTTCTGTCAGCAAAAAAACCCCAATATGACAATGGCTAACAATAATGATATAATTAACTTGTCTCTTGCATTGCAGTATAAAATACAGATATGCTTGTCTTATTCAGTGGGGACAAAGTCCAGAACAAAGTTTGGAGGTAAAAAAGGAAGGAAGTTCTTAACATGTCTCTCTGAATAGACGCAGCATTGTGAGAAGCTTCTTCAGTGAGCCTTTACTAAGGAAGAACTTGCCCTTTCCCTTTGCCCCTTCTCCTTCCCTCTCTGTGTACTGCCTAGGTGCAGGCTGGATAATATTAACACAGAAATCCAAGTGTCCACTTTCGCTTCAATACAGGTGACTGGAAAAACTCATGTTAACCAGCAGAGCTGTGACAATGTGCTGTGCACAGAATGTCTTCACAGAAGTGGTGAAAAATTGAATGTTCACTGCCGAGAGGACTTAAGGAATACATGAAAACGTATCTATGTGACTGAAAGTTGCTTTTAGGTCCATGATTCCAGAAGTGAAATATATGAAAATAATAAGAAGAAAATTAGGAACATGGAGGAACAAGAAAAGGGATGAAACTGTGTCTGCTTACCCCCCACTAAAACAAACAAACAAACAAACAAACAAACAAACTGATTTTAAGTAAGTGGTATGGCAATACTTGGCAGAAGCATGGTTTTAGCACAACCCATATTCCAATATGAACTAGAAACCCTGGCTTTTCCTCTGACTCACACAGAGAATGAATTCTGATGGCTGGCTTTATTTTTTGTGTTCCATTGATCATTTCAGGTCCATCTGTCTTTTCCCTCTCATCTGTGCAAAGCGGAGATTTTGCCATTGTTAACAATTTCTTTAAAATGCATTTACAAAGGCAGTGAGAGACTTCCCTACTGCCTGCCACTATACATCCATATTTTTCTGAGTTGCATAAACTCATTATCATCTTTGTAATTTTTTTTTTCCATAAAATTGAGCCTTCTCTGCAGCAGCATTCAAAGAGAATATTTGGTAGTTTATCATTTATTACAAAATTTCTAGGTTTTTTTTTTTTCTGGGGCAGCATCAGGCTATCCAAGTATTTCTCCATATCACTTTTGCTCCTCATAAGAGATGGGCTTCTAATTAGAAATTGCCTTTTACCTGTATTTCCTATTTGGGTGTATGGGAGGAGTGTCTGCCATGGAAAGGACCCCAAACTGGGGCTGTAAGAAGGAGTGGCAGAGACAAGCATCATGAACTGACCTCCAGCCCCATTCCTCACATCTCTGTGCCTCTCAGGGAGAGGAGAAAGAGTCAAGAGTGAATTGGAGACTGAGAAGGAGGACTGGGGATAAGGTGTTTTTAGTTTTGTTTTTATTTCTCACTATCGCACTCTTATGATTTGGCAATGAATTAATTTTCTCAAGTGGAATCTGTTTTGCCTGTGATAGTAATTGGCAGGTTATCTCCCTGTCTTTACTTTAATCCTTGAGTTTTAACCTCATATTTCCTCCCCATCTTGCTGATGAGAGGGTGAGAGAGTCTCTGGCAGCCAGCTGAAGTCAAGTCGTCATAGCTGAGAAATATCCGGATCTGATTACAGTAAATGACATTCGTGGAGACACCTAAACTTATGGATGATGGAAAACTTAAACTGATGGAAAAACTGAGATCTATTGAGCAAAAAGTGTCTGAAAATTTCGTGAGAAAGCTTAGGTAAATTTGAGAATTTCTACTAGAATTTGCAAACAGGAAGTCACAGGAAATGAGTTTCCAAAATTGATTGTGAGGTTAGACTTTCTTCCTGCTTCTAAGGTGAAAACTAAGTAAATATTGCAAATTCTCTGACTACTTCTTCAATTTCCAGAATGTTTAAATGTGTGAGTTTTGCATGGCTGCTGTACTAGCCAGGTGGCTTTTAATTGTAAAGGAAAGCTGATAGGTATCTATCATTCAGTTATCATCAGGGGTTGAGGGGGGGTATAAGCACATCACATCTCCAAATACAGGAGCACCTGCAGGTTTAAATGGCTGAAATTCCTCAGCTTCTCCTTGTGTCACTGTTCTCTTTAAAATACAAGCTTTACATGTTTAACAGTGTGATATTTGGGGTTTGCAAAGGAGTTTTTCACAACTTGAGCAATTTGCAGTTAATTCAGCAGGGTTTTACATTCCTTGGACTGGACTGTGTGGGAATGTGAGCCCCTTGCTGGACAGCTGGAGTTAAAAAAAAGGGTTTTGCTGGTTGGTTAGTGAAATAAGGATCTGATTCAGCTGCAGGGAGAGCCCCTGGCAGACCGGCTGGTGGCAGAGGTGCATTAGACTATTTTCAGGAAAGGAAACATGTTTCTTTAGCATAAGCACAAGATCAGCTGGTGTTATTCGACACATG
This sequence comes from Polioptila caerulea, assembly GCA_013397295.1. Taxonomy (NCBI): domain Eukaryota; kingdom Metazoa; phylum Chordata; class Aves; order Passeriformes; family Certhiidae; genus Polioptila; species Polioptila caerulea. The sequence goes on from VYXF01007241.1 coordinate 140,884, forward strand.
CTGGTCTATGCCACACCTAAATGCTGACATTTTCTTCTTGAAGCAAAATCCTAGATAAATTCTGAATACCACAAAATTGTAAAGCCTAAAAGAAATACACATGGTGTTTATGAACCATCACACAGTTGATCATGACTGCCTTATACACACATTTTAAAGTGTGAAGACTTTAGTCTTGCAGCTGGGGAGTGTACCTTAAAAGTGAACAAGAGTTGTACAGAACATTGTGAAATCTGTTAAAAATTAAAGCAAGTATCTATAGATTAAGAATATTTTGATGGTTCTTGAGCTATTTCTTGAGCACCCAAGATACAGGGAGCTATAACCTCAAACCAAATTAGGTCACCTGTATTGGTGAAAAAGGAGAGCTTCAGTCTTGCGTTTCATGAGAAAACAAATTCACCCCTGTGTGATAACAAGCTTTGTGGGCAAATTAGCTGATTAACCCCAAGTCATTGTTGACTTCTGTGAGAGTTAAAGACAGTGATCCCTTTCTTGAACCCAACATTCAAAAATGTACTGCTTTAGTGGACTTTCCCCAGTAAAAATAGCTGTGAAATGAGTCTTGTGTATTGCAGATAAGCTGTGCTAGATACCAAATGCCAGCATGATGAAACAACATAGAAAAATCTTGTCTGCTTTAAGATTTATCAGAACAGGAATTTAAAATTAAGTAAGGTAAAAGCACCACTTAATTTTCAGTATTAAAAGGAGAAATCTTAGAGGTACACTGATTAGGTTTTAAGTCTCATCATCTTATTCTTAAGAAAAATCCTGTGCAAGTAGACTGTTTGTTTCATCAATAGACATGTTACTGATAAAAACCAGGAATAGCCCAGGAAGTGTAAAAACCTCCATTTCCCTGTAGGTGACATAAGTCCTTGGTCTGCCATAGCTCATAATAGACAGATGTGAGCACTTGCAGTAAAGAACCTATTAACTGGCTTGAATTTCACTCCACAATTTACCAGGCATTTAGGAGAGACTCTGAGATTTGTTTTTTTTCTCCTTACCTACTCTCAATTTCCCAGTTTTAAAGAGATTAGCCAGAGGGTAGCATTTTACAATGGCAATATTGATAAAGGTTGATTGTCTTGATTTAGAACTCTTCAAATTTCTGTAAGCTGTGTTTAAACAGTGGTTAAATAAGCAAGAATTTTAGTACAGAACTCCAGATATTTGATCATGCTTAAAGCTACTTAGACTGCACACTCAAGATATAAAACAAAAGTAATGCCATTAATGTGCAAAGGAGAAAAAGATCTGCTTTGGTCATCCCTGAATTGGTCAGACATTAGATTACATGATCACTTGAGGTCTTGTCCAGCCAAATTTGTCCTGTCCTGTCCTGTCCTGTCTCACATCAAAGGTATGGTGGATATGGACAAGTCTACATATAATCTCCTATTTGCAAAATACTTTTTCCTAAAAAAGTATTTCTATGATTAGTAAATTGCTTTCAGAGTTTTCAATTATACTACTGGATTTTTAAATCATAAAATTAGGGCTGTTGTCTTCTCAAATGCATCAAGGTCAAGCAACAACTAAGAGTTTTAGAGAAGCTGCTGCTCTAGGAGAATAATGTATAAATATATGCTGTAAGGTGTCAGACTACTTTTGTGAAGTCAGAAAACAATCATGGAACTTGTAGTCTCTGTAAGGACAATATAACCAAACTTTCTGAAAGCATGTCATTAAGAGTTTAGGACAATTTTTCAAAATTGACTTTGACAATCTAAATAAGGCAACTTAATCTTTTAAAAGATTTCTGAATTGAGACCTACTTCTGCCTACCTACCTTGATTCATTAATTAAATGGTCTTGTATTTGATCTCAGGCCAGTTTAGCTTCTGTATCCACTTTCCACAAAATAATGCTGAAATTTTGCTTATTAATTTTATTGCTTAATGTGAGAACTTGCAACATTATAAATTCTCTGCCTGAGACCTCGAGCAGCCATATTGCTGCAGGGTGAGAAGTGGCAAATCCACAATAAATATCTATTTGAATGCTCTTAGCCTGTGGCAAATGCAGTGTAATTTAAGTTAGCATGAAAGAAAGCTAGGCAAACTCAATTTATTTTACATTTGCCATAGGCTAAAAGAATTCACAGTGGACAGCTGCTGTAGATCAGTTGCTGTATTTATGAAAGCAATTCTGTTAGTATGACTGGTGTGAAATCAGGGAACAATCAGGATAGAAATCTGTAATTCTGGTATTGCAGAACACAAGTATCCAGTTAGTCTATGAAGTCACCATTCTCTCAGCCTGAAATACTAGAACAAATATATTTGATTGGAAGGAAAAGCATTTTGGAGAAGAGTTGTTTGTGGTGGGTATTGTTAAGTTTTTAATTGGAGCCAGAATAGTTCTTATATTGCCAAGCAGACATAAGAAAAAAACAACAACAAACAAATAAACCCCATGGACATCACTTTTGACCTTTCAAGTAAAATTACAGATTTATAAGTGTAATGAGTGGAATTGTTTATAATACCAACTTTTCCTTCCTGAAAATCGATGGAAATGTGCCAGTGATTTTACTGGGAGCAAAGTGTCTGTTTCTTGGTTCACTTAGTTTTGCTCAGCACTGCACAGCCATTAATTTTAAACATGCTCTTGAAGTTGTAGCCCCCTGAAGTGTAAAAACAGAACTGTTGTCACTTTTCCTGCAGTCATGTAAACACATTCTTAATGAACAGATCAGCTAGGCTCTTCTATAGAAGAATTCTACAATGTGAGGCAGTGTAATTTTGTTTGCAGGAGGCCACGAAGATGACTCAGAGGGCTGGAGCACCTCTCGTGTGAGGAGAGGCTGAGAGATTTGGGATTGTTCAGCCTGGAGAGAAGAAGGTTCTGGAGAGACCTTATGGCATCTTCAGTACCTAAAGCAGGCCTACAAGAGAGCTGGAGAGGGACTTACTCCAAGAGCAGGTAGTGATAGGAAAAGAGATAATCTGAAAAGGAAATCTGAAAAGGCTGTAATCTGAAAGAACAGACTTAGTTTAGCCATGAGGAAGAAATTCTTAGTTTGAAGGTGGAGAGGCACTGGCACAGGCTGCCCAGAGAAGCTGTGGATGCCCCAGCCCTGGAAGTGTTCAAGGCCAGGCTGGATGGGGCCCTGAGCAACCTGGGATAGGGAAAGGTGTCCTTGCCAATGGCAGAGGGGCTTGGAACTAGAGGATATTTAAAGTGTTTTCCAACCCAAACCATTCCGTGGTTCTGTGATTCTATGACAATAAAAGAGATTTCAGTAAAAACCCCTTTGGCTAAACAGTTTTTCTCCTCATGTTTTTAATCTCCTTTCTGTACTGTACTCACTGAAACTTTCTCTATGATGCTTAAGTGTGGATCAAATTTTCACATCAACTGATAATATTCATCTATCACAGCAGGCACATGCAATTCTTAAGTGTTGGTCTCTTCTGTATACATATTGTATATAGAGGATATTGTGAGAATATACCAGAAATTAAAGGAGGTTTTAAATACTATGAACAAATAGCTGATATGGTTAGAGAGACAGAGAAGTTAAAAACATGAGAAATGCCCCCCACATTCTGCAAAGCTGGTAGGCAAATTACTGCTGGGCACCACCACAAACTGTTGTCTGTAAATTATATTTGGATCAAAGGTATGTCAACTTCAGCCAGCTCAGGGAGGGGACAAAACCAGTTCAACCATCTGCATCTAGGACTTGTAACTATAGCATACATCTAATCTCTCTGCCTTTCAGTTTCCTAACCTGTATAAAGACAATATTTTTCCATCAAAAAAACACTGAATATTTGCTATGAGAGAGCAAAATGTTCAATGAAAAAAGATGATCCTATCCAAGAATGAGAAGATAACTGCTAGGCTGTAGAGAAGCAGTCATTTTTCTGTCTTTTTCTGCAGCTATTTATCATTCAGTGTGTGACAGCTTCAGCAGGATGCAGACAGTCCCCTCAAACTACAACATCCATAAATGAATGTTTGCAGTACTTTCCTGGGTACAAAGATTATCCTCGAGCAAGGAGAAATGATGACTGAGATACCTCACCTCCTGATGTGAGTAAATAAGCTATTTGTCACTTGAAGCAAGGACTGGTTGGGAACATAATACAACAGCAGGGCTGGGGGTTGGGAATGGAGGGAAATGTCTTGCCACAATTTAATTACAAGTCCACAGAGCAGGGAAAAATTAAGTAAACCAGCCCATTTCAAATTTTCTGTTGGAAATCAGGATTCTGTTTTTACCTGCTGCAGGTTGTATTTTGCAAATTCCTACTTATTTGCCTAAATCTTTAAAAATAGTCTTTAAAGGATTCATGATGCAAGTTTAGTCATATGATTGAAGTTAAGTTTGAGGACAGTCTAACTACTAATGAATCATGATGATGTGGTGACTGGAAAGTAGAAGATCTGAGGATTTTTGTGTGTTTCACATTCATTTCTTCTGGTATGGTTTGGTATAAGGTACAGACAAAACCAGGATACTGAAAAGGATGACATTCAAGCTTGATTTTGTCTATTTTTTTCCTCTTGAACTTCTCCAAAATGAGTCCTTTACATGGGCTACAGTTCTTCACAAACTGCACCGGTATAGATCCTTTTCCTTGGACCCTGGTCCTTCAGGAACACACTGCTCCAGTATGTGTCTCCCATTTTTCCTGCCAGAAAACTTGTTCCTGAGTGAGCTCCTCTCCATGGGGTCCCCTCAGACTGCAGTCCCCTTCATTGCACCTGCACTTCCTTCAGATCCACCTGCTCTGGTGTGGGATCCTCCAAGGGCTTCTCTATGGATATTTGCTCCACTGTGGTCCTCCAGGGGCTGCAGGGAAATGCCAACTCCATCATGGTCTTCTCTGGGAATTGCAAGGGAGCCCTTGCTCTGGCACTTGGGCCACATCCTCCTCTATGTCCAGCACAGGTCAGCCCTGGCCACTTCTCAGACACTGCCCAGCAGCCCCAACCAGACCCTGGGCACCTTCATCCAGCACTCTGTAGTCCAGTGATGCCCTGCCTTAACAGTTCATCTGATTGAAAACCATGGGAATACATGTGAAATAGGTTTGAATCTGCATTTCCAAATATATTTATACTGGAGATAATATAAGGTGAATTCCTTCCTTTAGAGTAACAGAGAAGAGTACTTTGCTGCAAGATAAATACAGCTTAAACCAATGTGATTATATCTTAAAACAAACAAAAGCAATGACATGTAGCCCTATATTAAATGAAAAAAATTATCTTGGATAAAATTTAAAAAATATTCTAGGGACAAATCTAGGAAACTCTTCATATTTTTCATCTTTCCTCGCCTCAATGAACAAACCTTCTGTCTACCTTTGATGATCCTCAAATATTTATTGCATCTGATAGTGGTTCTCTAAAAAGCAGATGATCATCTCTTTGGGATATGTGCCAGACTAGCAATATCCCAAAAACTTTAGTACATAAGCCTTATGAAGTGTTGCTGGCACTGGTGGTTGAGGCACTTAATTTAATGAGATGGGCTTGCCATTGCTGAAACTGCTAAATGTGTTTTCAGCAGAGCCAAGGAAAAATCTAATTCATTAGACCTCTGACTGTGTTCAACTATTGTTATTGTGCTGCAACATTTTGAATATAAATACAAAAGGCCCACAGAAAGCAGTATTTGACTGTTTGAATTTGCACATATTGCTGAAGGCCATTTCAGTTCTCCTGCTGATGTGTTGCATTGCCTTCCTGGCTGCCACAACATAGCATATGATTATATACCTGATGCCTATAAAACTATGACAAAACATGCAGTTGTTACAGTATTGTAACTATTGTCCTCTGTAATGGCAAATGACAGCACACTTTTGCAGTATGGTGACTTGTATCTGCTAATACAGGAACGAACACAGTCATAAAAAGAAGAAAAGCAAAAATAATAATGTCATCACTATTAATCACTAATAATTGAGTCTGAAATAGGCAGAAAAATAGATTAGAGCCTTTACAAAAAATCATCAATTCCCTAGTGTATGTTTTGCCTTTATTTCAAAAAACAAATATGAAGAAAATTATGACAAAGACAATGAGGAAATAAAATCTGAAAAATTTTGCTATTGAATATCAGCCTATAACACTTCTGGTTTAAGATATGGTTTCTTCATACAGCAGTACAGTATTTATCAAAGAATGTGAAGTGAAAATATGTCAATTCTAGACTGAATTTCAGTTAAAATACGCCATTTCTTAGAGAATCCCATACCATCCCAGTCATAAGTGATCATACCACCAGAAACTTTAGAGTAGTGAACTCTACCAGAATAGAGGGTGGATTCAGTGAGCAATTCCTGCAGCTTTCTCAGAAGAAACCTTAGAGTAGCTGGTTAGTGCTTCATTTGCATTTTATCTTTAGAAAACCAAAAGCCAGCAGTTCAACATCTTTTTGTGAGGGGATGCAAGAAGTGTGCAGCCAGATTTCAGTAAAATCCAATCCCAGGCCTCCTTCTTCTTCCATGCTGGCAAAACTCCCATTCCTGCCCCTGTAATGTCTCTGATCTTGGCTCTTTTCCTTGCTTGCTCAAATGGTCCTAATCTTGCCAGACACTTGATAGCTCTCTGGAAAGAGGTATCCAAGGAAAGAGATCATTCCCAGAAGTCACCACAAAACTCCACATTACTGTGCAGCACCAAATGTTGCAATTATTAAAGCTCATTCCATTATTAACTGTGGGGAGAAATTGGTTGTTCCTTCTATAAAATCTTCATGAATTACTCACTTTCAAAATTTCATCTCTACAAATGTCATAAATTTGTATCTTTAACCTAAATTCTTACTTCTGCCTCAGTCTATATGCAGGTTATGATATATGTATATTGTACAAAGCATAATGCATTCTTTATTTCTTATCCAGCTAAACCATTTAAAATAAAAATGCAGAAAGAAATCAGAACAAATAATTAATTTCCTTGTTTCTGAGATCTGGTTCATGACACCCAACTTCATTCCTCTAGGCTTGGAGATCAATTTCTTTATTTTAACAGAGGCTATGGCGTGATCTATGAATGCCAGAAGTGGAACTTAATAATGTCTTTATGTTCCAGTGTGAACGGCCTTGTTAAAGAGTCCTGTCAGCAACAGCCTCATGATTTTTCCAGGGTATTATTTGCACGAGGTCCTCAGACCAATCCCCCAAAGGAGGTGCACTGTTCTCAAAGAGTTCCTGCCTTGTGTCTTCATTTACTGCTTAGATGCCCAAAGCAAGTTCCTACCCGGGAGGAACATCCTTTTCCCATTGCCACTGGAATCAGAGACCTCCTGCAGACACTACAAAGCTCTGAAAATTCTCTTATAACATCACTAGTGAGTAACTCTACAGAAACAATTTTGTGGCAACTTCTATGCTTTTTCTTCCATTTTTAACATCGGCATTGTATCTGTGATGTTGCCTTGAAAACTTAAAAATTTCCTGATGATTTTACTATTTAAATCTCTCAGACTAAATAGATGTGCAGGAAAATCCACAAATTTAAACCTCAGAACATTACACAGAAAGATCTTCAGATCTGGTTCGATGATGAAACTCCTGACACACCTACAATATTGAAATGATAACTTTCTCGATACTATACCACGGTGGTTTGTGGCTATTAAATTTCTTCCTTGGAATTAACCTTTGAGATTCATACTCCCTCTCCATCCCTGATTTAAAATATCATTGAGTTTCACAGTAATTTTTGAGACACACTAAAATGTTCTGCAGCAATTATGAGGGGCCAGAGTTGAACAAACCTACGGAATTTTAATGAGTTTGCAGTGGTAATTATTTTTAATTGCCTTCCATCTCATTAGAGTACCAGGTGGCATCTATGTAACCTCACCATGGATGCTGATTGTCTACATGGCCACACATTTCTCTGCAGACACTAATGAACAGACATGCCCACAGCCTCTGTAGTGGTCTACTTACATCAATTTGCCTGCTCCTTTGAACAAGAGGAGTCTGGCTCTGACCTCACTCACACCAAAATTAACTGCAAGGATATCACAGCTTCATACAGCTTCCAGTGCACCTTTTTTAAAAGCAACCAAAAATAATGTACACACGTGCAAATATGTTCTGTTTCTACTGTGAACTGTTTAAAGGCTTTTACTTTTATTTACCACTTTAGAAACAAAGAGATTCATCCCTGTTCCCTATTCACATAGCAATACAACAAAAAAAAGGAATGTTCCTCTAAATTTCTCTCCCTTCTATAAGAAATTTTTATTAACATTATTAATTATTAATGATCATTTTTTAAAAAAAGTAATTTTCTCATGTGACCAGAAGAGAGAATTTCAAATGTCAGAAAAAAGCAATAACAGCAGAGGTTTGTCATATGTGTCAGTTGTTTGCTAGAGGAATTCATATGTTGTCATTTACTGAGTTAAAAGCCCCAAAATCAAAAGAAAACAAAACCAAGAAATGTAATTTTAATTTAAGAATGAAACATAGCATTGCAAATTTAATTGCCTAGTTATAAAAACATGTTCATCACTGTGGGATTAGTACTTTTTAATAAATGCAGATCAGAAGCTTCCTTGTAAAAGCATACACTGCAGAAAAAAAAAAAATCTAATCTATAAAGAAACCTTTTTATTTCTGTATTAAAATGATAGTTCCACTCTGTTGTTAAGGCTTTTTAAGAGTTCTGGCTTCCAGATGTCTAAAATCAAAATGATTCTTATTTAAATAATATATCATCAATGACAAAGTTCTAGATGTTATCTAACAGCTCTTCAGTATTTAACAGTCTGTGATGAAATACCTGTAAAGTTTAGAAATTTCCTCTTCTGCTTTTTAATAGAAAGGAACTCTAGGAGATAAAACCTGTAATGAAGTATATCATTAAGTTCTCTTCTTTCTGTCCAGATAGATGTTGACTTTATACTTTCTTTTTTTAAGGAAACAAACTCTACAGAATAATTGATCCATTTATTTCATGTGTCTTTTTTTCTTACTTGTATGTTTTACCTTTTTCTCAGGTATTTATTTCAGATACTTCAAGTGAAGAGTTAGAAATCATATGCCTTTTACCTCTTTCATATTAATAATATACATCTATCTGGTGCTGGTTTTCTGCTCTTAATTGAGCCTTAAAGCCACTGTTTCTTTTAATTAAAATACTTTTTTCCCTTGGCACAAGGCAGTGAATAGCCAAAGGCATTGTCATCTCAGAAAATATCTCTCACCCTAGATATCATTTAGAAAATATGGATTTTATCATGACTTGAAGCATTTTGTCAGGACCTAAATTGGTTATCATAAACTATATTATTTAGCCAAACTTCCTCCTGCCCTGGAGTTCCAGCACTATGACATGACAAAATAACAAAAGTTCTTAATAAACCCACAAACTGTACTTCTGAAAATCAAGGTGTTGTAAGCTGAGCTTGTTGTTACTACTTGAAAACCTGGGCTTAGGAAAAGTTTTTATTTTTTTTTTATATTGAAATTGTACAATTTTTACTTAAAAATCTTTTGAATGTCTGTATATGTTGGAGAATTTTTCACAGCACTCCTATTAGAAAACTAACCATGATAAACTTTCTTGCTACTCGACAATGGCAAGTGTGAGACAACAATTACATATGTTTCTTTACCCAAAAGGCTAAATTAGGCACTGCAGATTAGATTAGTGTTCACAGCAACAATTTTCCCATTCATTTCTGTGCAGCTGGGGTAATTAAGAGAAAAGAAGGGCAATAGGTGTCTTAATTGTTGGAGTCATAGACAGATGACGCAAGAAAGTGTCAGAAATGGATATTACCATAAAAATGCAAATGAATTCAACATCATGTCCTCTATCCCTCATGTAACATGAGTGCATGACATTTAGTTGGTGTCTTCATGGTTTAGGACAGCTTGGTCTATTTTTAATGACCTACATGAACATATAAACGTAAGTTAACAAAATCATTTATTTGCAAATGCAGATCACAACTCCAAACCCAAAGAAATGTTGCACCACTCTTTGGGTCAAACAAAACAAAACAAAACAAAACAAAACAAAACAAAACGAAATGTAAATTGATAAATAATTTCACTTTAAATAATACCAATTTTTATATACATAAAGAGACTTAAAGGTTGTCCTGGAGTGGTCTGTGAAAGAAGTATGGAAAATGCAGTCAAGGTTCTACGTGAAAGGCTGTAGGTGAGTTTGCATTAACGGTGGAAGATTTCTCAGTTCAAGCAGCACTCTCTCCTTTACAAATGTGCATTTTTTCTGTTATTACCTTACAGTTGTGTCAGAACTTTGTGTATCAGCGCAGCTTGAACTCATCAGCAGCTAAGCTTGTTATGGATAATCTTATTTATTCTACCACCTCTCTGCAAGATAACCACATTATGGTTCTCTCAAGGGCTTATCACCTTGAATCCACCCAGGACCTGCAACATGCACACGGAGGGAGAAAGAGATGTGCAGATAAAAACCCAGCTAAATGTCTTCTTTCTCTATGCTTAGACTGATTAAATCCCGATTTTTTTTTATAACAGCTACTATTAAATCTTTCTGAAAAACAGAATTTATTGGCATAGAAATGAAATATAAATATTATGAATGACACTTTTGATAAGGAATGAACATTTACATTTTCTATTAAATGTATAGAGAGTCCACTATATTAAAAAATATTCTTATCTGTAATGAATTAACAATAATCCAAAAGACTACAGACAGGATTTCTGTAAGAAGACCAAGATAATATTTGCCTTTCAATAAGACACAGTATAAAAGGGATACTTTCCTCCAACCCTGTACTAAGTGCATGAAAAAATGCAATTCATTTTTTGAGTAACTGAGCCTGGACATTGAATGGAACTTAACAAAGTCCTGTTAGACATTTTGCTCAATGTTCAGATATTTGAAGAGACAGAACCACCTATTATTTCATCATTAGGAGTTTTAATCTAGATTGGATTAAATATTGTTAAATATTGGTCTTAAATTGATCTTCCTCTGGCAAAGAGATGTTTTAATTTTTTTTTTTATAGAATCCAATATTATGCACAAAAATATAAGCATAATTGATTTGAATGTGACAGGTTTTTTTTTCCCAAAATCATGCCAAATAAAGGTATCAGAGTCTGTCTTTTTATATACTTCGAAAACACTTCACAAACCAAGTCTGAATTAATTTTCATCCAGGGAATTCATATTATCCATTAGGACTTCCCTTTGAAGGTGGACTTTGACCCTTTGAGTTGTTTGATCCTATTTGAACCAATATGATGACTAAATCGGTAAAACTAAGCAACAACTCTATGTTTGCTTTGTGTTCTCAGACTAATTTTCCTCTCACTACTGTCTGTTAAATATGTCTATGTTAAATCCATCAGTCTCACTGCACACAGTTCAATATGTCCATATTTTCATATGTTTCCAGTCAACATAAGTTCTGTGAAATATGGAACCAAGATCTGTTTTCAGAAGCATCCATTATTAGCATATATTATTAGTATTAGTAGAAATTTGGTGTCCCTGTGGGCAGAACATAACCTTAAATGCCGGAAGCTTTTTATTTGGCTGTATTCTTGTGTGACTCACGTGGGTATTGGTTTGTATTAATAAACGTCAGATATTTCACTCCCATCTCTATAACTGCTCCTTACATAAGCACAAATGTTAGCACACCCTGTGCAGTGTGGAAGGTGATTAAGTGTGAAGTGCTATTTTGAATTTCAAGTGGATCCTTGTGAATGAAGTTCAACAAGCTGTGCAAAGTGAAAAGCTTCAATTGTTTGATTTGGTCCTCCTCCTCCTTCCTTTTCTCCACAGAGGAGAATTTTCAGTGTTAGAAAGACACTGATGTCTTAAACCAGAAACAAAATCAAGCTACAGAATTTTTCAAAAGATATTTTATGATTTAGATGTAATTCTTTCAAATGTTTGTTTTCACAGTATTTTTTGACACATAACTCTGCTGTGATATAGCAGTAAAAACACATAGCGATGAAATGAGATTGTTATGATTTATTTTTTTTCTAAATATTTTACAGACATAGAAAAATACATCTAATAATTAAAAAAAGAATCATGAAAAATATAATTTATTAAGGAGGGTAAAGACACTTATTCACTTAAACTAATATGAATAGTACCAGAAAAATGCATGGGGCTGTTAAGGGGTCAAAATGAGTAAAGGCTATGAGATACCAGTATAGCTTTCCTTCACCCTCCTCATGCTCAAACACTATTAGACTTTCTTTTCATATTTATAGTTCCTCATTTCCATATAACCCACCATTCATTTCCAATTTTGAAGGATTTGTAACAACTGGCAAAGGGATGGTTTAGGGACCAGGTCCTATTCATGAGGCAAGTGAATATGTCTCTCCTGAAATTTCCAGAACAGAATTACTCACCATTTAGTTCTCTAAATAACCTTTCTGGATCAGAAAGCAAAGTAAGATGGTTTATTGGACAGCCAAGGTGTTTGCTGTGTGTAATCTCATTTTAAGTACCTGGGGTAGTGGCAAATGATGATAAAAGGAAAAAATGCTAGAAACTGGAGGGAATACAGGAAGTGTAAGCCTGGAAAAGTAGAATCATTTAGGTTGGAAAAGACCTCTGAGATCCCCAAGTCCAACTCTTACCTGAGCACCACAATGTTTATCATGAGAGCTAGAGGTTATGAGGAAATTGATAAAGTATGTTTTGAGCTTTTTTCTTATATTTTACCTACAACTCAGTCCTTCATAGATGCTTTAGCTGGGTCAGGATGTGGTCCTGCTCAGCATGCTCAGTCCCACAGGACTGGCAACAGACTTGAGCTGGCTGCCTCAAGCTTCCTAAATGGAAGCTTTCTAATTAATTTTTAATGGTCCCTCTGCATCTCAACTAAATAATCAAGGGCTTTTTTGTTTGGTGCACCCTTGCCCCTTGTTAGTCCAAGAAGAGGAGGGCTGACCCATCATCAAACATTTATGTTTACCATCAGATGCTCAACAGCTTATTCAAGAAAACTGTCAATGACCCCTCTGCCCCTCCTGTGTGTACAGAAATTAGTGATCCCACATGCAGGTTACTGAGCTTTTAAAATGAGGCTGGTGACTTTCATATTACACCTTGTGAGAAAGAAAAAGACTTAGCATCTTTGAGAACACAGATCTTGGTGTTTCATCACAGAAGAGAGATTTCCTTTCTAGACTTCACTACTGAGAAACAAAACTGATAATAAAAAGAGCTAACACTAACCAGCTTCTCTCCCGGAGGCAGTATCTCACCAATTTTCCTTGATGAACTAGAAAGTCTCAAATGACTTCTAGGATTTTTAAGGAACTTTCCATTTTCTCTGCAGAAAAAAAGTTTTGAAAGCTCTTTTTTTCAGATTTCAACTTTTTACTTCGAAATAAGAATCCCAGATATAATTATAGTATAAAAGTTATGTTACTGACCTAGGTTGTTCACAGTTTTACACCTGATAATTCAGTCACAAATCCTGTGGTACTCTCCACCATGCATTAAATCTCACTCTGAACTCCCTGCTGGTCTGATACTTCTTGGTGCTATAAAGGCAAACCATCAGTAGAGCCCAGAACTAAATTAACACAAATGGTTTTCTTCGCTTGGATCTATCTGCTCACTGATTTTAAAAGACCAGTTAAAACAAAGAGGTGTTTCAGGCCCTTGGTTCTTCATCAGTATTTTAGAATGTTGCTTCCTGTTGCTAGTCTCTGTATCCTGTGGCTTCTTTTAATTACTGATCTGCTGTCTCTGCAGTAAATGCAGAAGTTAATAAAATACTGCAGGCAGATTTGCCTTGCAGCAAAGTTTGGGCTGCTTGTTTTGATGCTCAAACCTTTGATTTCTTGGTGACTTTTTTTTTTTTTTTTTTGATACTACAATCTTTGTGAACACAAATCTCAAATATTGCCACTAAGTACACTTTGCTTACATGCTGATACATACTTCTGAAGAGAATACAGAAAGATCAATAATTAAAAATAAAATGGTCAATTGTAACTTGCAGTACTCAAATTAAAAAGAAATTTATAAAATACAAAGAGCAACTTTTACATAGATTTTGGTAGATTTTAATGTATAGTATTCTAGTATTTCAGATGTTTAACTTGAATATACGTTTTTATATCACAAAGGTTAGAACTTCTGCTAGCGTGAATAATAATAGTTCCCATACTTTGGGCATATGGTTTATTGAAACTAAGAGTCTCTGCTTATAAATTAAAATGATTCTTTAATGAAATTCAAAATCTTTTTTTTTCTTGAGTTCTTGTTTCTTTCTTTCTTTCTTTTTGTTTAATTTAGTTTTGGTTTTTTTTTTTGGTTTTTTTTTTTTCAGTTTGGGTACACGTGTGGCTGAAAAGTCTCTGCAAATTTATATATACATCAGTGTTTACAGGGAATCTCAGGGAAGACCAGTTAAAGGAACATCACTATGTTAAGCTGTAATATCTGACTCCCATAACTGAAAGTATCCATGAAGTGGCTCTTTGACAATCCCAGGAAACAATTGCAGTTGCATTGTAACACACTAAAGAAAAATCAGTTGGAAGTGCCAAATATTTCTACAGAAAAGAGACCCTCCTGGCCCCTTCACACAAACATTCTCACATAAAAAAAAAACAATAGGGGTCACAGTTTAGTCTAGAAGCGATGAATTTCTGATGGATTCTGTCTAATAGAGACAAAATTCTCCTCTGCTCCCCTCTTCCCTTCAGACACCTTTGCATATCAACTTTGAGGCTTGTCTCATCCAGCCTTGTAAGGTTACATACCCAGGTTCCAACATGATCAGTCACCAATTCTGTGTCACCACAATACCCACTGCATAAAGAAAACAAATGAAGTTCTTAGGCTGTTGTTAAGGTGAACCTTCCTCTGGAGCTGCCTGTATGTACTGGTGAAGACTCTGTGACTCTCTTAGACTCTCCTAAGGAAGGAATTGTGTCTTTCCTTTGCATCCTTATAGAGCACTTAATACCTTATCAATGCTTGCTATGTAATTACATAACAATTAGCAACATAACTAAATAGCTTGATTGAATTTGGTATACTAAATAGATGGATTGAATGCTTTAATGGGTCACACTGGATGGATGATGGGTGAGCAAGGTTTGTACTTCATGTTTCCACTTTGTCAAGACTGAAAACACTTTTTCTTGTCTTTAGAGCTGAGAGTACTTAGGCAAGAAATGCATTTAAGGCTGATATAATAAATTCATTATTAAATAAAACAGTAGAAAGCATTCCTGTAGTAGCATGCAGATTAGAAATATATTTTTTCATGCATTTAGTCCTCACTGCACCACTCTTTCTCACCAATGAAAATTTTGCTGGGTGAACATCACATTGCTGGGTAAATCATATTGTTTCTATGTGCCTGTATGCAAGTTACTCAGAGCATTGTTTACAAATACTGAATGGTTTGAATAAAAAAGGCAAACCAAATCCTACAAAAAAAGTTCTGAGACAAGGGACCAAGCTTTAAAACATTCTTTAAAATGCCACCTGGCAGAAGGCTGAAATTTTCACCTTGTGTCAAGGTTTCCATGTACATATATACATATGTCAAAGCATACTAGAATGAAATATAAGAATGAAACATCTCTCAAGAGCAGTGTGGCCTTGAAATCCAGAGAGACATGCAAAAGAAACCAGGGTAATTCTGGCTGTGATCCTTGCTACTCTGGGAAAACATTTGAGTCTCCTCTCTTGTTCCACTGCTCACTGCTGTCATCGAGGTAAACAAGAACAATTTCATGCAGATAACAAACTCAGACAAACTGTAATTCACATCCAAAATTGATGGTCAAGACTAACAAACAATGGGTTAACCACGGCAGTGTTCCAGTGACATTTTATGGAGTATAGGTTCAGTGTTACCAGTCAGGGACATTATTCAGTTTGCTTCACCCAAAGATTGAAGGATCAGCTCAGGCAGCAGAAAAATACTCACTCATCTGAGCATGGGGAAGTGGGAGGATGGGAGGCACTCAGTCAAGGGGAAGTGTCCTTGGGGAGAATCCCAATCCCAAGGAAGGGCATCCAATCCCAGAGCCATTGCCTTGAGGAAAACCACTTCAGGGGATTTCTGTCAGGGGCATTGTGGTGCACATGCCACAGCCAAGGTGAGACAATAAAGGTGTGAAAGGCTGGTGGGGACCATGACTCTGCAAGCTCTGCAGGTGCCTGAAGGAAATAGTGCATAAATAAAATATTTAAAATAATTATAAAATACTATTTATATTGCTTTACAAATACTATACTGAAATGTCAAAATCTGCTGGAGTTTGATAATAGTCTCAAAACTAGATCACTTATAGTCAAAAATTATTAAAATCTTCAATATCCACTAAAGGGTTCACCATCACAGATTAAATCTTTTTGCTACTTGGTCAATTAGTAGTTTATTGTGTCTGAGCTTTTCATTGTTTCTGTTTTAGCTCTCCATAAATCTGTTGTTCAGGTCTACTGGATGACTGGACTAACAAAGACTATAGGTATCAGTGTGTGAATTCCCAGCATAGTTTTTAAAGGCACGTTACAGGACAAAATTTTAAATATTGTCTGCTTTGCAGTTTCTCTGTTAGCTACTTTTTTCTACTATTGACACCCATATAAAAATGCATTTAAAAATTTAATCTTTCATGAAACTTTTTTTTAAAAGATAACTTCATGTTACAATATAATTAAAGTTCTGTAGTAATTCAGTTTTACAGAAGATAAACTGTATATACACTGCTGCTTCTATGATTCTGTGCACTAGGACATAATCCATGCTGCTTATTAAAGGCTGTTTATTGAAGGCTGAGCATTTATTTTGCCAATCTCTAGTTATTTCTTTAAATTGTTAGAGAGAGAAAACTTGAAGAGGATCTGCAAACAAACAAACCAATAACAAATTACGACTTAGTCTAAACCAAAAAGGTTTTCAAACTTTCACTACCTTTTTTTTTCAACAAACCCCACTGAGTCACAACCACCTACCCAAATAATTCAAAATCCTTTACTAGAGTATGAAAATATACCAGCTGAAATTTTCTTGCTGTTTATGACTTGGGTTCATGGATAGAAGTAGCAACAATCAAAACTAAACCTGAAGTGGTTACTTGGACTGTCTCTTAGGATAGATCCTTAACTAACACATGTCAACATAAAACTGCTCACCAAAACAAAAACAAGGCTGCTAGAGATCAGCCTCTGAGCTCAAAAGACTGGGAATTTTCTTTCTATACCTGTGATTTTTTGTGATTTTTTGGTACTTGCCAGGAGCAAGCTTAGCATTTGTGAAGAAAAGTCTGTAACTTGCAGTTTATTTCTGTCAGGATGGGAATTTTCTAAAAATATTTTATATAGAGCCCTAACAGCAAAAACCCATGCATCATTCAGCTTGTCTCGTTCATAGAGGTAGTGCATTTACTATATTAAGATAACCTTTTAAGGAATGACCTAATTAAAAAAATTGAATGAAGGAAAAACAAATCACTGGCACTTTAATCTAATTGTAAGAGAAAATGCTATGTTCACTGCTGATCCTCAGAGAAATCCAAAACCAGCAAGAGGAAAATATTGCCACTCAATAAAAGTCTTGGCAACTTCCCACTGAGACCTGAAACACAATATGTACCCACTCACCAACTTATTGGATCATTAGGTAAAAGCCAGAGTCAGCTGAATAGAGTGCTGGTCTCTTTAAAGCTGAAATATTTCCTAGTACCATAAATAAAGCAGGCACAAATAGCCCCACATAATAGGAATCATTAGGAATAATAAATATTAGAAAGGAATGTGCTAAACTGTGTCACTTTGAAAAGTTTCACAGTGAAGTTCACTTTTCTTTGTTGTAATGTTCAAGAAATAATAGCAGTCCAAACAATGTTACTTTCCTTCTTCTGTAGACGCAGAAACAAGAATACCAAGGGCATGAAATTCAAATGTTTCTCAGTGGAACTGGAAGAATGCAGATGGAAAGGAAAACAGCATCTGAAAATGTTATTGCAAATAACTCCCTCCCATTGCATAAAAGTACAAATAAAGCCAATATTTTTTTTTTTAACTTTATGTTCTTTGAAAAATATTTTTTGACCTCTCCCCTTAAGCCACTATCATCTATCTATCTTCCAGAAATCCTTCTGATTTTGCTCCATTCCTACCTTCTAAAGTCCATTCCTACTTCCTTTATAACACTTTAGTACATCTCACAACTCTGTTTCTGCCTCCTTTTGTGACTCCTCTCTTCCCACTTCACCATTAAATCTCCTTCCCTGTCTAATCCCTCAGGTCTCTTTCATGACCCTCCTCTCATGCCTTGTCTCTAAAGTCTCCTTTCCCCTCACTTCCACCTCCACCTTTCCTTTTCTCCTTGCTCTTTATGACTGGGAGGAGAAGATAACCTCTGCACCGACCTAATGAAAATAATCCCTGAAGATCCTCTCCAAGAAGACAGGCATATTCCAATAAACCAAATACTACCCCAATGGAGAGAAAAATGCCCTTTTCCATAAGATTCATTATATTTCCATTACACTTTTTTTTTTTTTTTTTTTTTAACATTTGTAATTTTTCTGCTGGATATTAAAAAAAAAAAAAAAAAAAAAAAAAAAAAAAAAAGAATCACGTGGGAAAATTATAACTAGATTAATCAGCTATGAGTGACTGAGAGTGAGTGAAGAGGTGTGAATTCCCCTGACTTCTATAATGCACTGTCTAAGTCAGCTGCTATCAGCAGTTGTAGATCTGTTGACAGTCCTAGGAGGATTTATGCCATTTAGAGAGCTACTCAAGTTTTTGGAATGCAAGAAAAATTGTGAGCCCACCTGAGTCCTGTGTGGGAGAAGGCAAAATAACTTATTTTCAAGCATTTGTTCATAGAAAAAACAGACTTTTTTAGCAGCAATCAATTACGTTTTGTGTATAATTTTCTTCTTAGACAACAACAGATTATGGTAACATTCCATAATTCTCACTATCTGTTGTTTTTAATATGTACTGAGTGGTTTCTTTCAGAAAAAAAAGACAATGAAAATACTATCTTGCCTATACTTATTTTCTTTTGATAAAAAAACCTATTTGCTGTTCAACCCTCTTGCACTGCTAAATTCCTTGAAAGCCATAAGGNGTGGTAACATTACATAATTCTCATTTAACTTTTAATATCTTTTTAATATGTACTGAGTGGTTTCTTTCAGAAAAAAAAGACAATGAAAATACTATCTTGCCTATACTTATTTTCTTTTGATAAAAAAACCTATTTGCTGTTCAACCCTCTTGCACTGCTAAATTCCTTGAAAGCCATAAGGCACAAGTGGTGCACAAGCTATAGCATTGCAGCATTTGTAATTAATAAGATTTGCAGGATTTGACGCAAAAAGAACAAAGAAATGTGCAGTATTTTCATTAATTATTAACTGGACTCTCTTTATGTGCAATTGTGAGTATAGTTCTTTTCTGCTTTATGTATTGTCTTTTGCATGAAACCCCATCAACAAAACCTCTGTCGCATTCAAACAATGCCAAACAGTTTTCTTGCACTTAATAATAAAGAAAATGTGTTCATCTTCTTATCCAGAATGGAATTGTTGATGGAATATGAGGGGGAAAAATAGATGACTTGGATGAAAATCTTTTATGTGGGCTAATTTTCTTGATCTAAGTTACAGTGGTAGCATTCATGTCTTCCAGGGGAGGACAGTTTCAGAGATAAGGAAAAGAGATTTGAGCAAGGTTTCTTCTTGCATCTTTGAACTCTGTGATCTGCACAACTCCAACTCTGAGACAGCTCTGAAATTTGGATGGGAAATAATCATTTTTTTCACTTTATTTCAAGAAATCAGAGAATACCCTCTTGAAATAACTTAGGAAATACTGGCTCCATGTCTTTATTAAAATATACCATTAAAAAAAAAATGTGTTACATTATTTTTCAAAAATCTGCTTTCCCTCGAAAAATGAAAGCAAAACAAATAAAAAACCTCTCAAGCAACTAAACAACAACCCCAAAACTCCAACAACCATACCACTCAAAATCAACAGTCTCCTACATTTCAAAGGCTAAGCAGGGGTGGAAATAGCCAAGCTTTAAGGTACCTTTTCTTAAAAGACAAAGTGTATTTTTTTGTTCCATTTCTGCCTGTTTTCACCTGCTTGGAGGGCAGTACTGCATTTGTAGCACACTCAGTTAAACTCTGTAGGCATTATCCGGTTGTTTCAGCCCAAATTCTAGTGGCTTTGTTAATTTTGCTGTGGGATTTCAGTGTCCTAGCACTTCCTTGTAGGTGTTTAGGGGTGGCAAGGATGCTTAACATCCAGCAGAGCTACATATAGAAAATTTCTCTGGAATGCTGGGGTTGTGGGTCTCCAGCAAGGAGATCAATAGGCATGAACATTGCAGCCTCCTTGCCTTGGGGAAAAGAAAAAAAATCACATAAGCAGAATCAATGGCAATGTGATATGGATGGGCAGGACTAAGAGCACAATATTTAGGATTTTGTTTATTCCTCAAACGATACAACATCATTCCCATTTTTACTGTGCAAAGTTATGGTTTTTGATAAAATTTTCTCCCCCTCCACCCAGCAATCCAAAGAAAATTTATCTTACTTATTGAACATTGGCATGTCAAAATCCTTAAAAATTTATGGGTAGTAAAACATGGATGTAAATTCGTAGTTCAGAAACATCTCACATTCCCAGAAGGCTCTCTAGTTCCCCATCTGCAATATAAAGTCAGACCGATCTCTCTAAATCAAAATTGTGTTTTTCTGACACTTCATCTCTTTGTCATGTTTGCTCCTCACAATATCTGTGCTACAAAACTCCCTTTCTTTATCCATTTATAGCATCATAGGACACACATCAATTTTACAGGTAACAAGACTAATGTATATGAAAAAAATCTTATAAATCACATTTGTGGAGAGGAAAAATCTGTTAAACACCACAGTCATTTAAGAAAAAACAATTTATTCTGCAATTTTTTCAGTTGATATGTAATATTTTTAAATCAGGCTTTGTCGGACATATTTATTGTGATGTTGTATATGATGTGCAGTGCACATGAAGTTGTGATAGGATGTATTTTTCTCGAGAAAGGAAAGCAGTCTGGCTATTCTCAAGTGCTGAAATACCTCTAACTACTCTTTTCTGCTCTCTCTTACAGATTCTGTTACATTTTCAGTAACTCATTTGTCCCCTTTGACAACAGACAAAAGGGTGAGTATCTCGCGATTCTGACAACTGCTTTCCTCCTCCAGTTACCCTCCGTGAATTTGCATCCCAACAACCTTCCTAGCTGGGCATAACACCATTCACTAATGGGTTGCTCCAAACACTGATCTCTTCCTGCTTTTTGCTATACAAACATGTAAATGGAAATACCAGTATAGTTATCTCTAGTTATCTCTAGTGAATTTTAATGATTCAAAGGCAATAGTTTCAAATTCTTTTGAAACCTATTAATTCAGAAAAGTTCTCACTCCTCAGACACATCCGTTTTTGTCTTTATATAAATAAATAAGTTAAATGGATTGTGGGGGGAAAAAGAAATAAAGTTGGGGATAAAATTAAACAAAAATGGAAATTTACATGCATAATACAGAAATTATAGTGGGATATGTGCTGGCTACTCCCTGGATGGAAAGTGGTCAGCATGCCCAGTTTCCTCCACACAGCACATGCTAAGGGGGGGATGAAGCAGAGGGATGGAGCAGAGTGGAGACACCATGGCCAGGCTCTGTTGAAATCCTTGCAGAGGAGGGAACTGAGTGCTACCTTTTAGCTGATAAGCTACAGAGCAGCTGTGAACCAAGGGAGATTAAAAAAAGAGAGCAGCAACTGAGGCAAAATCTCTCTCCTGGGATCCGACACTGATGAACATCTCCATCTCAGGGTTACCTGCCTTCACGGTACAACCACATCTCAGTGAGCATTATGAGTGATTAGAGCCTCTCAAGCTGTATGTGGTCATAAAGAAACAGTATAAAAGTAAGTTAAGAACGGGTAGAAGTCAGACTAAACTCCATCATAACTTCTGGGATCAAGCTGAACTCGTCTTCTCCCTCAAAGGATTGCCAGCTGGGTAAGAACCATCCTCTAGGAGCACTGAATGATTACCTGGAGTGAGCTTTTGTTAGGAATTAGAGCTGTTCAAAGCTGTGTATTGCTTTGAATACATTTTTGCAAACAGATACTATCACCAGCAATCCTCAAACCTCAAATTGTCATGATGTTATTAAAAATGAGTATTCCATGAGCTGTTCGTGTGAGTCCTTCAAGGCAGAGGGAACATACTCAAAGAAAAGCATGGAGACCCGGGGAGGGGGAATCTCTTCTGCTCTGTGTGTGTCTGTGAACAAGTCAGTCAAACTGCTGTCCTGTTCAGTGGGCTGCTCACTGAAGGGTCCCCAAAAGGGGATGCTGACAGACTGAGCACAAGGAGCTCGGCTTACCTAGGGTGCTGACAAATTGATCAAACACAAAAGGTTTGGGGAAATCTCCCTTTTCACGTGGCATGGATCAAAACATGCACTGTGTCTCCTTTTCTTGTATGCCTAACTAAGTCCACAGAGACGACTGTGTGGTGGAGTTAGCATATAAAATAATCCATCCTTATTTTCAGACTATTTCAATTAGCTAAACTGTTTCATGTACCCTACTAGTAGTTCCATCTGGATAATGATTCCACAGAACTAAATATATTCTGAGAGAAGTCCCTGGATTAATAAAAATGGGGAATAAAAACAGTCCTTGACTTTCAGCAGCCCATCCCAGATGAGGAAAGACAGTCCTGTCCCTTTACATTTCAACAAAACCTGATAAACTTGCATCTTGAAACACTTCATTATTCTTTTCAGAAGAAGCAATATCTTTGATTCCTTATTCAGTTTGACACTCAGCCTTTCATCCCTTGTTCCCCAAGGCTTGCCTCAGAAAGATTAAGAGAATATTTTCCCATTGTAGTAATGACTAGCATAGCATTAGACAAAATTCTCAGCAACAGTTAAAGGAATATCAGGCTGGGGCTTGGAGTTTAGTAAATTCACCTGTTTCATTTCATTGCTTCTATGACCTAAGGTACCTCCTGTTTCTACTCCTTCTTCTTTAATGACGTTGCTTTGCATGAATCAAGGAATTTATAGGGCTGAGAAGAATCTCTGGAGATCATCTGGTCCAACCCCTCTGCCAAGGCAGGGTCACTCAGAGCAGGTGACACAGGAATGTGTCCAGGTGGGTTTGAATGTCTCTGGAGCAGGAGAATCCATGACCTCCCTGGGCAGCCTTTTCCAGAAATCTGCTGCTCTCTGTGTAAAGAACTTCTTCTTGTTGAGGTGGAACTTCTTGTGTTTTATTTTATGCCATTGCCCATTATCTTGTTTCTGGGCATCTGAAAAGAGTCTGGCACCATCTTCTTGAGAACCACCTTTGAGACATTTATATGCATTGATCCTCTTCTCTTCTATAGACTAAAAAAAAAAGAAGAAAGTATATAATGAAAATATATATTCTTTTTTAATCCCTGTTATTGCAGCTCTGGAAATCCTAGGCTGAAGTCAACTAGTAAAATGTGCAAATAAATTCTGTTATAAAGTAATTTCAGAAGCTGAGGATCCAGCTTTCTGAAGTGAGGCTGCTGATGGTCTGGAGGTTTAACAAGAAGTTGTGCTAACATGCAAGAAGTATGTCAGAACACTAATTTTTAAATTATGAAAATCCATAAAGGCTATTGGAAATGGAAATTTTATTCACACTCAAAGACAATTTATGCTCTCAGCTAATAATGAAATCCGAAATCTGAAGAGTCTTCTGATGTTATAAGTACCCTTTAGATATTTTTGTATAGCTGTTACTTCCTGTGGAGGGGAAATCTATTTATTTTAATATAGGTCACAGCAAGAAAATGCAGTTAAATAAGACAGAGCTGTGGTGGCACAGGGCCTTCTGAGCCATTCTCTACTCATCTCATACCAGTCTAACTCTATTGACATGCAGGTCATTAAAGCAAAATTCACACCCCTGCTCTTGGCCAGTGCATCACTTAAATCCCACTTAAACTCCCTAAACAGGGCTTTAAAAGGCTTTATGAGGTGTGCAGCCTTGTGAGCCTTCCAGGCTGGCAGGTGAACGTCTCTGCTTCAGCTCTGCAAATGCTTAAAGCAAAGTTTCAGTAACTTCCATTGTTGTCTTCCTTGAAATAGGTTCAGCAAAGCTTGGCAGGACTCTTGTGCTCCTGGCTGTCCTTGATCTTATTTCTGGAGTCTGGAATGAATCAACAGTTCAAGCTTTATAAATAATATAAAGCTTTATAAAATTTAAGACCGGAGAGAGCTACAGGTAATTTTTAAACTTAGTTAAATAGAATATGAATAAAACTTCATTTGTGGATATTTCTTTTACTATCATGCTCTTCAGCTTCCAAAGGAAAAAAAAATACACTAAATTTTAAAAAATATTACTAATTAGATTATGCAGCATCATGTTTCTGTATTGTTTAGTCAGAATTTGTGAAACATAACACCTTATGTAGTCTTTGCCAGTGGATGATCACTTCATCCTTCCTTTACATCTGCAAAGACTGAAATCTTTCAAATTCATTTTATTGTGCTTTTTATGTTTTATATTTCTCTAAGTTCTTTTTTGCTTGAATACATCCTTATCCTTGGATTCTGACTTCCTTATTTCATACAAGACATGAGCAGTCTGATGGATAGTTGTATCCTGTTTTGCAACGTGAGGATAGACAAATATTTTTGAAATCTGCCTTGCCTAATTGAATTTGTCTCATCTCGAATGTGACCTGACCCTGTGCAACTAAATACCAATATTTAACACCTGTTTGGATCACACAATTTTGAACTGACATATTTTGATCTGGCAAACTGAACTTTTTATCCACAAGATTGTCAATCACCTTTTCCCTTTAGCAAATAATTAATTTATTTTTTTTTAAGTCCAAATAGTTCTTTCATAGGAAAACTTAAAAAAAACAACAAAAAAAACCAAAACCATTGGAGCATCAGGTGAGATTATGACCCTTTATGGTAAGGAGCTGCTCTGCACTTTAGGTAGTTCCTTGGGGTCATTATCTCAACATGTCAATGCAGTTGTTATCAGTAACATGAATCAGAACCTGGCACTATCTTTCTACAGGGTATTTTTTGTGGACCTCTCTGCAAAAAATCAACCTCCACTGATAATTTAGTTTCTTTTCTTCAGTATTCAGTCTTTCAAGAACATGTGTGATGCCACTAATCACTGGTTTCCAAACAAACTTAATGTCAAACCACTCTACTATTTACTTTCACCTCGCTTTAATGAAATGGCATCTGCAACAAGAAAGAGGATATTTCAGAGCTCCTTCTCTGAAAATACGATATTTATCAAGAGAGAGATTAAAAAAGCTAATTTCATTCCTTCTTTTTTAATCACTGCTACTGGGGCTCTGGACCATATCAAGAGGGATTCTGACAGCTTAGTATTAGTAGGAGAAGGAAGAAGAAAAATCTATCAGCAGTGAAGGATTGTATTTAAGGTTGACAGTGATGAAATAGTAGAGGCCGTGCTACAATTTCTGCTCCTTCATTTGTCTTTGTTGATAAAATGAGCACTGTCAGAGGCTCAAGCTCGCAACAAATTTAACGTGTCTCTGTTTATTCCCGCACTAAACAAGGTTTTCACATGATCAGATGATAAATGCAAAGTTCTGGGATAACCCTTCCTTCTGTTTAACAGAGACACACAATTTTCTCACTTGATTTTTTTTTTTCCCATTAAAGGAATGAAGATGGAAAATAGCTAAGTAGATTTTTTCATCAAGATATTTCAAAAAATAGTATGAACTCTCTAAAAGTGATAGAAAGGTATAACATAACTAGTCTTTGAACACTGTTTTTTCCACAATAGTCTTCTGCCCCTGTTAAAAAATATATATTCATCATTACTTCCCACTATTTGATAGACTTCTTGCCTTGTGTTTCAGAGGTGCCTCTTCAAACTACAGGTTGAAAGAAGTTTGCTGAGAAAAATGAAAAAGATAAATTGAGATGGAGCTGAAATTAAGTAAGCCTGTTGAAACCATTTATAGGATTGAACTCAGGACAGCTTCCTCATCATACAATCAGATTTTGTTCTGTGCAAAACTGATTTGCCAAATAACATTCTACATTAAGATACATCATAGCTAAAAGACAGACATCAAAAGGGATGAAACACCAACCTATGTTCTATAAAACACATACATAAGAGCAGAAAGGGGATGCTACCCAGTTTCATTTTAAAAATAAGGACGTAAATCTAAAATCACAGTCCTTATCAGACCTCTGTGATAATCTGCCAAACTTCCTTGCTTTCTGCTTATCAAACCACAGCATGAAGCCAACATGACTGACTATTCCATAACCTTAAATTCATTTTTCATGCACTCAAGGTTGTTCTTTTTCCCAGCATTTTTCAATACTAGAAATTAATAAGAATACCACAGGTATTCCACAGAAATTTGCATCTGCCCCTCAGGTGATTTCTGGATATTATTTCAGTCAGTAACTAGTTTCCATGTAGTAGTAGTAGTAGCAGTAGTAGTACTAGTAGTAGTAGTCCACTCATTGAAATTCCTCTGAACTAAAGGCCTCTTTTCTACCTTTCAAGAGGGGTATGATAACATGGGATTTACAGTTTAAAAGTTCTCTGATAAAAATGATATAATGTAGACCATCTCTTTTTATGATCAAAATTTCATTATATAAATTCTTTCCTTTCACAACTTCTTTCTGGCTGGGATTTCTGTGAGAAGTTCTTATTGAGTGTGCAACAGAGGTACAGGTGAGAAAAGAAGAATAAGAAAAAGTGGACTATTTTCTTTCCTTTCTTCACTTCACATTGATGTTAGGAGCCAAGGGTTAA
This sequence comes from Polioptila caerulea, assembly GCA_013397295.1. NCBI lineage: Eukaryota > Metazoa > Chordata > Aves > Passeriformes > Certhiidae > Polioptila > Polioptila caerulea. The sequence goes on from VYXF01007241.1 coordinate 167,749, forward strand.
GGGAGCTAGGAAATAAAATTTGTTGTATTTTCAGAAACTTTACTGTTTCTCACACACAATAAGCTTTATCTTAATACTTAAAAGCAAATGTGACAAAATCCATGCTGTGCATCATCTACCCTTTGTGGGAAGCCTAATTTTATTTTTAATGATGAATAATGCCCATTCTATTTGCCACAGAAAACATGACACATTTTTAGTTTTTATATCTGGTTATTTATTTTTTAGAAATATTTTCAAGTGTCTTCTTAAAGGATTAAACATTGTCCTAAGTAGGAACAGAGTCCCTTTTGAATAGCAGTTTTCTAGCTGAGTTTCTGAGCTGCGTTTTCTGGCCCCACAACCACTCATACAATACCTCAGGTTAAATTAATCTCTCATTACCTTTTCTTTTAAGTTGATTTTGTGGGCCAGTCTGTTTTCCCATCCGTATTACTTCCTATGACATCCACCCAATTTATTTGGAAGGTATTAAATTAGATGTTCTTCATCTGTGTTCTTCAGAAGTCAGGTGTTTCACCTTTCATTCACCATTTACTTCGAGGTGAGAAACACAATTAGTTGGGATCCATCCTGGGATTCCTGCCTGGATCCCTCACAGGATTCCCGCCAGGATCCATTCCGGGATTCTTGTCTGGATCTCTTTCAGGATTCCAGTTGGGATCCATCCTGGGATTCCCACTCGGGAGCCATCCTGGTATTCCTGCCCCAATCCATCTCAGGATTCCTGCCCGGATCCATCCCATCTTTTCCCGCCCTGATCCATTCCGAGATTCCACCCTGGATCCAAGCCTCGATTCCTGCCCGGATCCTCCCATCTTTTCCCGCCCGGCTCCATCCCGGAATTTCTGCCAGGATCCATCCCAGGATTCCCGCCCGGATCCCCCCCTCGATTCCTGCCTGGATCCCTCACAGGATTCCCGCCAGGATCCATTCCGGGATTCTTGTCTGGATCTCTTTCAGGATTCCAGTTGGGATCCATCCTGGGATTCCCACTCGGGAGCCATCCTGGTATTCCTGCCCCAATCCATCTCAGGATTCCTGCCCGGATCCATCCCATCTTTTCCCGCCCTGATCCATTCCGAGATTCCACCCTGGATCCAAGCCTCGATTCCTGCCCGGATCCTCCCATCTTTTCCCGCCCGGCTCCATCCCGGAATTTCTGCCAGGATCCATCCCGGAATTTCTGCCAGGATCCATCCCAGGATTCCCGCCCGGTTCCATCCCGGAATTTCTGCCAGGATCCATCCCGGAATTTCTGCCAGGATCCATCCCAGGATTCCCGCCCGGATCCATCTGTCGATTCCGGCCCGGATCC